>CM051276.1:13115211-13221211 GCA_027921565.1 Artemia sinica | reverse complement strand
TTCACGAAGGGGGAATTAAGAAACAAACATGGCTTCATTGTTGTTTGGCTAGCCTAACCTGAGAAATTGATTTACATAATCGGCGGGGAAATTATTGATTCACGAAGGGGGAATTAAGAAACATTATGGCTTCTTTGATCTTTAGGTCTGAGGGATAAACGTTCTTTAGGTCAGAGAGAAAAATTAATATTCTATCTTTAAATAGGGCTTCATTGATCTTTAGTGTCAGGAATTATAAATGACATCACTTGTTATCTTGGAATTATGCGGGAGTCTAAAGAGATAGAAATTCTATTTTAAATACGGCTTCACTGAGCTTTAAGTCGGAGAGATAAATTGATATTCTAACGAAACCTTAATAGTTTAGCTAGGAAAATTTATGAGATGAAGAGATTAACGTAGGAAAGGGTTTCCTAGAAATTTGAAATGTGAAAGCACAGAGATGCCAAAAAACAAAAGGAACACACAGAAATTACTTTTAGGGGATTATTTGGGCGAAACGGTTTTAGACAGCTTATGGAATTATTTCGGCGAAACAGTTAGAGACATTTTAAAAGATGATTTAAAAGATGATTTTAGAAGAGGTTTTGAGTGTGATCGTTATAATACACAAGTTGTATTTTAACAGTGTTGTGAGGTCCCCTACCCCAACCCCAAAGGGCCCCGATCCCCCTACCCCGATCCAAAGGGCTCCGATCCCCCTACCCCAACCAGAAGGAAGCCACCGGGCACCAAAGGTCCCCCAACCCCCCCCCCCCCCCCCCCCCCAAGCCCCCCGAGTCCTCAGGCCCCCCCCCCAACCCCCAACTTTTTGCCCCCCCCCCCCCCCCCCCCATTTTTTAATACTTTTTAATTTGCGAATTTTGAGACAAAAGGACCCCATCCCCCCAACTTTTGGCTCCCCCTCCCACCATTAGTGTTTTGTCGTGGTTTACCATGTCACAGTTACATTCTCTTGATTTTTCAAAGCTCATTTTGGATTTCTGTCGTTGAAATGCAAGAGTTGGAATATTTCAGTAGTGTTTTGTCATGGTTTACCATGTCACAGTTACATTCTCTTAATTTTTCAAAGTTCATTTTGGATTTCTTTCGTTGAAATGCAAGAGTTGGAATATTTCAGTAGTGTTTTGTTGTGCTTTATACTGTCACAGTTACATTCTCTTGATTTTTCAAAGTTCATTTGGGTTTTCTATCGTTGAAATGCAAGAGCTGGAATATTTCAGTAGTGTTTGTTGTTGTGGTTTACCTAGTCACACTTACATTCTCTTATTTTTTCAAAGTTCATTTTGAATTTCTTTCGTTGAAATGTAAGAGTTGAAATATTTCAGTAGTGTTTTGTCATGGTTTACCGTGTCACAGTTACATTCTCTTAATTTTTCAAAGTTCATTTTGAATTTTTTTCCTTGAAATGCAAGAGTTGGAATATTTCAGTAGTGTTTTGTTATGGTTTACCTTGTCACAGTTACATTTTCGTGATTTTTCAAAGTTCATTTTGAATTTCTTTCCTTGAAATGCAAGAGTTGGAATATTTCAGTAGTGTTTTGTTGTGGTTTACCTTGTCAGAGTTATGTTCTTTTGATTTTTCAAAGTTCATTTCGAATTTCTTTAATTGAAATGCAAGAGTAGGAATATTTCAGTAGTGTTCTCTCGTGGTTTACCTTGTCAGAGTTACATTCTCTTGATTTTTCAAAGTTCATTTGAATTTCTTTCATTGAAATGCAACAGTTGGATTATTTCAGTAGTGTTTTGTTGTGCTTTACCTTCTCACAGTTACATTCTCTTAATTTTTCAAAGTTCATTTTGAATTTCTTTCGTTGAAATGTGAGAGTTGGAATATTTCAGTAGTGTTTTTCTCGTGGTTTACCTTGTCACAATTACATTCTCTTGATTTTTCAAAGTTCATTTCGAATTTGTTTCATTGAAATGCAAGAGTTGGACTATTTCAGTAGTGTTTTGTCGTGGTTTACCATTTCAAAGTTACATTCTCTTGATTTTTCAAAGTTCATTTTGGATTTCTTTCGTTGAAATGCAAGAGTTGGAATATTTCAGTAGTGTTCTGTCATTGTTTACCATGTCACAGTTATATTCTCTTGATTTTTCAAAGTTCATTTTGAATTTCTTTCATTGAAATGCAAGAGTTGGAATATTTCAGTAGTGTTTTGTCGTGGTTTACCATGTCACAGTTAAATTTCTCTTGATTTTTCAAAGATCATTTTGGTTTTCTTTCGTTGAAATGCAAGAGTTGGAATATTTCAGTAGTGCTTTGTTGTGGTTTACCTTGTCACAGTTACATTCTCTTGATTTTTTCAAAGTTCATTTGAATTTCTTTCATTGAAATGCAAGAGTTGGAATATTTCAGTAGTGTTTTGTCGTGGTTTACCTTGACACAGTTACATTCTCTTAATTTTTCAAAGTTCATTTTGATTTTCTTTCGTTGAAATGCAAGAGTTGAAATATTTCAGTAGTGTTTTATCGTGGTTTACCATGTCACAGTTACATTGTCTTGATTTTTCAAAGTTCATTTTGAATTTCTTTCATTGAAATGCATGAGTTGGATTATTTCAGTAGTGTTTTGTCGTGGTTTACCATGTCACACTTACACTCTCTTGATTTTTCAAAGCTCATTTTGAATTTCTTTCGTTGAAATGTAAGAGTTGGAATATTTTAGTAGTGTTTTGTCATGGTTTACCGTGTCACAGTTACATTCTCTTAATTTTTCAAAGTTCATTTTGAATTTCTTTCGTTGAAATGCAAGAGTTGGAATATTTCAGTAGTGTTTTGTTATGGTTTACCTTGTCACAGTTACATTTTCGTGATTTTTCAAAGTTCATTTTGAATTTCTTTCGTTGAAATGCAAGAGTTGGAATATTTCAGTAGTGTTTTTGTTGTGGTTTACCTTGTCAGAGTTATGTTCTTTTGATTTTTCAAAGTTCATTTCGAATTTCTTTAATTGAAATGCAAGAGTAGGAATATTCCAGTAGTGTTCTGTCGTGGTTTACCTTGTCAGAGTTACATTCTCTTGATTTTTCAAAGTTCATTTGAATTTCTTTCTTTGAAATGCAAGAGTTGGATTATTTCAGTAGTGTTTGTTGTGCTTTAACTTGTCACAGTTACATTCTCTTAATTTTTCAAAGTTCATTTTGAATTTCTTTCGTTGAAATGTGAGAGTTGGAATATTTCAGTAGTGTTTTGTCGTGGTTTACCTTGTCACAGTTACATTCTCTTGATTTTTCAAAGTTCATTTCGAATTTCTTTCATTGAAATGCAAGAGTTGGACTATTTCAGTAGTGTTTCGTCGTGGTTTACCATTTCAAAGTTACATTCTCTTGATTTTTCAAAGTTCATTTTTGATTTCTTTCGTTGAAATGCAAGAGTTGGAATATTTCAGTAGTATTCTGTCATTGTTTACCATGACACAGTTATATTCTCTTGATTTTTCAAAGTTCATTTTGAATTTCTTTCATTGAAATGCAAGAGTTGGAATATTTCAGTAGTGTTTTGTCGTGGTTTACCATGTCACAATTAAATTCTCTTGATTTTTCAAAGATCATTTTGGTTTTCTTTCGTTGAATGCAAGAGTTGGAATATTTCAGTAGTGTTTTGTTGTGGTTTACCTTGTCACAGTTACATTCTCTTGATTTTTCAAAGTTCATTTTTGTTTTCTTTCGTTGAAATGCAAGAGTTGGATTATTTCAATAGTGTTTGTCATGGTTTACCTTGTCATAGTTACATTCTCTTGATTTGTTAAAGTTCATTTTGAATTTCTTTCATTGAAATGCAAGAGTTGGAATATTTCAGTAGTTATTTGTTGTGGTTTACCTTGTCACAGTTACATTCTCTTGATTTTTTCAAAGTTCATTTGAATTTCTTTCATTGAAATGCAAGAGTTGGAATATTTCAGTAGTGTTTTGTCGTGGTTTACCTTGACACAGTTACATTCTCTTAATTTTTCAAAGTTCATTTTGAATTTCTTTCGTTGAAATGCAAGAGTTGAAATATTTCAGTAGTGTTTTATCGTGGTTTACCATGTCACAGTTACATTGTCTTGATTTTTCAAAGTTCATTTTGAATTTCTTTCATTGAAATGCATGAGTTGGATTATTTCAGTAGTGTTCTGTCGTGGTTTACCATGTCACACTTACACTCTCTTGATTTTTCAAAGCTCATTTTGGATTTCCTTCATTGAAATGCAAGAGTTGGAATATTTCAGTAGTGTTTTGTTGTGGTTTACATTGTCAAAGTTACATTCTATTGATTTTTCAAAGTTCATTTTGGATTTCTTTCACTGAAATGCAAGAGTTGGATTATTTCAATAGCGTTTTGTTGTGGTTTACCTAGTCACAGTTACTTTCTCATAATTTTTCAAAGTTCATTTTGAATTTCTTTCGTTGAAATGCAAGAGTTGGATTATTTCAGTAGTGTTTTGTTGTGGTTTACCTTCTCACAGTTACATTCTCTTGATTTTTCAAAGTTCATTTTGGAATTTCTTTCGTTGAAATGCAAGAGTTGGAATATTTCAGTAGTGTTTTGTCATAGTTTACCTTGTCACACTTACATTCTCTTGATTTTTCAAAATTCATTTTGGATTTATTTCATTGAAATGCAAGAGATGGAATATTTCAGTAGTGTTTTGTCGTGGTTTACCTTATCACAGTTACATTCTCTTGATTTTTCAAAGTTCATTTTTGGATTTCTTTCATTGAAACGCATGAGTTGGAATATTTCAGTAGTGTTTGGTCGTGGTTTACCTCGTCACAGTTAGATTCTCTTGATTTTTCAAAGTTCATTTTGAATTTTTTTCTTTGAAATGCAAGAGTTGGAATATTTCAGTAGTGTTTTTTGTGTGGTTCACATTGTCACAGTTACATTCTCTTAATTTTTCAAAGTTCATTTTGAATTTCTTTCATTAAAATGCAAGAGTTGGAATATTTCAGTAGTGTTTTGTCATGGTTTACAATGTCATAGTTACATTCTCTTTGATTTTTCAAATTCATTATGGATTTCTTTCGTTGAAATGTGTTTTGATATGCTTTACCTTGACACAGTTACATTTTCATGATTTTTCAAAGTTCATTGAGATTTCTTTCGTTGAAATGCAAGAGTTGGACTATTTCAGTAGTGTTTTGTTGTGGTTTACCTTGTCACAGTTAGATTCTCTTAATTTTTCAAAGTTCATTTTGGAATTTCTTTCATTGAAATGCAAGAGTTGGAATATTTCAGTAGTGTTTTATCATGGTTTACCATTTCACAGTTACATTCTCTTGATTTTTCAATGTTCATGATGGATTTCTTTCGTTGAAATGTGTTTTTGCTATGCTTTACCTTGACACAGTTACATTTTCTTGATTTTTCAATGTTCATTGGGATTTTTTTTCGTTGAAATGCAAGAGTTGGATTATTTCAGTAGTGTTTTGTTGTGGTTTACCTTGTCACAGTTACATTCTCTTGATTTTTCAAAGTTCATTTTGGATTTTCTTTCATTGAAATGCAAGAGTTGGAATATTTCAGTAGTGTTTTGTTGTGGTTTACCTTGCCACAGTTAGATTCTCTTAATTTTTCAAAGTTTATTTGATTTTCTTTCATTGAAATGCAAGAGTTGAATTATTTCAATAGTGTTTTGTCATGGTTTACAATGTCACAGTTACATTCTCTTGATTTTTCAAAGTTCATGATGGATTTCTTTCGTTGAAATGTGTTTTGCTGTGCTTTACCTTGACACAGTTACATTTTCTTGATTTTTCAATGTTCATACGGATTTCTTTCGTTGAAATGCAAGAGTTGGAATATTTCAGTAGTGTTTTGTTGTGGTTTACCTTGTCACAGTTACATTCTCATGATTTTTCAAAGTTCATTTTGGATTTCTTTCGTTGAAATGCAAGAGTTGGAATATATCAGTAGTGTTTTGTCGTTGTTTACCTTGTCACAGTTGCATTCTCTTGATCTTTCAAAGTTCATTTGAATTTCTTTCTTTGAAATGCAAGAGTTGGATTATTTCAGTAGTGTTTTGTTGTGCTTTAACTTGTCACAGTTACATTCTCTTAATTTTTCAAAGTTCATTTTGAATTTCTTTCGTTGAAATGTGAGAGTTGGAATATTTCAGTAGTGTTTTGTCGTGGTTTACCTTGTCACAGTTACATTCTCTTGATTTTTCAAAGTTCATTTCGAATTTCTTTCATTGAAATGCAAGAGTTGGACTATTTCAGTAGTGTTTCGTCGTGGTTTACCATTTCAAAGTTACATTCTCTTGATTTTTCAAAGTTCATTTTTGATTTCTTTCGTTGAAATGCAAGAGTTGGAATATTTCAGTAGTATTCTGTCATTGTTTACCATGACACAGTTATATTCTCTTGATTTTTCAAAGTTCATTTTGAATTTCTTTCATTGAAATGCAAGAGTTGGAATATTTCAGTAGTGTTTTGTCGTGGTTTACCATGTCACAATTAAATTCTCTTGATTTTTCAAAGATCATTTTGGTTTTTCTTTCGTTGAAATGCAAGAGTTGGAATATTTCAGTAGTGTTTTGTTGTGGTTTACCTTGTCACAGTTACATTCTCTTGATTTTTCAAAGTTCATTTTTGTTTTCTTTCGTTGAAATGCAAGAGTTGGATTATTTCAATAGTGTTTGTCATGGTTTACCTTGTCATAGTTACATTCTCTTGATTTTTTAAAGTTCATTTTGAATTTCTTTCATTGAAATGCAAGAGTTGGAATATTTCAGTAGTTATTTGTTGTGGTTTACCTTGTCACAGTTACATTCTCTTGATTTTTTCAAAGTTCATTTGAATTTCTTTCATTGAAATGCAAGAGTTGGAATATTTCAGTAGTGTTTTGTTGTGGTTTACCTTGACACAGTTACATTCTCTTAATTTTTCAAAGTTCATTTTGAATTTCTTTCGTTGAAATGCAAGAGTTGAAATATTTCAGTAGTGTTTTATCGTGGTTTACCATGTCACAGTTACATTGTCTTGATTTTTCAAAGTTCATTTTGAATTTCTTTCATTGAAATGCATGAGTTGGATTATTTCAGTAGTGTTCTGTCGTGGTTTACCATGTCACACTTACACTCTCTTGATTTTTCAAAGCTCATTTTGGATTTCCTTCATTGAAATGCAAGAGTTGGAATATTTCAGTAGTGTTTTGTTGTGGTTTACATTGTCACAGTTACATTCTATTGATTTTTCAAAGTTCATTTTGGATTTCTTTCACTGAAATGCAAGAGTTGGATTATTTCAATAGCGTTTTGTTGTGGTTTACCTAGTCACAGTTACTTTCTCATAATTTTTCAAAGTTCATTTTGAATTTCTTTCGTTGAAATGCAAGAGTTGGATTATTTCAGTAGTGTTTTGTTGTGGTTTACCTTCTCACAGTTACATTCTCTTGATTTTTCAAAGTTCATTTTGGAATTTCTTTCGTTGAAATGCAAGAGTTGGAATATTTCAGTAGTGTTTTGTCATAGTTTACCTTGTCACACTTACATTCTCTTGATTTTTCAAAATTCATTTTGGATTTATTTCATTGAAATGCAAGAGATGGAATATTTCAGTAGTGTTTTGTCGTGGTTTACCTTATCACAGTTACATTCTCTTGATTTTTCAAAGTTCATTTTTGGATTTTTTTCATTGAAATGCATGAGTTGGAATATTTCAGTAGTGTTTGGTCGTGGTTTACCTCGTCACAGTTAGATTCTCTTGATTTTTCAAAGTTCATTTTGAATTTTTTTCTTTGAAATGCAAGAGTTGGAATATTTCAGTAGTGTTTTGTTGTGGTTCACATTGTCACAGTTACATTCTCTTAATTTTTCAAAGTTCATTTTGAATTTCTTTCATTAAAATGCAAGAGTTGGAATATTTCAGTAGTGTTTTGTCATGGTTTACAATGTCACAGTTACATTCTCTTTGATTTTTCAAATTCATTGTGGATTTCTTTCGTTGAAATGTGTTTTGATATGCTTTACCTTGACACAGTTACATTTTCATGATTTTTCAAAGTTCATTGAGATTTCTTTCGTTGAAATGCAAGAGTTGGACTATTTCAGTAGTGTTTTGTTGTGGTTTACCTTGTCACAGTTAGATTCTCTTAATTTTTCAAAGTTCATTTTGGAATTTCTTTCATTGAAATGCAAGAGTTGGAATATTTCAGTAGTGTTTTATCATGGTTTACCATTTCACAGTTACATTCTCTTGATTTTTCAATGTTCATGATGGATTTCTTTCGTTGAAATGTGTTTTTGCTATGCTTTACCTTGACACAGTTACATTTTCTTGATTTTTCAATGTTCATTGGGATTTTTTTCGTTGAAATGCAAGAGTTGGATTATTTCAGTAGTGTTTTGTTGTGGTTTACCTTGTCACAGTTACATTCTCTTGATTTTTCAAAGTTCATTTTGGATTTTCTTTCATTGAAATGCAAGAGTTGGAATATTTCAGTAGTGTTTTGTTGTGGTTTACCTTGCCACAGTTAGATTCTCTTAATTTTTCAAAGTTTATTTGATTTTCTTTCATTGAAATGCAAGAGTTGAATTATTTCAATAGTGTTTTTGTCATGGTTTACAATGTCACAGTTACATTCTCTTGATTTTTCAAAGTCATGATGGATTTCTTTCGTTGAAATGTGTTTTGCTGTGCTTTACCTTGACACAGTTACATTTTCTTGATTTTTCAATGTTCATACGGATTTCTTTCGTTGAAATGCAAGAGTTGGAATATTTCAGTAGTGTTTTGTTGTGGTTTACCTTGTCACAGTTACATTCTCATGATTTTTCAAAGTTCATTTTGGATTTCTTTCGTTGAAATGCAAGAGTTGGAATATTTCAGTAGTGTTTTGTCGTTGTTTACCTTGTCACAGTTGCATTCTCTTGATCTTTCAAAGTTCATTATGAATTTCTTTTTATTGAAGTGTAAGAGTCAGATTAGGTTAGGTTTTTGTAGAAGCGCAAAATGTTCAAGTTCTCTTTTGAATTTTCATAAAGAAAAGAAAAAAGCTATAGTCCAATTCTAATTTTATCCAAAGAAAATAAAAAATCTCCAACCTTTTAATAAACATTCTAAGCATTTGACATGCTAACATATCCTAAAATAATGGAAATATAACAAAGTAATGTATAATATATTTTTAATGAAATAACAACATGTAGCATATTAACACAAAAATATGTTTCAGATATTATTATACATTATTAACATCGTTGAACAACGTTGGACATTTTGAATCTGTTCCATAAAATAATTTATCATGTTCTCTTTTGATACTAGAGTTACTCGCTTCTCTTAGTTTATAACCAGTAGAATAATCATTCATCCATTTTGTGTCATATACAATTTTTACAGGGGTGTCACCAACTGACTCAATCTGTATTTCTTCTTTAGTATTATTTGATTCATTGCCTATATGATCTATAGTAGTAATAATGCTCACTTATGCTTCATTTTCCATCAATTTATCATTATAATCATTGATGATATTGTATACCAATGCCCTTTTTATTTTGCCAGCGATTTCAATGTCTATTCTCACACTGTGTTTACACAGGTAACAGTTCTGGCTGGTAGACATGATATGATTTATTACACTAGTGCAGCAGTTGGCCTTTCTTTTCCTCTTTGCTTTCATTTGAATGGTAATACCAGAACGATGGGAATAGGATCTATCAATAGGTATCGTGTTACCAGAACCATTAGCAAGAAGATGACCATCTTCATCAACTATTATTTTTAAGTTGGCATTCTCCTTTAGCACTATCATCTCTGGTGCTCTCACTCTCGCATATCCACCTTGGGCAATGTTGAATGATTTCGATATTCCAAAGAAATTTAGCTTTTCACTATCATGACAACGCACACATACATTTCCAATAAGATCTCCATTAATGCTTGTCTCATAGTTTAAATAACGATCTATGTCGGCATTCAACACGACGATGATTTTATCGTGTGTATATACTTTCTCTGAATAATTCAATTTAACTTTTTTTCTAAGTATGACACAAGGTGTTTATCCTGCCAAAGCGTGAAAATTACTGATTTAATACCTACATTTAACTAGGTAGTGTCGATAACCAGCCATAGAGCATCACTGAGACAGCCGCATAGTGTCTATGACCAACCATAGAGTATAATTGATACAGCCATATGAATAAATATTAATAAATAAATAGAAACATTTCTCCGTGTTTAAGTTAGGTTGGATTAGGTTAGCTTATCATGAGCCCCCCCCCCCAAAGGCAACCGCCCCCCCCCCCACCCCCAAGGATCCCCGGAGAGCCCCCTCCTTCCCACCCCCTCCCCTTTCCCACTATATAGAAATACAAAAACCATAGGTTAGATTAGGTTAGGTTAGGCTAGATAAGGTTAGGTTAGCTTATGTACGCGCGCGTACATAAGCTAACCTAACCTAATCTAGCCTAACCTAAGGGGGAGGGGGCCTTTGGGGGGGGCTCATGATAAGCTAACCTAATCCAACCTAACTTAAACATGGAGAAATGTTTCTATTTATTTATTAATATTTATTCATATGGCTGTATCAATTATACTCTATGGTTGGTCATAGACACTATGCGGCTGTCTCAGTGATGCTCTATGGCTGGTTATCGACACTACCTAGTTAAATGTAGGTATTAAATCAGTAATTTTCACACTTTGGCAGGATAAACACCTTGTGTCATACTTAGAAAAAAAGTGAAAATGAATTATTCAGAGAAAGTGTGTACACACGATAAAATCATCGTCGTGTTGAATGCCGACATAGATCGTTATTTAAACTATGAGACAAGCATTAATGGAGATCTTATTGGAAATGTATGTGTGCGTTGTCATGATAGTGAAAAGCTAAATTTCTTTGGAATATCGAAATCATTCAACATTGCCCAAGGTGGATCTGCGAGAGTGAGAGCACCAGAGATGATAGTGCTAAAGGAGAATGCCAACTTAAAAATAATAATTGATGAAGATGGTCATCTTCTTGCTAATGGTTCTGGTAACACGATACCTAATTGATAGATCCTATTCCCATCGTTCTGGTATTACTATTCAAATGAAAGCAAAGAGGAAAAGAAAGGCCTACTGCTGCACTAGTGTAATAAATCATATCATGTCTACCTGCCAGAACTGTTACCTGTGTAAACACAGTGTGAGAATAGACATTGAAATCGCTGGCAAAATAAAAAGGGCATTAGCATACAATATCATCAATGATTATAATGATAAATTGATGGAAAATGAAGCATAAAGTGAGCATTATTACTACTATAGATCATATAGGCAATGAATCAAATAATACTAAAGAAGAAATACAGATTGAGTCAGTTGGTGACACCCCTGTAAAAATTGTATATTACACAAAATGGATGAATGATTATTCTACTGGTTATAAACTAAGAGAAGCGAGTAACTCTAGTATCAAAAGAGAACATGATAAATTATTTTATGGAACAGATTCAAAATGTCCAACGTTGTTCAACGATGTTAATAATGTATAGTAATATCTGAAACATATTTTTGTGTTAATATGCTACATGTTGTTATTTCATTAAAAATATATTATACATTACTTTGTTATATTTCCATTATTTTAGGATATGTTAGCATGTCAAACGCTTAGAATGTTTTATTAAAAGGTTGGAGATTTTTTATTTTCTTTGGATAAAATTAGAATTGGACTATAGCTTTTTTCTTTTCTTTATGAAAATTCAAAAGAGAACTTGAACATTTTGCGCTTCTACAAAAAACCTAACCTAATCTGACTCTTACACTTCATAAAAAGAAATTCATAATGAACTTTGAAAGATCAAGAGAATGCAACTGTGACAAGGTAAACAACGACAAAACACTACTGAAATATTCCAACTCTTGCATTTCAACGAAAGAAATCCAAAATGAACTTTGAAAAATCATGAGAATGTAACTGTGACAAGGTAAACCACAACAAAACACTACTGAAATATTCCAACTCTTGCATTTCAACGAAAGAAATCCGTATGAACATTGAAAAATCAAGAAAATGTAACTGTGTCAAGGTAAAGCATAGCAAAACACATTTCAACGAAAGAAATCCATCATGAACTTTGAAAAATCAAGAGAATGTAACTGTGACATGGTAAACCATGACAAAACACTATTGAAATAATCCAACTCTTGCATTTCAATGAAAGAAAATCAAATAAACTTTGAAAAATTAAGAGAATATAACTGTGGCAAGGTAAACCACAACAAAAACACTACTGAAATATTCCAACTCTTGCATTTCAATGAAAGAAAATCCAAAATGAACTTTAAAAAATCAAGAGAATGTAACTGTGACAAGGTAAACCACAACAAAACACTACTGAAATAATCCAACTCTTGAATTTCAACGAAACAAATCCCAATGAACATTGAAAAATCAAGAAAATGTAACTGTGTCAAGGTAAAGCATAGCAAAAACACATTTCAACGAAAGAAATCCATCATGAACATTGAAAAATCAAGAGAATGTAACTGTGAAATGGTAAACCATGACAAAACACTACTGAAATATTCCAACTCTTGCATTTCAATGAAAGAAATTCCAAAATGAACTTTGAAAAATTAAGAGAATCTAACTGTGACAAGGTAAACCACAACAAAACACTACTGAAATAGTCCAACTCTTGCATTTCAACGAAAGAAATCTCAATGAACTTTGAAAAATCATGAAAATGTAACTGTGTCAAGGTAAAGCATATCAAAACACATTTCAACGAAAGAAATCCATAATGAATTTGAAAAATTAAAGAGAATGTAACTGTGACATTGTAAACCATGACAAAACACTACTGAAATATTCCAACTCTTGCATTTTAATGAAAGAAATTCAAAATGAACTTTGAAAAATTAAGAGAATGTAACTGTGACAATGTGAACCACAACAAAACACTACTGAAATATTCCAACTCTTGCATTTCAAAGAAAAAAAATTCAAAATGAACTTTGAAAAATCAAGAGAATCTAACTGTGACGAGGTAAACCACGACCAAACACTACTGAAATATTCCAACTCATGCATTTCAATGAAAGAAATCCAAAAATGAACTTTGAAAAATCAAGAGAATGTAACTGTGATAAGGTAAACCACGACAAAACACTACTGAAATATTCCATCTCTTGCATTTCAATGAAATAAATCCAAAATGAACTTTGAAAAATCAAGAGAATGTAAGTGTGACAAGGTAAACTATGACCAAACACTACTGAAATATTCCAAACTCTTGCATTTCAACGAAAGAAATTCCAAAATGAACTTTGAAAATCAAGAGAATGTAACTGTGAGAAGGTAAACCACAACAAAACACTACTGAAATAATCCAACTCTTGCATTTCAACGAAAGAAATTCAAAATGAACTTTGAAAAATTATGAGAAAGTAACTGTGACTAGGTAAACCACAACAAAACACTATTGAAATAATCCAACTCTTGCATTTCAGTGAAAGAAATCCAAAATGAACTTTGAAAAATCAAGAGAATGTAACTGTGACAATGTAAACCACAACAAAAACACTACTGAAATATTCCAACTCTTGCATTTCAATGAAGAAAATCCAAAATGAGCTTTGAAAAATCAAGAGAGTGTAAGTGTGACATGGTAAACCACGACAGAACACTACTGAAATAATCCAACTCATGCATTTCAATGAAAGAAATTCAAAATGAACTTTGAAAAATCAAGACAATGTAACTGTGACATGGTAAACCACGATAAAACACTACTGAAATATTTCAACTCTTGCATTTCAACGAAAGAAATTCAAAATGAACTTTGAAAAATTAAGAGAATGTAACTGTGTCAAGGTAAACCACGACAAAACACTACTGAAATATTCTAACTCTTGCATTTCAATGAAAGAAATTCAAATGAACTTTGAAAAAATCAAGAGAATGTAACTGTGACAAGGTAAACCACAACAAATAACTACTGAAATATTCCAACTCTTGCATTTCAATGAAAGAAATTCAAAATGAACTTTAAAAAATCAAGAGAATCTAACTATGACAAGGTAAACCATGACAAACACTATTGAAATAATCCAACTCTTGCATTTCAACGAAAGAAAACCAAAATGAACTTTGAAAAATCAAGAGAATGTAACTGTGACAAGGTAAACCACAACAAAACACTACTGAAATATTCCAACTTTTGCATTTCAACGAAAGAAAACCAAAATGATCTTTGAAAAATCAAGAGAATTTAATTGTGACATGGTAAACCACGACAAAACACTACTGAAATATTCCAACTCTTGCATTTCAATGAAAGAAATTCAAAATGAACTTTGAAAAATCAAGAGAATATAACTGTCTCATGGTAAACAATGACAGAATACTACTGAAATATTCCAACTCTTGCATTTCAACGAAAGAAATCCAAAATGAACTTTGAAAAATCAAGAGAATGTAACTTTGAAATGGTAAACCACGACGAAACACTACTGAAATAGTCCAACTCTTGCATTTCAATGAAAGAAATTCGAAATGAACTTTGAAAAATCAAGAGAATGTTACTGTGACAAGGTAAACCACGACAAAACACTACTGAAATATTCCAACTCTCACATTTCAACGAAAGAAATTCAAAATGAACTTTGAAAAATTAAGAGAATGTAACTGTGACAAGGTAAAGCACAACAAAACACTACTGAAATAATCCAACTCTTGCATTTCAAAGAAAGAAAATCAAATGAACTTTGAAAAATCAAGAGAATGTAACTCTGACAAGGTAAACCACGACAGAACACTACTGGAATATTCCTACTCTTGCATTTCAATTAAAGAAATTCGAAATGAACTTTGAAAAATCAAAAGAACATAACTCTGACAAGGTAAACCACAACAAAACACTACTGAAATATTCCAACTCTTGCATTTCAACGAAAGAAATTCAAAATGAACTTTGAAAAATCAAGAGAATATAACTGTGACATGGTAAACAATGACAGAACACTACTGAAATATTCCAACTCTCACATTTCAACGAAAGAAATTCAAAATGAACTTTGAAAAATTAAGAGAATGAACTGTGAGAAGGTAAAGCACAACAAAACACTACTGAAATATTCCAACTCTTGCATTTCAACGAAAGAAATCCAAAATGAACTTTGAAAAATCAAGAGAATGTAACTTTGAAATGGTAAACCACGACAAAACACTACTGAAATAGTCCAACTCTTGCATTTCAATGAAAGAAATTCGAAATGAACTTTGAAAAATCAAGAGAATGTAATTGTGACAAGGTAAACCACGACAAAACACTACTGAAAAATTCCAACTCTCACATTTCAACGAAATAAATTCAAAATGAACTTTGAAAAATTAAGAGAATGTAACTGTGAGAAGGTAAAGCACAACAAAACACTACTGAAATAATCCAACTGTTGCATTTCAATGAAAGAAATTCAAATGAACTTTGAAAAATCAAGAGAATGTAACTCTGACAAGGTAAACCACGACAGAACACTACTGAAATATTCCTACTCTTGCATTTCAATTAAAGAAATTCGAAATGAACTTTGAAAAATCAAAAGAACATAACTCTGACAAGGTAAACCACAACAAAACACTACTGAAATATTCCAACTCTTGCATTTCAACGAAAGAAATTCAAAATGAACTTTGAAAAATCACGAAAATGTAACTGTGACAAGGTAAACCATAACAAAACACTACTGAAATATTCCAACTCTTGCATTTCAAGGAAAAAAATTCAAAATAAACTTTGAAAAATTAAGAGAATGTAACTGTGACACGGTAAAGCATGACAAAACACTACTGAAATATTTCAACTCTTACATTTCAACGAAAGAAATTCAAAATGAACTTTGAAAAAATAAGAGAATGTAAGTGTGACAAGGTAAACCACAACAAAACACTACTGAAATATTCCAGCTCTTGCATTTTCAACGAAAGAAAACCAAAATGAACTCTGAAAAATCAAGAGAATGTAACTGTGACAGTATAAAGCACAACAAAACACTACTGAAATATTCCAACTCTTGCATTTCAACGAAAGAAATCCAAAATGAACTTTGAAAAATTAAGAGAATGTAACTGTGACATGGTAAACCATGACAAAACACTACTGAAATATTCCAACTCTTGCATTTCAACGACAGAAATCCAAAATGAGCTTTGAAAAATCAAGAGAATGTAACTGTGACATGGTAAACCACGACAAAACACTAATGGTGGGAGGGGGAGCCAAAAGTTGGGGGGATGGGGTCCTTTTGTCTCAAAATGCGCAAATTAAAAAGTATTAAAAAATGGGGGGGGGGGGCAAAAAGTTGGGGGTGGGGGGGCCTGGGGACTCGGGGGGCTTGGGGGGGGGGGGGGGTTGGGGGACCTTTGTTGCCCGGTGGCTTCCTTCTGGGTTGGGGTAGGGGGATCTTTACGTAATGTCCTTCCTAAACCAATTTTACAACTTGAAGCACTCATACTTTTCACAGACAACTTTACTTTATGGCTTTTTGAACACCCCAACACCAAGCAATACTTTTCAAAGGGCTTCATTACATTTTTTCAGAACAAGTTCTTTACGTAATGTTCCTAAACCAATTTTACAACTTGAAGTGCTCATCATTTTCACCCACAAATTTACTTTACAGCTTTTTGAACACCCCAAAACCAAGCAATACTTTTCAAAAGGCTTTATTATATCTTTTCAGAACAGGTTCTTTATCTAATGTCCCTCCTAAACCAAATTTACAACTTGAAGTACTCATCCTTTTCACCCACAACTTTACTTTACAGCTTTTTGCATACCCCAACACAAAGCAATACTTTTCAAAAGGCTTTATTACATCTTTTCAGAACAATTTCTTTACGTAATTTCCCTCCTAAACCAATTTTACAACTTGAAGTACTCATCCTTTTCACACACAATTTTACCTTATGGCTTTTTGAATACCCCAAAGCCAAGCAATACTTTTCAAAAGGCTTTATTATATCTTTTCAGAACAAGTTCTTTACGTAATGTCCCTCCTAAACCAATTTTACAACTTGAAGTACTCATCCTTTTCACAGACAACTTTACTTTATGGCTTTTTGAATACCCCAAACACCAAGTAATACTTTTCAAAAGGCTTTATTAAATTTTTCAGAAAAAGTTCTTTACGTAATGTCCCTCCTAAACCAAATTTACAATTTTAAGTACTCACCCATTTCACCCACAAATTTACTTTACAGCTTTTTGAACACCCCAACACCTAGCAATACTTTTCAAAAGGCTTTATTATATCTTTTCAGAACAAGTTCTTTATGTAATTTCCCTCTTTAATCAATTTTACAACTTGAAGTACTCATCCTTTTCACGCACAAATTTACTTTACAACCTTTTGAACCCCCAACACCAAGCAATACTTTTCAAAAGGCTTTATTATATCTTTTCAGAACAAGTTCTTTACGTAAAATCCCTCCTAAACCAATTTTACAACTTGAAGTACTCATCCTTTTCACACACAACTTTACTTTATGGCTTTTTGAATACCTCAACACCAAGCAATACTTTTCAAAATGCTTTATTGTATTTTTTCAGAACAAGTTCTTTTCTTAATGTCCCTCCTAAACCAATTTTACAAGTTGAAGTACACACCCTTGTCACCCAGAACTTTACTTTATGGCTTTTTGCATACCCCAACACCAAGCAACACTTTTCAAAGGCTTTATTATATTTTTTAGAACAAGTTATTTACTTAATGTCCCTCCTAAACCAATTTTACAACTTGAAGAACTCATCCTTATCACCCACAACTTTACATTATAGCTTTTTGAATACCCCAACAAAAAGCAATAATTTCAAAGGGCTTTATTATATTTTTCAGAACAAGTTCTTTTCTTAATATCCCTCTTAAACCCATTTGACAACTTGAAGTACTCATCATTTTCACCCACAACTTTACCTTACCGCTTTTCGCATATCCCAACACCAAGCAATACTTTTCAAAAGGCTTTATATATAGTTTCAGAACAAGTTCTTTCTTAATATCCCTTCTAAACCAATTTTACAAGTTGAAGTACTCATCCTTTTCACTCACAACTTTACTTTACAACTTTTTGTAAACCACAACATTAAGCAAGGTTCCACTTTAGTTTCTTATTCCCCAAAGATATAAAAAATTTAAGTTCTATTCTAAATTGTCCCATAGAAGATAGAAAAAGTTATACCATAGTTGTGAATATTTTCCATGAAGGTAAAACTTTATGGCTTTTTAAATACCCCAACTCAAAGCAATACTTTTCAAAAGGCTTTATTATATCATTCAGAACAAGTTCTTTCTTAATATCCCTTCTAAACCAATTTTATAAGTTGACGTACTCATCCTTTTCCCTCACAACTTTACTTTTCAACTTTTTGCACAAGAAAACATCAAGCAAGGTTCCACTTCAGTTCTTAATTCTCCAAAAACATAAAAAATTAAAGTTCTATTCTAAATTTTTCCATAGAAGAAGATAGAAAAATTATACCATAGTTGTGAATATTTTCCTTGAAGATAAAAAGTTCCACTTTAATTCTAAATTTTCTCAACGAAGTGGGGGAAAGTTCAAGTTCTGTTCTGAACTTTCTCAATGAAAAAGAAATTAGTTACGGTTCAATTAGAAAAGGTTCAGCTTCAGTTCTGATTTTTCTCAAAGAGATAAAAAAATTCAAAGGACTGTTCCAAATTTTTATAGAAGATAGAAAAAGTTATACATTGATTGTGAAAAGTTAGCTCAATTCGGAATTGCCAGAGAACTTACAGATCAAATTTTTTTTCAAGAAATAAAAAGGTTCCATTTCAGTTCTTAATTTATCAAATGACATAAAAATTTAAAGTTCTGTTTTAAATTTTTCCGTGGAAGATAGGAAAAGTTATACTATGATTGTGTATATTTCCATGACGACAAAAAGTTTCACTCTAATTCTAAATTTTATAATTTCACTTCCGAATTTTCTCAAAGAGATGAAAAAATTCAAAATCCTGTTCTAAATTTTACCCTAGATACATCGATTTTGAATTTTTCCTCCAAGAAGAGAAAAAGTTCAGCTTTAATTATATATTTTCTCAAAGAATTGAAGAAAACTTCAGGTTCTTTTCCAAATTTTTCGTAGAAAATAGAAAAAAGTTATACTTTGATCATGAATATTCGCCATGACGATAAAGAGCTACACTTTAATTCTGAGTTTTCTCGAAGAACGGCAAAATTTTCAAGTTCTCTTCTGAACTTTCTTAAAGAAGGAAAAAGTTAGCTCAATTCTGAAATTTACAAAAGAAAATGAAAAGAGCTCCCACTTCAGTTCTTAATTTCTCAAAGACATAAAAATTTTAAGTTCAGTTCTAAATTTTTACATAGAAGATAGGAGAAGTTATACTATGATTGTGAATATTTTCCATGAAGATAAAAAGTTTCATTTTGATTCTAAATTTTTTTAATTTCCGCGGTGACGGAACGGACAGATTTCGAACTTAAGCGTAAAGAGCTAGGTGTTTAGAAGGGATACAATAGATATTGATGACAATAATAAACTAAAATAACCACAAAATTCCACATTATTGAAGAGAAATACCAAAACCATAGGTTAGATTAGGTTAGGTTAGCCTACGCACGCGCTCGTGCGTAGGCTAACCTAACCTAATCTAAAGTACCCTAACCTAATCTAACCTATGGTTTTAGTATTTCTGTGCTATAATGGGGAATTTTGTGGTTATGTCAGTTTAGTATTGTCATTAATATATATTTTCTTCCTCCTTGACACCTAGCTCTGTACGCTAAAGTTCGAATTCTGTCCGTTCCGTCACCTCGGAAATTAAGAAAATTTAGAATTAAAATGAAACTTTTTATCTTCATGGAAAATATTCACAATCATTGTATAACTTTTCCTATCTTCTATGTAAAAAGTTAGAACTTAGCTTAAAAATTTTTATGTCTTTAAGAAATTAAGAACTGAAGTGGGAGCTTTTTTCCATTTTCTTTGGTAAATTTCAGAATTGAGCTAACTTTTTCTCTTCTTTAAGAAAATTCAGAAGAGAACTTGAACATTTTGCACTTCTTCGTGAAAACTCAGAATTAAGGTGTCGCTCTTTATCGTCATGGCGAATATTCACGATCAAAGTATAACTTTTTTCTATCTTCTACGAAAAAATTTGGAACAGAACTTGAAGTTTTCTTCACTTCGTTGAGAAAATTTATAATTAAAGCTGAACTTTTTCTCTTCTTTGAGGGAAAATTCAGAATCGATGTATCGGGGGTAAAATTCAGAATAGACTTTAAATTTTTTCATCTCTTTGAGAAAAATCGAAAGTGGAATTATAAGAAAACTTCAGGTTCTTTTCCAAATTTTTCGTAGAAAATAGAAAAAAGTTATACTTTGATCATGAATATTCGCCATGACGATAAAGAGCGACACTTTAATTCTGAGTTTTCTCGAAGAAACGGCAAAATTTCCACGGAAAAATTTAGAAGAGAACTTTAAATTTTATGTCATTTGAGAAATTAAGAACTGAAGTGGAACCTTTTTATCTCTTGAAAAAAAATGATCTGTAAGTTCTTTGGTAATTCCGAATTGAGCTAACTTTTCACAATCAATGTATAACTTTTTCTATCTTCTATGAAAAATTTGGAGCAGTACTTTAAATTTTTTCATCTCTTTGAGAGAAATCAGGACTGAACCTGAACCTTTTTATATTCTTTAGAAAAAAATTGAATTGATCTGTAACTAATTTCTTTTTCATTGAGAAACTTCAGAAGAGAACTCGAACTTTTCCCCACTTCGTTGAGAAAATTTAGAATTAAAGTGGAACTTTTTATCTTCAAGGAAAATATTCACAACTATGGTATAATTTTTCTATCTTCTATGGAAAAATTTAGAATAGAACTTTAATTTTTTATGTTTTTGGAGATTTAAGAACTGAAGTGGAACCTTGCTTGATGTTTTCTTGTGCAAAAAGTTGTAAAGTAAAGTTGTGAGGGAAAAGGATGAGTACTTCAACTTGTAAAATTGGTTTAGAAGGGATATTAAGAAAGAACTTGTTCTGAAATGATATAATAAAGCCTTTTGAAAAGTATTGCTTTGAGTTGGGGTATTTAAAAAGCCATAAAGTAAAGTTGTGGATGAAAAGGATGAGTACTTCAACTTGTAAAATAGGTTTAGGAGGGATATTAAGAAAAGAACTTGTTCTGAAAAGATATAACAAAGCCTTTTGAGGTATATTGCTTGGTGTTTGGGTATTCAAAAGCCATAAAGTAAAGTTGTGTGTGAAAAGGATGAGTACTTCAGGTTGTAAAATTGGTTTAGGAGGGACATTACGTAAAGAACTTGTTCTGAAAAGATATGATAATGCCATTTGAATAGGATTGCTTGGTGTTGGGGTAAGCAAAAAGCTGTATAGTAAAGTTTTGGGTTAAAAGGATGAGTACTTCAAGTTATAAAATTGGTTTAGGAGGGACATTACGTAAAGAACTTGTTCTGAAAAGATATAATAAAGCCTTTTGAAAAATATTGCTTGGTGTTGGGGTGTTCAAAAAGCTGTAAAGTAAATTTGTGGGTGAAAAGGGTGAGTGATTCAAGTTGTAAAATTGGTTTAGGAGGGACATTACGTAAAGAACTTGTTCTGAAAAATATAATAAAGCCTTTTGAAAAGTATTTCTTGGTGTTGGGGTGTTCAAAAAGCCATAAAGTTAAGTTGTGGGTGAAAAGGGTGAGTACTTCAACTTGTAAAATGGTTTAGGAGGGATATTAAGAAAGGAACTTGTTCTGAAAAGATACAATAAAGCCCTTTGAAAAGTATTACTTGGTGTTGGGGTATTCAAAAAGCCATAAAGTAAAGTTGTGGGTGAAAGGGATGAGTACTTCAAGTTTTAAAATGGTTTAGGAGGGACATTAAGAAAAGAACTTGTTAAGAAAAAAGATAATAAAGTCATGTGTAATCAGTACTTTCTTATCCCTCTCTATTCAAAACGTCTCAGCATACTAATTAGAGTTCCGTTAAAACTTTCTGTCACTCCGTTTGTCTGAGGATTGAATGGAGTAGTTAATACTTGTTTAATGCCGAGAATTTCGTATAATTTTCGAATGTATTTTGATATAAAATGGTTCCATTATCTGTTAAAATTTCTTTTGGGATTCCGTGACGTGAGACATATTTCGATAATTTTTCTGTGATTTTGGAGATTTTACTGTTCGCATTAGGATATTTTCTTGGTATCTTGTAGCTAGATCATTAATAACAAGAATGAATCTGTTTCCTGTGCTAGATTTCGGGAGTGGACCTACAATGTCTTTTGAAATTCTCTCAAACGGTTTTGCCAAAAATGGGCATTTTTTTCATTGGAACTTTTTCATTTGTTTTTTTTGTAAGCGATTAATTGGCAATCTTTGCATCTTTTACAAAACTTGACAATATCCTGTCTCAGTCCTTCCAGACAAAAAAAGTTGCAAGATTCTATCTCTTGTTCTTTGGAGTCCCATGTGTCCCCCGTTGGGCTTGAGTGAGCCAATTTTATTACTGCCTTTTTCAGTTAAAGCGGTACCAAAAGTTGTATTTTTTAGGGTTCTCCCCAGTCTCCATTATTTTGTAAAAAAGCTCTCCATTACTGGAAAACTGTTTGGACTGCGGATTTTTTTTCATTCGTTTTTTTATGCAGTCTCTATCATTTGTTTGCAATTCCACGAATTTTTCGGAGGTTACCCCGAGCATTCCAGCTAGTTCATCTTTGGCTATCTTTGTTTTTTTTTCCTGTGGTCAACAATTCTTCTTGTTTCTTGTTATATTTCTGTTTGTCTACCCTTTTTTGGCTTTTAGGTTTCTTAGTTTTGCATTCTTTATAAACATCTCTCGTCGTTAAATTAAAATTGGTTTTGTATATTTTGGTCATCATTTTCAAAAGTAGGTCTCTCAGCCTCCCTTTTTATTTTTTCTTGGTTTCGGGTCACCGCGTTTACTTTTTTAATCATGGAGTTTGCTTTTAGTGCAAGAAAGTTCCCGATATTACCGAAGTCTCCCCCTACTAAGACGTCTAATGCATAAGTAGGTACAACACCTACTTTTAATTCCTTTTTAACCGTATTTCCTTCTTTATTAGCAATTTCTATTATGACCTGTTTTTTTTCCTGTGGTCAACAATTCTTCTTGTTTCTTGTTATATTTCTGTTTGTCTACCCTTTTTTGGCTTTTAGGTTTCTTAGTTTTGCATTCTTTATAAACATCTCGTCGTTTAAATTAAAATTGGTTTTGTATATTTTGGTCATCATTTTCAAAAGTAGGTCTCTCAGCCTCCCTTTTTATTTTTTTTCTTGGTTTCGGGTCACCGCGTTTACTTTTTTAATCATGGAGTTTGCTTTTAGTGCAAGAAAGTTCCCGATATTACCGAAGTCTCCCCCTACTAAGACGTCTAATGCATAAGTAGGTACAACACCTACTTTTAATTCCTTTTTAACCGTATTTCCTTCTTTATTAGCAATTTCTATTATGACCTGAGCCGTCGGACATTTATGTTTTGCTCCATAGTAGCATAGCGCTGCCAATTTATTCTCATAGTTTATTTCAGTTTTCTCTAATAAATATTTCCGTGCATGGTTTGGTCGCTGCAAGAATCTATAGCTATTTCCACCTATTTACCGTTCAATTCTCTACATACTTTGCACGGGTCCGCAAATGCGCAAGTTTTCATATTTTCGGGCTTCTAACCCATGCGGTCCTCTTATACGTCTGAAACTTTTTCCCATTCTCCCGGGATCGATTCTTGTTATATTGGTCTTTTCTTGGATTGTCCTGTTTTCCCTTGGGCTTATCGTCCCTTGTTCTGCAGTTATTGTCGTGATTTTTGTTCGCGCTACGGCAACTTGAGGCATAATATCCCCGTTTATTACAGTTAAAACAGGTAATATCATACTGTTTTTGTTTTTGGCCGTATTTTCTAAAGTCCTTATTTGGGCAATTGGTGCTATAGTCGCCAACGGAGGTACAATGATAGCACGTTAATTCTGTTTATCTTTGCCATATTTGGCTAGCATTATTTTTATTTTCTTTTTCAGTGTATTCTTTCCTACCACTATTTCCTAGTCTTTTTCTTGGTGGGAATGTCTCCCTCGTAATATCAGTGGGCCTGTCTTCTAAATGGGACATTTCTTCAACTGTTTGTTGGTTTTTCTCTTTTAAGTACATTCTCGTATTTGGATAGGTATTTTCTAAAAATTGTTCTATCACTGTTTTATCTCTTATGTCCGTTATCTTTTCTTTTATTTCTTCCGGGTCTTCTAACATTCTATAGTTTTCTAACTCTAGCCATTTTAAACATTTATCTTTCAATTTATACCCGTATTCCTTGTAAGTTTCGTTGTCTCGCTTCCTTCCGCTTCTGAACTTTCTTTGGAAGTACTCGGGAAATATTTGAAACCTTTAAAAAATGAATTGTTTTAACCTTTCAAAATCTTTTGAGTAGTGCATCGGTATATACAATTTATGTTTTGTGGTTAATAAAGGGCTGTATTGCTGTCACAAAATTTTCTCTTGGCCGTCCGTTTAATTCAGCGGTTCTTACAAAGTTGTAGAGGTACAAATGTACATCTTCAATCTCTTTCATTGGTTGAAAGTTTACTGTATGCATTCAATATACTGTGGACGATCCTCGAGGCTCCTGGATATTTTCACCTGCAACTATTTCCATTAGTTCTCTTCTATCCTCTCTATCTGCCTCTTCCTTTCGTTCTCCGGCTATTCTATCAGCCTCTTCCTTTTTTCTCTAGCTATTCTGATATTTGCTCTTTCTTCGCCATCTTCCTTCTCTTTTCGTTCTCTGGCTATTCTATCAGCCTCTTCTGTTTGCTCACTAGCTGTTTTTTCAACCTCTTCCTTTTTTTCTCTGGCTATTCTTTCTTCCTTCATGAAATTTTATATACTTTGTGTTATATCTACCTGAGTATTTTTTTGTGAGTCCCTACTGAAAATTCAGCTTCTACTACTCCTGCTATTTGGCCTACTCTGATTCCTTCTGTCGTTATATTCTATTAATTCGTTTTCTGAGTCTGTTCTTTCTATAATCGTATTTTCTGTTAACTGCAACTGCCTTACATTTTGCACAGCATCTTAAGGGTGAGTTGTCTTTTTTACTCGTATTTCCGTATAATGATTTTTCTTCGTATATTATTGGCACTGTTTCAATCTCATGTCCTCTCATATAACTGGGTGTGCTCCTTCCCAATTGTATTCTTTCTGCTCCCATATTTGTTTCTTTTATTTGGGCTTCTCTATCTGGGAATAATTCCTTTTGAATCTGCCTTACATTCTTTTCTATTTCTACAGTTTGTGCCAGAGATCGTCCTATTAATGACCGTATTTTTAAAATTCCCTCTTCATACGTGTAAGAATTGTCTATTCCCCCCTCCCCTGAGTGAAATATGGTTCCATCTGATGGTGTTTTCCAGGGGTATTTCCTGCGGGAGCCACATAAAATTGTGGGTCTGAATACGATTCTTGGTTTACCACGATAGCTTTTTTCGAATTCATATCTAATTCTATCAACACTTGTCCCTTTTCTGACCTTGTGTGAATCTTTCGTTTTTCCACAATTATTTCACGGTTTAGTTAACGGCAATTATTATCTCAATCTAACTGATAATTTTTTTTTTGTAATGTCATTTATTGTCTTTTCCTGGAAAACGAATGTGTCTCAATTTACTGATTTTTTCATAAGTTAATTAGTCACGCGATATATTGATTCATAAATTTTATTTCTCATTATTGTCTAATTAGGCACAGCCCGTTTAGATCTTCAATATATTTTTAATTGATTCCGTATTTTTTCTCTCTGCGATTTTTTTTTATATTTAATCACACTAGGCTAAATTAAATGATCTCTTCGAAAACGCGGAATTTTTTTACTATCAGTTTTACCGATAGGACCTTTGTTGCTGCCACCAGTGTTCGAGGTTGTATGGTACGGGTGTCTCCAGATATTGGCGCAAAAAATGGTGCTACACCATTTACTGGAGGGGCAGCCTTGCTGGCGCCAAATATTTTAATGGGGTGCCAGCAACTACCACAACGTTTCTGTAAATATAGGGTATGTATACCCAATCTATGATATACCCTGCTCCAGGGTATGATAACGTCATCGAACGGGCAAACGGTCATACTCTAAGGCCAAGGGTACCCATCCTGGGTTACCACTAATATTTCTAACTATCTCCTTGGGCTCTACCCAGACTTAAAAGTCAAAGATTATATAGAAAGTAATCTTACTGTATTCTCATTAACATGTATATCAGAACTAGCCAACAAAACATCATTTTGTTGGAGCGGTCATCCTAGACCGCTCAACCGCGTGTATGCAGTGGGCGGCAGACAAGTTTTTCTAGCCAATCCAAATCCTTACCAGTGGGGCACCTTACTTGAAGTGAATCGGCTTTATGCCCCTTCTTTCATCCCCCCCCCATAATTCAGATCAAACTTGTTATTTTAAAGTAACTTTAGCTTTGGTGAGTCACCCTTAACTGCACACTTGAAACCTCGTGATTTTTAACAGCCTACGCAGTTAAAGAAAGAAAAATGTTGTAGCCAATATTAAGAGAAAATTAATAATTACTGCAAAGGGGAAAGTGGATAGTTACAGAACACAAAAGAAAAGAAATAAGGAAGGACGTTTATCTGAAAAATAGAGAACCAAAGGTTCCAACACGCAGTAAAAGAAAGTTTCTATAACACCTTTCAAGTGGTTACAAAAGAAATTCCTAGTCATTATCTAATTTGTTTTGCCAGTGACTTCAAAGCTAAAGTGGGGAATAATAGATCTTATTGCCCTTAGGTCCTCAAAGGGGAATGATGCTGCTAGTAGACTTTGCTCTTACAAATGACCTAATAATTGGGGGCACCATGTTTGCACATAAAATATCCATCAATATTCTTGGAACTCCCCTGACGGGAGAAAGCATAATCAAATTGACCACCTTTAGATCAACAGAAAATGGAAGTCCAGTCTGCAATATTTGAGAGATTTCACATCTTACAGAGTGGCATTTCGAAATAAGTTCGTCCTTACACTCTCTAACTTTCAACCAATGAATGAGAATGAAGATGTACATTTGTACCTCTACAATTTTGAAAAAAAGACGCGGAATTAAACGGATGACCGACAGACATTTGGGTGGCAGCAAAACAGCCCTTCCTTAACCATAAAGCACAAAATTGCATATAAAGTATTTCCGAGGTACTATTCAAAAGATTTTGAAAGGTTAAATCAAGCCATTTTTCAAAATTTTCAAATATCTCCAAAGCACTTCCAAAGAAAGATTAGAAGTGAAAGGAAGCGAGACAATGAAACATACAAAGAATACGGGTATAAATTAAAAAATATGTGTTTAAAATGGCTAGAGTTAGAAAAACTATAGAATGTTAAAAGACCCGGAAGAAATAAAAGAAAAGATAACGGAAATAAGAGATAAAATAGTGATAGAACAATTTTTAGAAAATACCTTTCCAAATATGAGCATGTACTTAAAAGAGAAAAATCCACAAACCATTGAAGAAATGTCTGAATTAGCAGACAGGCACACTGAAATTAGGAGGCAAATATTCCCACCAAGAACAAGGCTAGGAAATAGTGGTACTAAAAAATCTACTTACACAGTAAATAAAGTTATGCTAGCCAGATACGGCAAAGACAAACAGAATTAACGTGCTACCATTTTAACTCCGTTGGCCACTATATCACCAATTGCCCAAATTAAGACGTTAGAAAATACGGCCCAAAACAGAAACAGTGTGATATTACCTGTTTTTAACTGTAATAAACGCGGACATTATTCCTCAGATTGCCGTAGCGCGACCAAAAATCACAATAATAACTACAAAAAAGGGGCGATGGGCCCAAAGGTAAACAGGAAAATCCAAGAAACGACCGATATTGTAACGATAGATTGAATGAGAGAATGAGAAATAGTTTCAGACGTATAAGAGGACTGCATGGTTAGAAGCTCCGAAAATATCAAAATTGGCGCATTTGCAAAATCAAACAAAGTATGTGGAGAACTAAATAGTAAATCAGTGGAAATAGCTATTGATTCTTGCAGCGACCAAACCTATGTACGGTAAGATTTAATAGAGAAAACTTACATAAACTATGAAAATAAAGTGGCAGTGCTATGCTACTATGAAGCAAAACATAAATGTCCAACGGCTAAGGTCATAATAGAAATTGCCAATAAAGAAGGAAATACGCTTAAAAAGGAATTAAAAGTATGTGTTGTACCTACTCTTGCAGTAGACGTTTTACTAGGGGAAGACTTCGGCAATATCGGAAACTGTCTTGCATTAAAAGCAACCTCCATGATTAAAAAAGTAAACACGGTGACATGAGACCAAGAAAAAAAGAAAAGGGAGGCTGAGCCAAAAATCCACTTTTTCAAATGATGAACCAAAACAACAAAAAAGCATATTTTTATAAAAGCAATTTCAATTTAACGACAAGATGTTTATAAGGAATGCACAACTAAGAAAACCTAAACCCCAAAAAAGGGCAGACAAAAAGGAATATAACCAGAAACAAGAAGAATTATTGACCTTAGGAAAAGAACCAGAGATAGCGAAAGATGAACTAGCCGGAATACTTGGGGTAACCTCCGAGAAATTCGCGGAATTGCATAGTTATGATAAAGACTACAGAACAATAAACTAGCACTAACGAATAAAACATCCGCAATCTAAACAGTTTTCCAGTAATCGACAGCTATTTTACAAAATAATGGAGACTGGGGAGAACCCTAGAAAATTACAACTTTTGGTACAGCATGCACTGAAAAAAATGACAATAAAATTTGATCACTCAAGCCCATTGGAGGGACACATGGGATCCCGAAGAGCAAGAGAGAGAATCTTGAACCGTTTTGGTTGAAAAGGACTGAGAGAGGATATTGTCAACTTTTGTAAAAGATGCAAAGATTGCCAATTAGCCGCCAACAAAATACCAAATGAAAAAATTTCAATGAAAACAATGCCTATTTTCGGCAAACCGTTTGATAGAATTTCAATGGACATTGTAGGTCCACTCCCGAAATCTAGCGCGGAAAACCGATTCATTCTAGTTATTAATGATCTTGCTACAAGATACCAAGAAGCTATCCCAACACCAACAGTAAAATCACCAAAAAGCACAGAAGAATTATTGAAATTATGGGAGAAAAACTATGGGATTCCGTGTCTCACGTCACGGAATCCCAAAAGAAGGTTTAACAGATAATGGAACCAATTTATATCAATATAAAGTCGAAAATTATACGAAATTCTCTGCATTAAACAAGCATTAACTACTCCATTCCATCCTCAGACAAATGGAGCGACAGAAAGATTTAACGGAACCCTAATTAGTATGTTGAGACGTTTTGTAAGAGATGATGTAGATCAATGGGACAAAATACTTCTTTGTGTCCTTTTGCATACAGAGAAACTCCACACCCAGCTACAGGTTCTCGCCATTTGAACTACTATATGGGTCAAACCCGAGGGGGGTAATAGATATTTTAAAGGAGTCATGGGAGAATGATGAGAACAAAATGAAGAAACTGTGATAACACACTTGCTATCACTGCGAGAAAATTTTCATAAATACCATGAAATTGCCAAGCAAGCGCAGGGAGAATACGCAAAAAACAAAATATGGTACGATAAATCCGCCCGAATGCACGAATTTACGGAAGGGGTTGAAGTCCTCATGTTGCTACTGGACGTAAATAATAAATTGGAAGTAAGATGGAAAGGACCATTTAAGGAGAAAAAGAAAATCAGTGATGTAAATTATATGATAGAATTAGATAGAGCAGAAAAAAAGGAAAAAGATTACCTTGTGAATTTACTCTGGAAATTTAACAAAGAGAATGAAAAGGGAAGCCACAAAGATCCACAGAAGCGCGGCCTCATGATTTCGACCTCTGAAAATGACGAGGAAAGCGCCCCTTTTGGTACAATAGACCGGCGGAAACACATATAAATGATATTGAAAGAGTTTCGTCAGATACACATCTGAGATGAGCTCAGAAATAGCAATCAAATAAGCTTTTCAAGGAATTTGCAGACGTATTAACAGACCAAATTGGACAAATGGAGAATGTGGTAGATAAAATACCAGTAAAAGAGTGCAAACCAATAAAAAAATACCCGTACCGGAAACCTGAAGCTAAAAGAAAAGAAAAGAAAAATGAAACAGACCGAATGCTCGATTTAGGGGCTATAGAACCTTCAAACTCAAAATATGCAGCGCCAGTTGTATTAGTCCCGAAGAAGGGTGGCTCAATTTGATTTTGCGTGGACTACAGAGAACAAAATAACATTTCCGAATCAAGCGCGTATCCAAATACTAAGAATGGACGAAATTCTAGAATCAGCAATAACAGATTCCGCAAAACTTATATAAGTTTTAGGCTTGAGACGGGGATATTGACAAAATAAAGATGCACCCAGAAGATTCAGCAAAAACTACTTTTATTACGCCTGTTGGGTTATACCAGTTCCGGCATGTGTCTTTTGGACTAAAAGGGGCACCATCAACATTCCAAAGACTAGTAGATTGTATCTTAAAATCCTTACCATATACAAGACCGTAATTGGATGACATTATAGCATTTGCAAACTCGTTCAATGAACATATTACTCATATGGAACAAGTGTTAACCAGACTGAGGAGAGCAGGATTAACTTTGAATGTAGAAAAATGTAGATTGATGCAGTTAGAGATAGAGTGCCTGGGACACAAAATAGGGAACGGTATGATAACCCCATTAAGGGAAAAACGAAAAAAAATAGAAACGCAGTGGTCCAAATACAAAGAAAAAGTTTAGTCATTTTTGGGATTGGCAGGATATTACCAAAGATTCATACCGAATTTTGTAACGATTGCTGTACTTTTGAAGAGTTAACAGAGAAGGGTTTCATAGACTCCGGAAAATCGACGGAAATTGAACAAATTGCCATTGATACACTTAAAGATGCTTTTTGTAGCGAAAAATATACTGAAAAATCCAGATTTTTCCTTACCATTTGTGCTACAAACGGACAGTTCAGCTTACGGATTACGGCCAGCTTTATCTCTAGATTTTGAGATTGGGGAAGATCCAATCATTTTCATATCCAGAAAATTGTCAAAAGCAAAATTAAATTATAGTACAGTTGAAAAAGAATATCCTGCAATAGCATATGCGGTCAAAAAAGTTGACTATTATGTATATGGACGAAAATTTAAAATAGTGACAGATCACAACCCATTGAGACAGCTAAATACGATTAAGCCAGATAACAGACGATTGGCAAGATGGACCCTGTGCTTACAAGTATACAATTTCGAAATAAAATGTAAATGTTAAACATTTAAAATTATTTGGGCTGTGCCTAACTAACCCAAATAAATGAATAATAGGTTACAAATTTAAAATTAGATTGGCTGTGCCTAGCTAACATAAATAAATAAATAAAAAGGGGAACAAATTTAAAATTAGATGGGCTGTGCCTAGATAACATAAATAAAATAAATTTTAGGGGGGAAAAAAAGGTCTGAGACCCATGGGGAATAAAACAAAATGATCACAAAATAGAGTTGAACAAAACCTACAGCAGGTTGGGGAAAAGCTGGGAGGTATTGAATGTCAGGTGGGATCGGAAAAACTTGGGAAGGAATCTGAAGTTAGTCCTATCAACTTTAAGGGAGATTTGGTCTCTTTTGCGGAGGAGGAGCCCCTTTCTGGAACAATGAATGATGAACGATTTGCTCAATGGACAACTGGTTGGCCAGTTGTGACCCTGTTACCGAGATGTTGCCTCTCTGATCTGGGGGAGCCCTTGGGGGATACTCTCTGCCAGTCACTTCATATTTCGCCCAAACCTTTATCCAGTAACCCTGTTCATAGTTTTTTACTTTTCGTGGGAAGCGACAATTTTTTCCAGCAAACCTAATTAGGTATATAAATTTCATCTTCAGTTTGTACCCATGCCTATCTTCCTCTGATTATCCTAGGGAAGGGAACCCAAAAATTAACTGATTAATGATTTGCTCAAACTCTTAGCTGATTTACCTGTAACCCTATCGTTTTTACAGGCCTTTGCATTTTTGGCCTTAGATTATTTGAAAGTATCCAAAGGGGCAAGTTACATTTTAATTGAGCTGTGGTGTTTTCTCCACCGATGGAAATTAAGAGGCTAGTTCAGTCAATTTTTCATGATGGCTGGCATCATCGAATGTGCCAGAATTTTATTCTACGCTTCTCCTAAGTGTAAATTTCGTGAGAGCGACAAATTTTTTATTTAATCATGCTGTGCAAGATTAAGTTCCACAAATCGCGTGGATTCTTCCTTCTTCGAAATCCAAAACTTGATGAAGAGATCTCTACAGTTGGACAGAAATACGGAATGGCAATGGAACAAAGCCAAGGAGATGGTGAATCTCCTTGGTGAATCCATAAGCCAATGGTTAGTGGCAGTGGAGAGGTACAAAAGAAGAAAGAAGAGAAGATATAAGTTGGGTGATTTTAAAGTTAGTGTTATTTATTTTATGTCTAATTTCCAGCCATTCCACCGGAGTAGTGGCCACTTATCTTTGGAGGGAGGTTTCGAAACCTTCGGTTCTATTTTTTTTAGATAAATTTCCTTCCTTGTTTCTTTTCTTTTGGGGTTCTATAATTATCCCCTTTTCCCCTTTGTAGTAATTATTATTTTTTTTTTGCGTTAATATTGGCTACGCCATTTTTCTTTCTTTAACTGCGTAGGCTGTATAAAACCACGAGGTTTTAATTGCGCAGTTACGGGTGACTCACCTTTGCTAAAGCTACTATCAGATAATAAGTTTGGTCTGAATCGTTGAGGGGGGGGGGAGGAGAGAAGGGGCATAAAGCCGATTCATTTGAAGTAAGGTGTCACCCTGGTAAGGATTTAGATTGGCTGGAAAAAAAATTTATGCCTCCCGCTGCATACACGCGGTTGAGCTGTCTAGGGTACGAATAATGGTTTGTTAGTCAGTTCTGATATAAATGTGATTGTAATACAGTAAGATTACTTTAGTAGGGAAAGGGGTATCAGCGCTGATTACACATGGTTTTTCTCACTGAAGATGTTTTTGCATGGTTTTTCTAACTGTTGATGTCTTTTCATGGTTTTTCTCACTGTTGTTGGATGTCAACATAAGTTCAAAAACATTGCTCAATGTAGACATCTGGTTATTGGATGATTGTTTGATGGTTATATGTGTTGGTCAATTTATTTCTTGTTTTCTTTGGATGTCAACATAAGTTCACATCAACAATTGCTGGATGTAGACATAAGTCTATTGGATGTTCTCTTGGATGTCATCAACAATTGCTGGATTATCGACTCTAAAGGGAACAGGGTCAATGACACCTCTTTCAAGATCAATTTGTTTGTTGTTTCTAAGCGTATTGATTGACTCTAACGGGACAAGATCACGTGTCTCTTTTTAAGCCAATCAGGGAGATACGTAAAGTTTCCCTTTGCATCACAATTCGCCCTTGAGATTTTATATATAACGGACATGCGTCGAGGTTAAATTGTCATACAGTCTCAAGACATTATGGATAGAGTATCAAGTATTATTGACATGGAAACTTTAGCTACAATGATTAATAATGTGAGTTGTGTTTAGTAAATTATCTTAGGTTATTTCCAAATAAAATCATTTTATATAGTCCCCCATCCAGTATATTCAAATTCAGGGTATACCTCCCCCCCCAAAAAAAATCTCCACTATGCGATGTCTATAGTCATTAGAAAGCATAAAATACGCTCTTTTTTCCACTACGTAAACCCTCAGCCCTCCTCCCACCATTCATCACAATTTAATTCTTTCAATTGAAGTTGTTACTCAAAAAGTTTCATTTTCACACACGTTTAAAACCATTAAAATCTTCACACTTGCGCTTTAACCTAACCTGTGTGTGAATAAGTCTCAAAAGGGGAGCTTCGTAAACAAATCTTCTCGCACGCGTGTTTTCCAAATTAACAAAAACAAGGGTGGTAGCTGGACACGGAAATGATTAAGGCTACAGGCTTTGCGTATTTCTAGACGGTTTGAAAAAGGATGAATTATTTGCAAAATTAAAAGAGATATTTTTAGGACATGGAAATTATGTAAATGGCAGATGCAAAGAGTCCTTTAGAGTGTATATTATTCCTTTTTATATACCTTTCTTTCATTAAAGTGTCTTTTATATTCTCAAGGGGGAGGGGGTGAAAACTATGCTTTTTAACTATGATAGTATTAGGCTAGAAAGCAAAGTCTTTAATTTAGGGGGAGGGTTGGTAAAATTAGAGCTATGTCTCTTGCACTCTAAACGAAATACATTTTTATTAACAGAACGGAAAACGATTGCTTTTTCAGACAATTATACCTAATGAGAGGAGTGTTCTATTTTCAAATGACTTTGATGGAAGCAAATAATGTTTTAGTTAAATCTTCAAAGTTTTTACCTTCCAGGAAAGGAACGGAGGGGGCAACTTAAATGCTCTTATTTTCGAATTCATGGATTTTATCTACTCTTTAGATGATTAATAGTTTAAGAGGCTTTCATAAAAATCTTTCTTTCACTAATTTCCTTTCTACAGTAAAAGGGGAGTCGTTATTTTATAATAAATTTTTCTTCTTTTTTAAGGATGATTCCGACAAATGCTCTCCTACTCCACCTGAAAAGAGGGCTAGGGTCCAAGATAAAACCCCCGTGAGGGCATCAGTTGTACAATATAGCCGCTGGCTGAGGCCCTCCAGCTCTACACTGCCTGCCCAAGTTTCATCTACGCAGGTAGCAATATAGCCAGGCCGAAAACTAAAAAGAGAGTGGATGGCTGCTTTTAATGCCGCAGTCGCCTCTACGCAAGATCATGAAATAGTCAGCTCGTCACCCCCCTTATCATACTTTGTCGAGGGTCTCAGGAGCTGTCCCGCCTACACAAGATCTGAGGTTGCCCTCCAACACGCGCTACCAGGACCAACTGGCACCCAAGTGGAGCCGGAATTTGGAAATGTAAGCATTTTTACCTCTAGTTTCTACCTCCTTATAAAAATATCTACCTATTTCTTCCAACTTTTTTAGGCATTCCTTTTCAACATTTTTCAACACTGTAAAAGTATGTCAGAGATATTATAAGATATTTTTCGCTAAAGATTTTTCTCCCAACTCAATTTGAAGGACAGCAATTATACCATTAATCATTTACACATGTGGACTCTAATTTGCGTAATAAGGGCTTCGATAAGAGATGAGAGGACTAAACGGTCCCTATTTTATCGCATGTTCCAGAAATTCCTGAAAATAACAGACTTGTATTAACGAATGTAATTCTAAGGTCAAAGGAGGTTGGTTTATACACATTGAAAATAAGATATTTTCAGGAGGTGATCTGAATGAGTTAGCCTATCCATCTCAAATCAAGTAATGACACCGGTTTTTTCCAAAGCAGATAAGGAGTATTAATATGAAATTTTTTGGGGGAGTTGTTTGGACAAAATCAAAACCTACTATGTCATGTTTTAGATTGTAAATATCTTATATTAAGGTGGAACTTTCATGATATATAGAATGGCGAACAGTCAATTAACCAAATGGTACTATGTGTGCACAGACAGTGATATTGCTTCTGGTAAGCGTGTTTTTTAAGCACAAGTTTTAAATGATATGAAAATAATAATCCAATTTTGAAAATAGGGTGATTTAGACACTTTGAAAATAGGCTATTTTCTTTTATAGATTACATTGGTTCCATTACTTATCACCGTCCCCATCGATAAAAGAAAGAAGTCCTGAAATCATTGACGCGCCTGTGGAGTTCATTCACGACAATTCACCAATCAACGAATGGCATGGTATCGTTAATGAAATACCTGACAATATTAATGATGATTTTCTAACTAATTATTTTAATGTAGAACCTAGCACATTTGAGCAGGGCAAAATAGCCAATTCAGATAGCCAATTCATTTGGACCTGCCTTTGCTAAGTCCAAACACTATGCTATTCTTAGAGTATTTTACACGGGAACTAACGGGAAACCCTTCCCTCATTGATTAAACGAACATAGTTCAAACAACTGAAATGGCTTCCCATAGCCCTATTGTTGAACAAAGTGTGGGGGAGGGGGTGGTGATAATATACATGAGGGTAGCAATACACAATTTAACACATTTCCAGACTACCAGCGGTCATATTCGATATTAAATACAATAGTTGTCTACACTCCTACTTTTGGAGATCCATTTAATTCGTTTATGGGAGGGATTTTGTATTTGCACCTATAGATATTGTCCAAATATATGTAGATAAAATTCGTGCACTGTTAGAAAACCAGATTCAGATGTGGGGGCGGGGTAGGGAGGCTATTAAGATTTCAATTGTTTTAAAGGTATTTTATTTAAATGAGGGTAAAAGTGAAGTTTATTATCATTACGTACATACCGAGATACTAGTGGTTTACCTGCATTTGAAAAATTACAAAACAGTTTTTATGGAAAGGGTAGTTTACATCATTACGCATCTCGAAAATTATAACGAGAATGGGAGTGGATCTGTGGTTCTTTTTGTTGAAAATTTAAGCGTAAATATTTGTTAATTTAAAAAAGATTTTATTTTAAGAGGGGGGCATGGGGAGAGGGCTATAGTTTTAAAATATAATCCATATTTAGAGGGTTGCAAGGGCGTTCAGCGAATCTGTTTTTTAAAAAAGGTCAAAAATGTTTCATGTATGCTTCCCTCATGTCAGCTTTCAAGCCTCTAGCACGTGACACTTCAAAGACAAATTTAGAATACTGGGCTGTACATGGGAGGGTGGGGTCCAATTTTCCTCCTGTAGATTTCACTTGTTTAGAGGGAAAACATCCAGTAACGTTAAGATCCATTGATATTTTTGAAAGGGCCAATGCCCATTTGAATATCGGCATTACTGTGGTTCAGTATAAAACTGAATTGGAGGATGGGGCTCGTTCTAATAAAAAGGGGTAATATTCCCAGTAAGGGTTCCGTCAATTGAATTGGTGAAGCACTGGGTTTTGTTTGTTATACACACGTCCTAGTGAACCCAATGCAATTGGCCATCTCAATCCTATTATAGGCATCAGTAGAGTTCTGGGAGGGGGTAGGGATCTAGGGGTATGTTTCTACTGTCGAACATGCCTGTCTCAATTTCGTAGTTATTTAAAACTACAAAATCATATGAAAAATTGTAGACGGCATGGCTATCAGTCAGTGGAAATGGTTTCGGATGATAGGGCCATTTTACGTTTTAAAAATTTTCAAAATACCCTCCTCCAAGGCAATAAAATCTCTTTGGATTGTGAAGCAAGGCTAGGGGACATGAAAGATACTCGATTTTTGAATCGAATCAAAGAACATGTGGCTATAGCGGTTTCCTATGCCCACGCTTAAAGAGACGGCTCTAACAGTGTGCAGTTGTTAGAAATAGTCGAGAGACGTTGGATGAGGACGAGTTCATGATCAAGATGTTAACTAAATTAATTGGCAATGCAAATGGAGCTATTTCTCGTTTGAGAAATACCCATTACCCAATGTTGTTGTCTGCAGAGGATCGTCTGGCGATTAAAAGTCAAAAGATATGCTGGGTTTGTAAGGGGGAGTTTGAAGAGGGGGCTAAGGGGAAAGGAACTAGGAGGACAAGAGGGGGAAAGGCGAAAGTCAGAGATCATATCACTTGTGGCAGGAAATATCATCAGGGGGTAGTAATTTTAGAGGGGTTGCATATCAATCGTGTAGTGTGAATGTAAGTCAGCAGTTTTTTATACCGGTTTTCATTCACAACGCAAATTACGATTTAAAATTTATTTTACCGGCTTTGGCACGTATGCACAGGGAGGGAGGGGGAGTAGATAGTCCATGGGTAAACAATTCATTTATCTCTAGTTTTATCTCCAAATCAGCCGAGAAGTTGGTTCTTCTCGAGTTGAAATGGCAGGTAGTGATTAACGGGCATACGTGTTGAAATAAAATCAGGTTTTTAGATTCATTTAGTTTCTTCCCCAAGGCATTGAGTCAATTGATCCAAGTGCAGAAAAGCGACAATTTTGATAGTTTTCCTTTGCCTAAACAGCACTTTCCAGACAGTGAAATGTATTACCTATTGACCTGTAAAGGTGTATATGCATACGACTATTACTGTTCTGTCGCTCGGTTAAGCGAGGAGAAACTACCTCCAATTGAAGCTTTCTATAATTAACTCACCAACAGTGAATGCACTGCCGAGGAATATGAATTTGCCAAGAGGGTCTGGGCCAAGGGTAATTGTAAAAATTTGTGGGACTATTGTAGACTGTACTTGCCAGTAACGTTTTAACTCTTTTAGATACTGTCTGTAAAAACACAGACCAAATCTGTTCAAAGATTTCGTCTAGATATAGGCTATTATTTTTCCACACCACATTTGATGATGGACTTGATTTTAAAAATAGTAGGGAAGAAATAGGGTTGATCACTAATGTGGATCAACACATTTTTGTAGAAACATCAATGAGGAATGGGTATATTTTTCATGGAGAATGTGTTCTAGCAACACATCCAAGCGGACAAGACACTGGTGTTGAGTCAAATGCAGTTTTCCTTAACATGAACTCGTTACACCTCTCGGAAATGTTTCACTACTCTTTGCCGTGTGGAAACTATAAATGGCTTGAGAATCCTTGTGATATCCCTGACATTTACACCGTCGAGTACAATGGGTCACAAGGATGGTTATTTAAATTGATGGGCACATTCCATTGGCGCTTCATGATTCTGTCAAAGATTTTGTTTTCCCCTGTATCAATCGACCAGTGACAAAGGACTCACTGAGCCCATACAATCGATCATTGGTTGATGATATGGGGATGCACAGGTCCCCCTCCAAGCAAAAACTGATTGCATATTTAGACCCTAAACAGAATATCGTTGATCACCATGTGGTTTTGCGCTGAATGATGAACAATGGTTTCAAGATCACAAAAATACATAGGGTCCTGCGATTAAGTCAAAACCTTATTTGAAGACGTTTATCGATACCTTTGTCGATAAACGCTCTCGGGCAAAAAGTAAAGAAGAAAAGGAAATGTAAAAGCTCATTTTAAATTCTGCGTTTGGCAAAATGTGTGAAAGCGTACGGAACCGATCCCGTTGTGACGTCGTGACTGACCCCCAAGAAATGCATGAATTATTGCAGACCCTAATTTTACATCGTTCACGAGCATAGAGGCAAGCATGGTTCTTCTACACAGGAAAAATAGAAATGTGGTGCTGAACAAGAATATAGCGGAAGGTAGTTCAGTACTTGAAATTTCCAAAAAGCTCACGTTGTCGTTTTTTTACAATGTGTGCAAGGTACAATGACCAAGGGAGGGGGAGGTTCAAGTTTATTATGGGATACATATTCTCTGCTGTTAAAAAGTAAAAACTGGGGATTGATTAAATGATTTAGAAAATGGGGAACACATCAGCTCGCGGTTGGATTTCACTAACTGGAATGCATCCCTCTACCGCGATTTGATGAAACGTCAGACCCCCCAATCAGCTACTAATGTTAAAATCAGAGACGGGGATCGATTTAATATCCAATTGGATATTCCCGGGTCCTAAAGTTTATTGCGTAGAAGCTCACAACAAAGATGTAAAACAGGCGTGTAAGGGGTGCTTACACATTTTGTAAAAATCAATTTCAACATGATGAATGTCTACAGAACCTGTGTAGAGAGTAGTCTAGTGCCGAGAGCACAAGTGCTTGCAATTCGCTCTCTGCAGTATAAAAATTATACTGTTAGAGTTGAAAAGAATGCCATGTCTTGCATATCTGACAAAGTTTTTTTGTGCTCGAGGATGGTGTAAAAATACTGCCCCATGGCCACTATCGAATTTCAGACCGGGTTGAATGTGTAGACTATCGCAAACAGCTCGGTCTGGATAAATTAAATTAACCTAACCTAACTTCACATGATAAATTAACCTAATCTGACCTGACCTAACATGCAAAAGCGGATATTGTATACAGTTTTTCCACAGCGACACCGAGGGGGTGGGGGGGTCCCGCCCGCGGCCGGCCTTTGGTCCGTGGCTCTCGCTCGCGACCGGGCTTCGGCCAGGAGGGGTGGGGGTATTCACATCCTATAAAATTCATAGCGTTCAACTGTGCTTTTGTTATTGTTAGTGTTCGTAAGTTGTTTTTTATGTCAATGAGTGAAAAATGTTGTTCTTATTGTTGTACAAATAGTGTGTGTGCTATTCGTACTGTTGTACAAACATGTGTGTACTATTGCTGTTATACAAATAGTGTGTGCTATTGATGTTCTTGCTGTACAAAAAAAGCGTTTTTGGCAATAAATGAATGACATATTGTTGTACAAATAGTTCTATTGATGTTAATAATGTACAAAAAGTGTTTTTGTCAATAAATGAAAAATATTGTTGTACAAATAGTGTTAATAAATATTGTTGTTCTTGTTGAACAAATAGTGTGTGCTATTCATATTGTAGAGAATGTGTTGATGTTAATAAATGAATGAAATATTGTTTTTATTGTTCTTGTTATTGAATAACGTACTAGGTAGATCTAAGGAAAAATTATTATTTATTCATTAGACAATTATCGTTTACAGTTAGTTGTAGACCGACTATTCTCAATAGCAGCATTATATATCTATTTAAAACACCATTCAGATCGCTTCTGTGTCGATCGTCGATGTCAGGTAAAACAATTAGAATGTTTATTAAAAAGTCAGAAATGTATGAAAAGGAATTTTCAAAGAAATCAATACTACTAGCAGACTCATAAAGCCATTAATTATTGACTGAGTGTCAAAATTAATAGGCGTAAAAGTACTTTTGCATACAACAAATTCAACTACACAGATATTTCATAGCATCAAAAGGATCTTACAACATTTCACAGAATCGAGAGACTACTATTGCCATCTACCAACCTATAGCTATAGATGGCAGCATAGTCCCTAAGAAAGTCGGCTACAGTATGAGAGACATGCAAAAAAAAACAATATATATTGACGACAATACTAAACTAACATAACCACAAAATTCCACATTATTGCCCAGAAATACCAAAACCATAGGTTAGGTTAGGTTAGCCTACATACGCGCGTGTATGTAGGCTAACCTAACCTAACCTATGGTTTTGGTGTTTTTGTACAATAATGGGGAATTTTGTGGATATGTTAGTTTAGTATTGTCATCAATATCTATGGTATTACACCTTCCCAAGTACAGCACAGTATTCTAAATTTGTCTTTGAAGTTTCACGTGCTAGAGGCTCAAAAGCTGACATGAGGAAAGCATACATGAAACATTTTTTACCTGTTTCAAAACAGATTTCATGAACGCCCTTGCAACCCTCTAAATCTGGATAATATTTTAAAACTATAGCCCTCTCCCCATGCCCCCCTATTAAAATAAAATCTTTTTTAAATTTACAAACATTTACGCTTAAATTTTCACCAAAAAGAACCACAGATCCACTCCCATTCTCGTTATAATTTTCGACATGCGTAATGATGTGACCTACCCATTCCATAAAAACTGTTTCGTAATTTTCGAAATGCAGGTAGACCACTAGCATCTTGGTGTGTACATAATGATAATAAACTTCACTTTTACCCTCATTTAAATAAAATACCTTTAACACAATTGAAACCTTAATAGCCTCCCTATCCCCCCCAAAAAAACTGAATCTGGTTTTCTAACAGTGCAGGAATTTTATCTACATATACATGGACAATATCTATAGGGTCAAATACAAAATCCCCCCATAAGCGAATTAAATGGATCCCCGAAAGTTGCAGTGTAGACAACTATTGTATTTAATATCGAATAAACTAAAAGAAAATAGCTTATTTTTCAAACTGTCTAAATCACCCTTTTTTTTAAAATTGGATTATTATTTTCATATCATTTAAAACTTGTGCTTAAAAAACACGCTTAGCAGAAGCAATATAACTATCTGTGCACACATAGTACCATTTGGTTAATTCAATGTTCCCCATTCTATATATCGTGAAAGTTCAACCATAATATAAGATATTTACAATCTGAAACATGACATAGTAGGTTTTGATTTTGTTCAAACAACTCCCCCAAAAAATTTCATATTAATACTCCTTATCTGCTTTGGAAAAAACCGGTGTCATTACTTGATTTGAGATGGATAGCCTAATTCATTTAGATCACCTCCTGAAAATAGCTTATTTTCAATATGTATAAACCAACCTCCCCTGACCTTAGAATTACATTCGTTAATACAAGTCTGTTATTTTCAGGATTTTCTAGAGCATACGATAAAATTGGGGCGGTTAAGTCTCGCATCTCTTATTGAAGCCTTTACTACGCAAATTACAATTCACATGTGTAAATGATAAATGGTATAATCGCTGTCCTTCAAATTGAGTTGGTAGAGAAAATCTTTAGCGAAAAAAATCTTTTAACATCACTGACACACTTTTACAGTGTTGAAAAATGGCGAAAAAATGCCTAAGAAAGTTGGAAGAAATAGGTAGATATTTCTATAACAAGGTAGGAACTAGAGGTAAAATGCTTACATTTCCTAATTCCGGCTGCACTTGGGCGCCAGCTGGTCCTGGTAGCGCGTGTTATAGGGCAACCTCATGATCTTGTGTAGGCGGGGCAAACTCCTGAGACCCTTGACAAAGTATGAGAAGGGGGTGACGGGCCGGCTATTGCATGATCTTGCGTAGGTGGGACTGCGGCATTGAAAGCAGCCATCTACTCTCTTTTTAGTTCTCGGCCTGGCTGTATTGTTGCCTGTGCAGATGAAACTTGGGCAGGCAGTGTAGAGCTGTAGGGCCTCGGCCAGCGGCCATATTGTACAACTACGCCCCTCACAAGGGTTTTATCTTGGACCCTAGCCCTCTTTTCAGGAGGAAGAGGAGAGCATTTGTCGGAATCATCCTTAAAAAAAAGAAAAATTTATTAAAAAATAATGACTCCCCTTTTACTGAAGAAAGAAAATTAGTAAAAGAAAGATTTTTATGAAAGCTTCTTAAACTATTAATCATCTAAAGAGTAGATAAAATCCATGAATTCGAAAATAAGAGCATTTAAATTGCTAATAAAAGGTAAAACTTTGAATATTTAACTAAAACATTATTTGCTTTCATCAAAGTCATTTGAAAATAGAACACTCCTCTCATTAGGTATAATTGTCTGCAAAAAAATCTTTTTCCGTTCTGTTAATAAAAGATGTATTTCGTTTAGAGTGCAAGAGACATAGCTCTAATTTTACCAACCCCCCCCCTCCTAAATTAAAGACTCTGCTTTCTAGCCTAATACTATCATAGTTAAAAAGCATAGTTTCCACCCCCCCCCCCCCCCCGAGAATATAAAAGACACTTTATTGAAAGAAAAGTATAGAAAAAGGAATAATATATGCTCTAAAGGACTCTTTGCATCTGACATTTACATAATTTCCATGTCTTAAAAATATCTCTTTTAATTTTGCAAATAATTCATCCCTTTTTCAAACCGTCTAGAAATACGCAAAGCCTGTAGCCTTAATCATTTCTGTGTCTAGCTACCACCCTTGTTTTTGTTAATCTAGACAACGCGCGTGTGAGAAGATTTGTTTGCGAAGCTCCCCTTTCGAGACTTATTCACACACAGGTTACGTTAAATCACAAGTGTGAAGATTTTAATGGTTTTAAACGTGTGTAAAAATGAAATTTTTTGAGTAATAACTTCAATTGAAAGAATTAAATTGTGATGAATGGCGGGAGGAGGGATGAGGGGTTTACGTAGTGAAAAAAGAGCGTATTTTATTCTTTCTAATGACTATAGACATCGCATAGTGGAGATTTTTTTTTTTGGGGGGGGGGGTTACCCCGAATTTGAATATACTGGATGGAGGACTATGTAAAATATTTTTATTTGGAAATAACCTAAGAAAATTTACTAAACAGAAATCACATTATTAATCATTGTAACTAAAGTTTCCATGTCAATAATACTTGATGCTCTATCCATAATGTCTTGAGACTGCATGATAATTTAACCTCGACGCATGTCCGTTATATACAAAATCTCAAGGGTGAATTTTGATGTAAAAGGAAACTTTACGTAACTCCCTGATTGGCTTAGAAAGAGACACGTGATCTTGTCCCGTTAGAGTCGATCAATACGCTTAGAAACAACAAACAAATTGATCTTGAAAGAGGTGTCATTGACCCTGTTCCCGTTCGATTCAATAATCCAGCAATTGGTGATGACATCCAAGAAACATCCAATAGCCAGATGTCTACATCCAGCAATTGTTGATGTGAACTTATGTTGACATCCAAAGAAAACACACATAACCATCAAACAATCATCCAATAACCAGATGTCTACATTCAGCAATATTGTTGAACTTATGTTGACATCCATCAACAGTTAGAAAAACCTTGAAAAAACATCCACAGTGATAAAAACCATGAAAAAAAAAACAACCTCAGTGAGAAAAACCATGAAAAAACATCCTCAGTGAGAAAAACCATGTGTAATCAGCGCTGGTACCCCTTTCCCTACTTATTTTCTATATAATCTTTGACTATTTGGTCCGAATGGAGTTCAAGAAGATTGTTAGAAATATTAGTGTTAACCCAGGTTGGGTACTCTTGGCCTTAGAGTTTGGCCGTTTGATCACGTTATCAAGCCCTATAGCAGGGTATATCTTAAATTAGTTATTAACATACCCTATATTTACAGGGCCGTTGTGGTAAGTGCGGGCATCCCATTATAATATTTACTGCCAGCGAGGCTGCCCCTCTAGTAAGTGGTGTAGCGCCATTATTGCCCCAATATCTGGTGACACCCGTACCATACAACCCCAAACACTGGTGGCAGCAACAAAGGTCCCTATCGGTAAAACTGATAGTAAAAGAATTCTGCGTTTTCGAAGAGACTTTTTAATTTAGCCTACAGAGTAGCCTATTGTGATTAAATATAAAAAAATCGCAGAGAGAAAAAAAAAGCAATCAATTAAAAATATCACGATGATCTAAATGGGCTGTGCCTAATTAGACAATAATAAGAAATAAAACTTATGAATCAATATTTCACGCAACTAATTAGCTTATGAATAAATCGGGAAATTGAGACGCATGAATTTTCCACGAAAAGACAATAAGTGACATTGGAAAAAAATTATAAGTTAGATTGAGATAATAATTGACGTTAACTAAACCTTGAATTAATCGCGGAAAAACGGAGGATTCACACAAGGTCAGGAAAGGTAAAAGAGTTGATAGAATTAGATATGAATCTGAAAAAAGCTACCGCGGTAAACCAAAAATCGTATTCAGACCCACAATTCTATGCGACTCCTGCTGGAAATGCCTTTGGAAAAACAACATCAGATTGAACATCATTTCACTCAGGGTGTGAGATAGACAATTCTGAGACGTATGAGAGGGAATTTTGAAAACACGGTCATTAATAGGAACATTAATAGGAACACAAAAACATAAAAGTTTTTACTTTTATAATTTTATTAAATCAAATAATATTAATATTTTGATTACTAAACATAAGTATATGTATATTAAACTGGCAATGCACATTCATTTGTATTTTTTTCAGTAAAGTGCAAATTATGTTTTGGCCTTGGCAATATGTAGGGGTTTTGAGTCCAACTAATGTTAATTTCTGCTTGTTTTGAGTTAATATCGGTTATTTATTGTAATTTCATTTCGTTTAGGGTTTCATTTATTTATCGATACTGATTTGTGGTAGATTCACTCTTGGTAGATTATTTGATTTATTTTTGAATATTTTTTGTTTAATGGAGTTCTCTACTTTTCTTTGACAAACTTGTTTTGTAGAAAAAGTTTTTTTAATTTAATTTCAGTTCATTTTATATTGACATTGGCTTTTCAGAAAAAAAGAAATAAAACTTTAAATCTTTTCTTTTTTAAGAATTTATAGTTTGCCTGCTTTTGTATTGTAGAATTTGTATGCTGGAGAAAAATTTTCAGCAATTTTTAACAACATACACCCTCTTAAAAATCTGGACACAAATAGTAGTGTTTAATTTAGTTTCATACCTCCTCTAGTTGACCTGAAATGGAAAACTTGATACCATTCGCAAAAAAATCTGTTTAATTTCTTTGATAGCTTGGATACACTTACGCTATTTTTATTTGGTTAAATTTTAAGAGCAGAAGCAGCCCCGAAAGATTGAACATAATACCCTGAGTCTTTCTTGGGATACTGCTGAGATGCCTTATTGGAAATTAGCATTAACACAGTGCGTTTTGATTTAACCTTATGGCATCATTTAGTTATTAAACATAAAGTCAAATGGAAGGATGGGCGTGGGGGGGATTAGTTTCCCTCCAATCACTTTCGACTATTAAAATGGGCATCATCCCTATCTATTTTCAATCAAACAAGACCTTTTCGAAGTTTATATGACAACTCCTTCGATACAAAGTGCCCTGGTCTAAACAACAACAACAACAACAACAAAATAATACATTATACCCACATCGATCTTTACTATAGAAATGTCAAACCTTCCAATCACTTTTGACTATTACAAAGGGCAACGCCTTTTGGTTTCCGATCGAAAGAGGCCTTTTGGAGTTTCTACGACAACACTTTCTATAAACACCTTATATGCTCCTAGGGCATAAATTACAACCCTTACCCTAAGGGTTGTGAGGGTGATTGTCATCCTCTAAGACCTAATTTCCAGAATTTTCAACTATGTTAAATAAAATGGCTAAAAATTTTGATTGGACGCGTCTTGGAAAATGGTGAGCGTGAGAGGGGCGTTAGTCTTTCTCCAATCGCTTTTAACTATTGAAAAACGCACTAGCCTTCCAATTTCCAATCAAATGAGACATTTTGAAGTTTCTACGACAACTCTTTCAATAAAAAACCCTATATGCCCCCAGGGGATAACTTACAACCCTTGCCCTGAGGGCTGGGAGGGTTGTCATCCTCAAAGACCTAATTTCAAGAACTTTCTACTACGTTGAACAAAATGGGCATCTGAAAATTTTGATTGGATGTGTTTGGGGGAATAGTGGGCGTGAGAGGGGGGTTAATTACCCTCCAATCACTTTCAACTATTAAAAAGGGCACTAGCCTTCTCGATTTCTAATTGAAAGAGCCCCTTTTGAAGTTTTGCGACAACTCTATCATCAAAAACCTTATATAACTTACGCCCTTTGCCCTGGCATAACTTACAACCTTTGCCCTGGGGACTCTGGGAGGTTTGTCATCCTTAAATACATATTTCCAGATTTTTCCACTACGTTTAACAAAATGGCTATCTCTAAACTATGATTGAATGTGTTTGGGGAAATGGTGGGCATGAGAGGGCATAACAAATGAGCCCTTTTTGAAATTTCTACAACAACTTTCTATATAAGCCTTATATGCAGCCAGGGCATAACTTACAACCCTTGCACTGAGGGCTCTGATGGGTTTATCATCCTAAAAGATCTAATTTCCAGAACTTTCGACTACGTTGAACAAAATGGATATGTCAAAATTTTGATTGGATGTGTTTGGGAAAATGGTGGGCGTGAGAGGGGGGTTAGTTGCCCTTCAATCACTTTCGACTATTAAAAGGGCTCTATCCCTTTCAATTTTCATTTGAATGAGCCCTTTTTGATGTTTTTACAACATCGATTTCTATAAAATCCTTACATGCTCCCAGGGCTTAACCTACAACCCTTGCCCTGAGGATTATGGGGGAGATGGTTTGTCATCCTTAAAGACCTAATTTCCAAAACTTTCAACTACGTTGAATAAAATGGCTATCTAAAAATTTTGATTGGATGTCTTTGGGGAAAAGGTGGGCGTGACAGGGGGGGGGGGGTTAATTGCCCTTAAATCACTTTCGACAATTAAAAAGGGCACTAGCCCTTTGACTTTCCAATCGAGTGAGCCCTTTTCAAGTTTTTACGACAAAGATTTCAATAAAAACCTTATATGCCCCCAGGGCATAAGTTATAACCCTGCCCCGAAGACTGTGGGAAGAGTGTCCCGCTCAAAGGTATAACTTCCTGAACTTTAAACTGCGTGGAACAAAATGGCTATCTAAAAATTCTGATTGGATATGTTTGGGGAAATGGTGGGCGTGGAAAGGGTGATAGTTGACTTCCAATCACTTTTGACTATTGAAAAGGGCACTAGCCATTTCAATTTCCAATCGCATGAGCCCTTTTTTTAAGTTTCTATGACGAAGCGTTCTATAAAAACCATATATGCCCCCAGGGCATAGCTTACAAACCTTGCCCTGAAGGCTGTGGGGGAGTGTCCTCCTCAAAAACATAATTTCTATCTGGAAATCCACACCACTGAACAAAATGGCCGTCTAAAAATTTTGATTGGATGTGTTGGGAAGATATGGGCGAGAGAGAGGGGGCTAGTTTCCCTCAATTCACTTTTGACTGTTAAAAAGGGTACTAGACCTTTGAATTTCCGATCGAATGAGCCCTTTTTCAATTTTTTACGACAAAGATTTCAATAAAAGCTTATATACCCCCCGGGTATAACTTATAACGCTTGCCCTGAAGACTGTGGGGGAATTCTCCTGCTCAAAGGTATAATTTCCCGAACAACTGCGTGGAACAAAATGGATATCTCAAAATTTTGATTGACCGTCTTTGGGGAAATAGTGGGCGTGGAAGAGTGTTAGGTTCCTTCAAATTACTTTCGACTATTAAAAAAGGGCACTAGCCATTTCAATTTCTAACCGAATGAGCCCTTTTTGAAGTTTCTACAACAACGCGTTCTATAAAATTTTATTCGCCCCCAGGGAATAACTTACAACCCTTGCCTTGAGGGCTGTAAGGGGTTTGTCATCCTCAAAGAGCTAGTTTACAGAACTTAAGACTACGTTAAATAAAATGGCTATCTCAAAATTCTGATTGGATGTTTTTGGGAAAAAGGTGGGCATGAGAGGGGGGTTAGTTGCCCTCCAATCAATTTCGACTATTAAAAAGGGGACTAGCCCTTTGAATTTCCAATCGAATCAGCCTTTTTTGAAGTTTTTATGACAACGCCTTCTATAAAAACCTTATATGCCCCCAGGGTATAACTTACAACATTTGCCCTGAAGGCTGTGGGGGAGTTTCCTCCTCAAAAAAAATAATTTCTATCTGGGAAATCAACTACGCTGAACAAAATGTCTATCTCAAAATTTTGATTGGATGTGTTTGAGGGAATGATTGATGTAGGGGGGGGGCTAGTTGCCCTCCAATCACTTTCGACTATTAAAAAGGGCACTAGCCGTTAGAATTTCCAATCGAATTAGCCTATTTTGAAGTTTGTACGACAACGCCTTCTATATAAAACCTTATATGGCCCGAGGGCATAACCTACAACCCTTGCCCTGAAGGCTGTGGGGGAGTGTCCAGTTTCTATGTGGAAATTAACTACGCTGAACAAAATAGCTATCTTAAAATTTTGATTGGATGTTTTTTGAGAAATGGGGGGTGTGGAAGGGGTGTTAGTTTCCTTACAATCACTTTCGACTATTAAAATGGGCAAAAGCCTCTCCAATGTCCAATTGAATGAGCCCTTTTCGGAGTTTCTACGACAACTTCTTCGATACGAAGTGCCCTGCTCTAAAGAAAAAAAAAATAAATAAATGATACATTGTGCCAACATTGTTCTTATATGCCCTCAGGGCATAACTTAAATCCCTTCCCCCGAGAATTGTGGGGGAGTCTCCTCCTCAAAAACATATTTTTTATCGTGAAATCAACTACGCTGAACAAAATGGTTATCTCAAAATTTCTATTGGATATGTGTGGGGAATGATTGGCAGGGGGGGGCTATTTTACCTCTAATCACTATCGACTATTAAAAAGGACACTAGCCACTCCAATTTCTAATCGAATGAGCCCTTTTTGAAGCTTCTACGACAACTCCTTCGGTACGAAATGCCCGGGTAAATAAATAATAAATGATACATTGTGCCTACATCGTTCTTTACTTAGGCAGTGCTATTGCGCTGCTTATCATCATGGGAGAATGATGAGAAAAATGAAGAAACTGTGATAACACACTAGCTATCACTGCGAGAAAAACTGCATAAATACCATGCCTCTCTTAGATACATCTCTGAGGCTGCAGCTCAGCCTCAAACCTGCTGTTGCAGGTTTGAGGCTGCAACAGCTGCAACAGCTGCCTGTTGCAGCTGAAACCTGTAACAGGTTTCAATCAGATGGCTGCCACTAAGCTTTGATACGCTAAGAGACCAAAAGATCAATGGTTATCAGAGACAAGCTGAAACCTGATTGGTGAGCGTCGTAATTTAAAGCTGCAGCTCCTAAAAAGTGGTGAAAACAGTGACACAGTTCTGAAGAGCCAAATGTACAAAGACCTAGATAAACAAGTTAAAAGGAGCGTGAGGGGGATAAACGCAGCCTTTTGGATAAAAAGCGGCCATGGCAGAGGAAGCAACGAAAAACGTGGTGACTCCAGAGCTGTATATAAGATTACAAATGAAATTCTGGGGAAATACATAATCGTAAACGAATTAGTTAAAGATACAAATGACAAAATTGTATCAGAACCAGCAGCAGAAATACCCGTACGGGCCTTGCATTTCGAGAAGATTCTGAACAGACCCCATCCAGTGGAGCCGCCAGATATCCCTACAGCCCCCTTGCAAGAGCAGCCGGAGCTGACAGAATAACAGCCGAGAAGATAAAAACATCACTGAATACCTGTATCAAGGTGTGGCTTAAAATTTTTGCTAGTATCTGGAAGTTTGAAAAGGCACCCGATGATTGGACAAAAAGTACGCTCATCAAAATGGTCAAGAAAGGAGACGCGACAAATTGTTACAACTGGGAAGGGCATCAGTTTTCTATCTATAGACGCTGCTCATAAATTATTCTTCAGCACATACAGACAGTCCTCGATAAATACCTACGGGACGAACAGCACGGTTTCCGGCCGTCCCGTTCTTGCACGGATCTTATCCACATACTACCGATGATGATTGAGGAGTGCAATGAATGGTGAGAATAAATGTACGTGATTTTCGTGGACTCCGAGAAAGCCTCTCCGTCGACTGTGACTCGCTATGGAAAATCCTGCGATACTATGGAATTCGTGATAAAATAGTGGCCCTAATTCTTTCCGGCCGTCCCGTTCTTGCACGGATCTTATCCACATACTACCGATTATGATTGAGGAGTGCAATGAATGGTGAGAATAAATGTACGTGATTTTCGTGGACTCCGAGAAAGCCTCTCTGTCGACTGTGACTCGCTATGGAAATTCCTGCGATACTATGGAATTCGTGATAAAATAGTGGCCCTAATTGTTTAACCATATGAAAACACAGAATCCTGTGTTCAGACCCAAGAAGGAAATACCAAATATTTATATATTATGTCCGGCGTAAAACTGAGTTGTATTCTTTCTCTGTTTCTCTTTATCCTCGTCTTCACCACGCAGCGTTCGGCAACGAAGATATAGACAGGAAGTGTATAACATTCACACGATGATAAAACCCCAATGGGAAGATGTTTTGGTGGCGGCACACATGCAAGACGACTGGCAGCTCTTCGTGGATGTTCTGCTTGCCTCTGGTGGCACAGGAGGATCTAAGGTCTAAGGTAAGGTTTACATACGCTAGAACGGTTTATCATAGTTAGTCAAATTTATTAAGGATCAGAGCAAAGGTTGGTGCCGGCAATCCTGGTCAGAGCCCTTTAGCTTGGATACTCTTATTCAGCTTTATCAGCCAAAATCTTAGGCTTAAGTGATATAATTAGACTTAAGGATACAATCAAAATTGCGCACATCGACTGTACGAATAACACATTCCATTCGTAATTCGTTGAGCTGAACAAAATTTTACTTTAAAGTGTAAGATTTTTGGATTACCAAGCAGATTAAAGGCTTAACGCCTAATTTTTGGAATTAGAGAAGATATAAACTTGGAACAATATTTTTTTTTCCATTTTCGTAATGATTCTGGCAAAAAAATAATAAGAAATTTTATTTATAAACAAATACATAGGGCTCGATTTAGACTTTTCAAACCAAATATCCGTTTTATCAACTTCCTGCTCCTGCAGTAAAAATGTAATGCTAAAACCAAGAATAACCGGTATAATTCATGCAACTTGGGAACTTTTTTCTTTTTTTTATGTATTGATTGAAAGTCTCTATCGAAAAATACAAAGTAAAACTTAAAAAGGATCTATCAAATTTATCAGGTTTTGTTTTGTATATTTTTGAGCCCTATATAAATTTTGTAGTTTAATCTGGCTGAGATCGTAGTTCAAGTTCTGGTGATGAAACCTTTAGGATATTTATTTTATAGTTTTGACACGTGAAATACACGAACAAAAATTGGTATTTTATTGTAAAACTCAGATTTTGAAGCTGTTACTGTCATTACATAAAACATATGCATAATATAACTTGTGATTAGAATGTTTAATCTTACTTTTTTGTTTTGTGTCTGAAATTCAAATGATTCTTATGTTAGCTGACCTTTATTGTTTTGGTTTAAGTATAAATATATTCTTCATTTTTTATAGATTTCCATCTATATCCTTTGATGAGACGAGTGTATCATTATAGACATTAAATTTTGTTTACACGCCAGTGCATGGGAGTGTTATTTAATATATGAGTTTTTATTTATATTTATTTATTTATATTTCTTTTGTTTTGTTTTTTTTTTTCTTTCTCTTCGCGTGTTTAGTATGTTTTATTTTGATGTAAGTTAAGTTAAAAAAAAAAACATTTTTGTTTCATTTTCTCCCTTTTTTCCGTTGAGAAAGGCTCCCGGACGTGGGGCAAAAATATATTGGAGTGTGTTTGTTTAATTAAGTGTATATTTATTGTATTTATTCACTGCTTTATAAAAATTAAAACCCGTTTTCTCTTGCTTAATTTTTCGTAAATGAAATTAGGTGATATAGAATTTATTTGCTCAGGAAGGAAGGATGGAGCTTATTCGCATTGTGTAGAGCTCATGATGAATAAAGAAGCTGATAAGTCTTGTTTAGGTTGGGAAGGTATTAATAACAGAATACTAGTCACTCATTTTATGACTAAAAAGTGCAGTGTATCAGTCAGAGTAATTCATGTCCTAATAGAACCGACTAATGGAGATAGTAATGGCTAATATGAATTTACTTACAACTATAGGAGCAAATTGACAAGGTACCAAATAGATGTAAGGTATTTTTATTGCAGAATTTTAATGCCCAGATCGGTAGAAATAGGGATATGATAACTGGTATCCTAGCCTAACTAAATTTGGCTTAGGAAAATAAAACAGTAATGGTTACAGACTGCTGCAATTTTCTAGATACTGTAATCTAATTATAACAAATACAGTCTTTGCTCATAAAATAGCCGATAAGTTAACATGGTATTCACATATGGTAAGACAGCTAGCCTTATTAACTGTTTTGTTGTAAGCTTTAGCGTTTATTCCCCCCTGCTCACCCCACCAACTCTAGAAAATACGCCCCCCCCCCTAAAAACAATCTCGTGGAAAATAACCCCAGCGGAAAATACCACCTCCCCCCTGAAAAATAAGGCTTTCTAACTTTTAATTTTATTTGAGTTTTATTTTTTTTAATTTCCGTGGGGGGAAGGAACTTTTTGCACTTGTGTATTGTGCGCCACTTACTCAAGTTTACAATGTGAAAAATTCGAGAACACACCGTTTTTTCGTTAGTTTCGTCGTTACATTAGAAATTAATTTGGGTTATAGATTTACAAATTAGGAGAGGGAGATTAAGTATAGCGGGTCCGCATGCAAAATGTGTTTGGTGAAAGTATCCTGCATATTAGATAGATGGATAGACAATGGTATTTTAAAGCCAAATATACGGCCATGAACACAGTAAAATAACATAAATGAAAGGCACAGGTAGCATAAACTTTGATCAGCGATCATCATAAAACATTTTGGTGAAACAATACGTTAACCTAATAATAGTACTTAATAGTTGAAAAAACGGTCATTGAAAAAAAGAACTCATAACACTTGGAAAAACCACTTAAATGAAACATTACATTTACTTTATACCTACTGGGATTTTTTTTTGCTTTTTTTAATTATTTTTTTTGTTAGTTAACAAAATTTCTAGATAATTCTCTATTCTTCTGTAATTTTTTAGTTACTATATACCTGGAAAGAATTGTTTTCTGACTTCAATTTTTTCAAATACTTTATCCCCCCCCCCTTATGCGCAAATATATAGCCGAAATTATTTATCTCCCATATATTCTGTCACTCGTCTTTGTCTTGTCTCGCGCTAAGCTGAAAAAAACTAACAAAGAAACCGTTTTGTTCTCGAGTTTTACACAGCGTAAACTTGAGTGAGTGGCCCAAAATACACAAGCACCAAAATTCCTTCCCCCTACAAAAATTAAAAATACTAAAACTCAAACAAGATTCTCAAATTTGGAAAGCCTTATTTTCCACGGGGGGGGGGGGGGCATTTTCCGCGGGGGGTATTTTTGGGGGGTATTTTCCATGGGGGGGGTATTTTCCGCGGGGGTATTTTCCGGGGAGGTGTGTTTTCCTGGGAGGCATTTTTCAGGGGGGTAATCGCTGGGGGATAAATGCCAGACCTCGTTATTGTAAACCAAAGACTGACAGGATATACACAAGATGCTAGGGTGTGTAGAAATGCTTATACTCATGTCATAACCAAAGAATACCATCTATTTGTGTCTAGGATTAACTTAAAGCTGAAATTTAAGAAGGATAACTGCTTCTCTAGAAGTTTCGACGCTGATGCTTGTAGATTCCAGGATGAGAATTTGAAACAAACTTTCCAGGAACAGTTGAGCACTAAACTGAAAAGTTTGACACTGTAGGATATGGATGGAACAAATTTAGGAAAGTAGTTGGTGAAGTCACTGATGGTGTCTTAGAGAAAGATGATAGAAATATATCTAGAAATACTAGTCAAAATTTTATATGTTGAATAGAGAGGGAAAGGGGGCTTGTACAAGAATTATTTGGGTGAAAAATCTAATGAAAATAAGCAGAATGCAAAGAAAGTTTTGAAAGCATTAAAATATGAGCTAAGGAAGTGTGAAGTGGAGAAGATGGATACAATTGCCAAGAATCTGAATGATGCAGCCAGAGAGCATAGTAGTAAAATATTGTACTAGTTTGTCAAGAAATTGAGAGGGGATAGTCAATATAGACTTGTGTCAGTTAAAGAACGGGAACTCATTTACGAGCGGGGCCACAAACACGGATAAGGAGAGAGTCCAAAAAAGATGTGCAGAAAATTCTGAGAATGAGCTATTCCTTGATAAAGTTATAAGAAAAGATATTTAAAAGAATTACAAAGTTTGTAATTTTGAGTTGAATTGCGTTTAAATTTAAGTAATCAACTAGAATAATTTTGAAAGGTTGATTTTTCATTAGAAAAGATTGAAGCCTAGAAATCTATATTTATCTTATCTGTATTTTGAGTCTAAGAAAACGCAAAGACATGTTATTAGTAGATAATAATAAAGGGAACAAATTAGTTCTAATTTATGCTTTCCAAACCGTTTTTTTGCTATTTGAGCGTTCAACTTCTGTACTACAAATGTGAAGCTAAATCGTTGAACAACACGAGTGCGACTATGATGTGGTTAGTATAAAAATAGGCAACGACTTACCGTAGAGGCTTATTACATCCTGCAAACCTGGCAGTCGCTTCATAAGGGCCTTTTGATTCTCTAAGCTCATGAACGCTCCACCTGTGCTAATAATCTTTAAACTCTTCAAATTATAATCTTCTAAATTAGGATGCTTAATCATCATAATAAGAGGAAATGGCAATGAAAGCAAGAAACTTGGTTGATATTTTTCCAGCATTTTTAGAAAAGTTTCTTCTTCATAATTTTGTAGAAAAATATTTCTGTTAAATGTTAAAAGCGAAGATGTACAAATATAGAAACCACTAATGTAATACATTTGTACTCCAACTGCAAAGTCTGTCCCGATCTCCAACTCTTGCTGAATCTGCAGCATAGCCCCAACTGACCGATGGGTATGTATAATACCTTTTGCCAAGCCAGTGGTTCCACTTGAATAGGGTAAATATGCAACAGTGTGGTCAACATCTATATCAATATCTTCTTCAAAGTCCCCTTTCCCATTTTCAAATATCTTAGAAAGGGGAGTACAACCTTCAACTTTTGATTCAAAAGTTATTATTTCCACAATCGTGTCAACTTTTTGCATGACTTCCTTTTGCCTTTACTGCTGTGCGATCGTCAACAAATATGAATTTGGTTTTAGAGTGTATTGCTCGATATATAGTATGAGACGGAAGTGCGCCAGGACATATACAGGTTGCACCGCCTCCGCAACTCCATGCAGAGAGCATAGGTAAGAAGAAATACCTATGGTTGGCGCAATACAACATCAAAACATCTCCAGGTCGAAATCCTTTTTCCTTCAAGTAGGTCGAAAGCTTATTGACCAGTGGAATAATTTCCCCGTATTTGATTGACTCCCCAGTGTCTCCATTCACCTATAAGTAAATGATAAAATACATCGATGTATGATAATCAGATTCTGACTATCATATTCTGGAGGTTTTAAACATAAAACAAATAATGCCAAATATTTTCTATGTTGTCAGATAAACTTCCCATTAACACAGTATTGACAAACTTTCCCCGCGTAAAAAAAAGCTTTCAAATAAATACTTCGTGTTCACGATTTTTTTCCAGCTCGATAGTTCTGATTTAAGTCCCTAAAGTTTCTCTACATAATAGAACCATAGGCAGAGCAATAGCACTACCTATATTTGGAGCAAAGTGGGCAAAATACATTGTTTTTTTTTCACCGAGGCACTTTGTGTAAGAGAAGTTGCAGTAAAAACTTCGAAAGAAACTCATTTGACTGGAAATTGAAAGTTCTAGTGACCTTTTTAACAATCCAAGATAATAAGATGGCAATCACCAGCTCTCCCTACTCCCTTTATGTCTTAAAAACATCCGATCAAATTTTTAGATAGCCATCTTGATCAACATATTTGAAAAGTCCCATAACTGTGTCCTTGAGGATATCAACCCTCGAAGCCCTCGGAGCAAGGGCTGTAACTTGTGCAATTCGCCTATTGTCTATCATTTGTTATAAGAAAATTTGGGCATGTTTGACATGCTATTACTACTAGTATTAGTTCTACTGCTACTACTGCTACACCACTAATGAACTAAATTCAAAGAGTTTGTGTAAATTCATGATCTCAAAATGGCATTCATACAATATTAAAAACTTAATATGGCGAAGGGAGTCTTGAAATAAATAAAAATACACTATGTGCATAATCCAGGTTGTAAAAAGGGCGTGACTCAGGAATGACTAAGAGCATTGAATCGAAACTTTCAGGGAATAATGACGTGGATGATCAATTGACTAAAAAGACAATATTTAAACACTTCTATAGCTACTACTACTACTACTACTGACAGCTAATAGAGCCTACTATTGCTATTACGGCCACTACTGCTACTACCATTACCAGGTACAACAACAACAGCAGCTGTGACTACTGTTAGTGCTGCTACTACTACTATTAGTTCTACTGCTACTACTGCTACACCACTAATGAACTAAATTCATGGAGTTTATGTAAATTCATGATTTCAAAATGGCATTCATACAATATTAAAAACTTACGTTCGTAAGATATGAGGGTAAAACTTTCTGGAATGTCTGGGGTGAGGGATGTTAAAATAAATAAAACGCTTAGATTACCAGGATTATGAAAATGCCGTCTTTGCAAAATCTCAGGAACACCTAACTTTCAGCGTATGTTTTTGGAGCTATTAAACTAAACCGAAAAATTTATGTTCAAGCACATTTTTCAGACGGACATTTCTGCGGTATCTTTAAAACGGCTAGGGATATCGAGTTTGAGGGCCTACTGAGGAAAGTGCTGAGCAAAATCAGAGGCAACACTATAGCGTTGCCTACAGTAAAGGCCATATGGCTCCAATGTTGTATTGTTATTTATACATTTATTATTTTTTTTTTTTTTTTTTTTTGTTTTTTCCCAAAGGCTCTTCATAAACAAGGGGTGTCGCAAAAATCTCAAAGGGGGCTCATTCAATTGGGAATCAAGAGTTCTAGTGCCCTTTTTAAGAGTCAAAAGTGATCAGAGGACAACAAGCCCCCCCCCCTTCAAGACCTTCTTTTTCCAAATGTATCTGATAAAAATTTTGAGATAGCCATTTTGAGAAAAATAGTTCAAAGATCATATAAGAGCCCACAAGTCCCAGTGTCAGCAAAAGCCCCCTGGGCCCGGGGGCAGGCGTTGTAAGTTATGCTCCGGGGCATATATAGTTCTTATGGAAGGAATGCTCGTATAAATTTCAGAGAGGGCTCATTTGATCGGAAATTGAAAGTTCTAGTTCGTTTTTTAAGAGTCAAAAGAGATCTCAGGGTAACCAGCTACCCCCCTCCAACGCCCTTTTTTCCCAAATGCATCTGATAAAAATTTTTAGATAGGAATTTGTTAAAAAATAGTTCAACGATCATATAACAAGAACTCCGGTGTCAACAAAACCCCAGGGCCCGTGGGTAGGCGTTCTAAGTTATACCCTGGGGGCATATAAGGCTCTTATGGAAGGGATACTCGTATAAACTTCAAAGAGGAATCATTTGATTGAAAATTTAAAGTTCTAGTTCACTTTTAAAAATTCAATAGAGGTGGAGGGTACTAACCCCCCCCCCCCCCCAGCTCCACGCCTTTTTTCCTCAAACCAATCTGACAAGGACTTTGAAATAGTCATTTTTTTTAAATAGTTCAAAGATCATATAACAAAAACTCCGGGTTCGACACAGCTTCCCAGGGCCCAAGGCCAGGCATTGTAAGTTATGCCCTGGGGAAATATATGGCTCTTATGGACGGGATGCTCGTACAAACTTCAGATAGGGCTCATTTGATTGGAAATTGAAAGTTCTAGTTTAATTTTTGAGAGTCAAAAGAGATCCGACGGCAATTAGGCCCCCCCCCACGTCTTTTCTTCCAAACCCATCCGATAGAAATTTTGAGATCGGAATGTTGTTAAAAATTAGTTCAAAGGTCTGACAAGAAAAACTTCGGTGTCGATACAACCCCCCGGGGCTCAGGGGCAGGCATTCTAAGTTATAACCTGAGGGCATGCATGGTTCTTATGAAAGGGATGCTCTTATAAAACTTCATAGAAGGCTCATTTGATTGAAAATCGCTCTAGTTCTAGTTATCTTTTTAAGAGTCAAGAGATTGCAGCGGAACTAGCCCCCCAAGACCTTTTCCCCCCAAACCGATAAGTTAAAAATTTTGAGATAGCCATTTGTTTTAAAATAGTTCAAGAATTTGATAACAAAACTCTGGTATCAAAACAAAACCCCAGGGCCCAGGGGTGGGCGTTGGGAGTGTTGTCCTGGGGGCGTGTATGGTTCTTATGAAAGAGATGCTCGTATAAACTTCAGAGAGAGGCTTCATTTGATTGGAAATTGAAAGTTCTAGTTCACTTTTTGAGAGCCAAAAAATATTCGAGGGCATCTAATCCCCTCCCCACCCACAATTTTTCCCCAAACCCATCTGATAAAAATCTTGAGAGAGCCATGTCGTTATAAATAGTTCAAAGGTCAGATAAGAAAAATTCCTGTGTCGGAGCAACCTCCCAGGGCCCGGGGAGGCTTTGTAAGTAATGTTCTGGGGGCATATATGGTTCTTACGGAAGAGATGATCGTATAAACTTCGGAGAGGGCTCATTTGATTTGAAATTGAGAGTTCTAGTACCCTTTTTAAGAGTCAAAAGATATCAGATGGCAACTACCCCCTCCATTCTCTACACCCTATTTTTCTCAAACCCATCCGATAAGAACTTGAGAGAGTTTTTTTTTTCAATATGGTTCGAAGATCATATAACGAAAACTCCTGGGTCGACACAATCCTTTGGGGTCCGGGGTAAGTGTTGTAAGTTATGCCTGGGTGGCATATACAGCTGTTATGGAAGGGATGCTCGTATAAACTTCAGAGAGGGCTCATTTGTTTGGAAATTGAAATTTTTAGTTCAGTTTTTAAGAGTCAAAAGAGATCAGAGGGTAACTATCCCCCCTACGTCTCTTTTCTCCAAATGCATCCGATAAAAATTTTGAGAAAGCCATTTTATTAAAGATAATTCAAGGTCAGATAAAAAAAAAAAAAATCCGGTGTCGAAACAACCCCCAGAGCCCGGGGGCAGGCGTTGCAAGTTATGCCCTGGGGGCATATATGGTTCTTATGGAAGTACTTCAGAAAGGGCTCGTTTGATTGGAAGTTGAAAGTTCGACTTCACTTTTTAAGATTCAAAGAGATCCGAGGGTCACTAGCCCCCCCCCCCCTCATGCCTTTTTTTCCAAACCCATCCGAAAAAAAAAATACTGAGATAGCCGTGTTGTTAAAAAAAGTTCAAAGGTCAGATAAAGAAACTCCGGTGTTGACACAACCCCTAGGACCCGGGGGCAGGCATTGTAAGTTAGAACCGTGGGGGATATATGGTTTTTATAGAAGGGATGCTCGTATAAACTTCAGAGAGGGCTCATTTGATTGGACATTGAAAGCTCTAGCTCACTTTCAAAGAGTCAAAAGTTATCGTATATCTTTTATCGTATATCATATATTCTAGGGCCTGGGGGTGACCAGAAATAGTAATTTCTGGTCGTTTTGAGTTTGAATTTTAACAGGTATTTGTATCTGCTGATTTTGTTTTAAATGGCTTTTAGTTTTCTTTGAAAAATTTCTTTTCTGGAATTTTTTTTTGTTAATTAATCAAAAGAAACCAAGTGAATCTAGGTTGTGAATTCTGATATATTTACAATATCTCAGGAATGGCTAAGTATAGTAACTTGAAACTTTGAGGACAAACTCAGGGGGATACTGAAAACCACTAACAGACACAATCTGCATATGAGGTGATCAAAAGGATGAACCTGCAATGTCTCAGTTTTAGCTTGGGCATTTATATTGAAAATCTTAGGGCATTATCTTTCAATCTTATATTGAAAATGTTATCAGGTATTTTCAATTAATAATTGTCTTCCCTCAAAGCTGTAACATGATGCAAGAACCGTGTTGTTAATTTTGCAGATTTTTTGGTCAAGATATTTATATGATATTCGCCATACCCATCTATTAAAAGTTATATAGTAAAACTATTATTGATATTTATTACGAGCTTTTGGTCTAAAATACAAATAGCAAGCCAAAATTTTAGTTCTTAAGAGGAATTTTTTTTTTTAATAATTATTCCTTTTTGTACCAAATAAAAAAATACTGTTATTTAAAAACTAAAAAAAATGAATTCAATAAAAAAATTACAGAAGAGCTTTCTCAAAGAAAACACTAAAGAACTAAATTAAGCCAAAAACGAGCAGAATTAAAGTTAATAACAATTCTTGCTTAAAACGAATGCAAATGATCATCATTACATAAGAGACAATAAATAAGTAAATATCGAGAATTTTGTTGCAACGAAATGTAAGCAAGGAGCCACATGACCAAATAGTAACCAAAAACTCATAAAAATTAAATTTTAATATCAAAAATTTAGTTGAAATTGAGTCATGGCTCGATACCAACGAACTGTGAGTAGTATCGTATCTATTGACACTGATCCTACGCCCGGGGCATGAATATACAGTGCAGTCTCACGCCTACACACCTTACCAAGGGCAGTCACCTATTACTACGAACGATACATGGGTTACCAGACAGGTTTCTGAGGTAACACCCATTTTTCTGGCCCAAACAGTGATGTATAAGGAATTACACTAGAATATATGTTTAGTTTCACGGGTTCATACCCTACCATGGGTAGGTATATATTTCACAACTATAGGCCTTGTCAGACACGTTTTTCTAGGTTCAATAGCCAAAACTTGACTTCGTCATATCACATATTCAAAGTTGGTCTCTTTGTAAAAATACTGGTTTTCACCTGGAGGGCATATAGTCATGTTTTTTTCACTATAAATAAAGATGGAATTACTCTTTCTGGATTAGTTGGAAAAAAGAACTTGAAATAACCCGCTTATAGTTAAATTTATTCATTTTCCAATGGAGAACTCTAAAAGAATCGTGATGGTACGTAAATATACATTATTCTTGAATTATCATAAAAAACGTGATCTTTTTCGTATAGCTAGCTATAGATATCCACCATATGGCTTTGGGATTGACAGCGGACTGCATATCTAGTGCAAAATTCACATGCTTTGTAACAGCTGTTTAGGTATTTTGAGTAAAAGGGTTCTTAGCCACTTCTCGTGAAATTTTGTTCATGTTTCATTTGCAGTCTTAATTAAGCAAATTTAATGGAAACGACCATCGTTGGCTTGGCAAATAATTTATAATTAGCTACTTGTATGCGCACGTGTGTTTTTACTCAAGGGGGTAATTATTGAAGAAAAAAGAGGAGTTGGGGGAAGGGGCACTCCCCATTAATATTCTGAATAAGAAACAGACGAACTAAATAATCAAAATTGTGTTTTTTTCTTTATGTATCGTATTTAAGATATATCTGGCTTAGGTTCCACCCAGGACTATCGTTCTTTTTCTATGTGTTTTAAGATGATTAAAATTTAGCTCTATAAGGCTATAAGTTACCTAGTGAAAAAACTGAAAATGCGCACGTGTGTATTTACTGAAGTGCGTAATTATTGAAGAAAAAAGAGGAGTTGGGGGAAGGGGTGCTCCCCATTAATATTCTGAATAAACAACAGACGAACTAAATAATCAAAATTGCTTTTTTTCTTTTCTTTATGTGGCGTATTTAAAATATATCTTGCTTAGGCTCCATCTAGGACTGTCGTTATTTTTTCTTTGTGTTTTAAGATGATTGAAATCTAGGCCTATAAGGCTACAAGCTACCTAGTGAAAAACTGAAATTAATTTTTATTCTAGGACCCTGATGATCAAACCCCTGACCAGAAGCGAGTGAAGTTAGACGATGCCCTTTCAACACTGACAGGCACCTAATACAATCTTTGAACTCGATGACGCCAACTGTAATCCGTTACAAATCCTGTTCAGATGGACAAGGGGTTTCTAAACGACATATCTGTAATTTCTAACGTAAGTACATTTATCAAATAACCCTATATTTTTTATTTAGGTTTTATAACGCACTTTCAATTTGCCAATTCCTTTTTTTAAACAATTTGTCTATTGTTTAACTTTCACACATTGATTAGTCATAGATGGCGTCCATGTGGCAAAGTTAAAAAAATAATACTTAAACCCGCTCAGCGCGCATCTGGGCCACCAGGAATGCTTCTAGGTATAACAAAGTCTTGCATAAAAACCCGTCTTTTGATTCTGGATTCTTGTAAGCAAGAGAGATATATTTAACATTGGAATTTAGGGAAAATTTATGTTTTTTATTCGCCCGTATTTAAAAATATTAACGTTAAAACTCTAGTTTTACAATTACGAGACAAGAAGGGGTAGATATTTTGAAACTATTATAATGATTTATTAAATTGTTTCCTTCTACGATTGGGTTAATAAGACTCTTTCGAGATTGACTTGTAAATAATATGCTATGCAGGGAAACCTGACTTAAGGCACTTGCCATGAAATTTATTTAGTGGTTATTTTAATTAGGCAAACTCATCGAAAGGAACATCGCTTGCTCGGCTAGTAATTTCTAATCAGCTACTTGTATGTGCGCGTGTGTATTTACTCAAGGGGCTGATTATTGAAGAAAAAGAGTGTGGAGGAGTGGCGTGAAAAAAAACCTTAATTAGATAGTGCCCTAACTTTGATACATGACTTTAGGTACTTATTTAACACCTGGTAAACATGTGACTAGAACTGTATTGAAATACTTCACGAGAAAAAGATTATGGCTTCTTACTGAGGTATTGGTAACTCCATGACAGATATTTTTTTATCTTACTTCCATTTATTTTATTGGCATTAGCCAAACTTAACGTTGTGTGTGCCTACCAACTAGTAAATATGTATTGGGCTTTTTTCTGCTCAATTTATTTCCAGTGAAATTAATATCATAAAAATAGCGAAATATAAAATTGATTAAACTCTCTTTAGCTACTTTACATGACTGTAGTGGGAAAGTATAATGCTAAGAGGGAAATTAAGTTCTGAAGGGGTTGAAAAATTGGCGTAGTTTTTGACTTTATAAAATCGTGGATGTTTCACATGGAGAATAAACCCTGTTTTTTATAGATTAAGATCAGTGAAGTACCGTCACCATCAGCTCAAGAAGCACTTATTTGCAGTAAACCTGTGCCAATCATTACACCGCAAATGGAGTTTAGAGATGCCCTGCTTGAACACAACAGATGGGGGTGTGGGGAGGGAGGGACAGTTTAAAGTATCAATAGCACTAAAAATATATTTTTTAAATGAAAATGCGAGTGAGCTCTATTCAAAATACTTACATACAGAGATGTTAGCAATTCGCCCGCATTGATCAAATTATGAAGAGGTTTTCTTAGATTGGGTAAGCAGCAATTTGACCAAACTAGATAATTATAACGATGGGGGTAGTGGGTCGGTGGTTTTGTTTATTGATAGTTTAAACGTTATTTATTGAGAGTTTAAATAAAATCCTTTTTAACATCTGTAGATTTAAAAAGGATTTTATTTTAAGAGGTGGGTATGGGCAGGGTCTTAAAGTTTTAAGTTATCATTCTGATTTAGAGGGTTGTCAGGGAATACAACAAATCTGTTTTGACGCGAGGTTACAGTGTTTCAAGTATGCATTTTTGATTGCCGCCTACAGACCTCTGCAAAAAGATGCATCGAAGAAAAAGTTGGACGAATTATCAGTTAATGGGAGGGAGAGGTCAAAGTTTCCTAAAGTAGATCTAAATTGTTTCAATGGTCAATTTCCCGTAACATTAAAATAAATAGATATTTTTGAGTGGGCTAATGCAAATTTAAAGATTGGTGTTATGGTGTTGCAATAATGAAACAGAATTGGAGGAGGGTCAGCGTTTTGATAAAAAGGGTGTATTATTTCCAGTGAGGGCTCCGTCAATTGAGTCAGTGAAGCATTGGGTCTGGGGTCTATACACGCCACCCACAGAGCCTGATTCAATTGAAAATTTAAATCCAATTACGGATATTAGTAGGGTTTTAAGTGAGGATAAAAAACAGAAAGCGCGTTATTACTGTCCAACAGGCCTGTCCCAATTTTGGACTGAATTAAAGTTAAAGAATCACATGAGACAGTGTAATTGTCATGGATACCAGGCTCTGGAAACGGTTAGCGGAGATAGAGCGATCTTACGTTTTAAGAATTTCCAGAATACACTCGTACAGAGCAATAAGATCGCTTTGGATTGTGAAGCGAGACTCACTGACGTTTACGATTCGTCAAATCCAAATCGTGTTAAAATACACGAAACATAGGGGTTTCTTACGCTCACGCGCAACGAGATTCCAGTAATACCATGCAAGTGTTGGATGTGGTTGAGTCGTTGGGGGGTGAAGACTGCCTGCGTTCGGCATTGACCAGTCTAATTAAAAACAGCGAATGGTGCAATTTCTCGCCTTCGTTGCACAAACTATTCTATTCTCCTATCACCAGATGACATATTGGCCATTAAAAATCGTAAAATTTGTTGGGTTTGCAAGGGGGAATTTGATGATGATGTTGGGAATGGAAGAAAGAGGAAGGTGATCGACCACGATCATTTGTGGCAGGAAATTACATCGGGAGGGAATAACTTTAGAGGCGTTGCACATCAATCGTGCAATTTAAACATTAGACAGCAATATTTTGTACCGGTTTTTTATACACAATTCCAATTACGACTTAAAGTTTATTTTGCCGGCGTTGGCTCACATTGCCAAGGGAGGAGTTGTCGATAACGCATGGATATAGGTTCTTTTTCATATAATATCATACCCAAATCATAGGAGAAGCTACTGCTGCAAGAATTCAAGTGGAAAACAGTTTGAAAAGGGTAATACGTGCCTGAATAAAATCCGTTTTTAGACTCTTTCAGTTTCTTCCCCAATTCCTTATGTCAATTGATTCAGGTACAGAAAATCGACAATTTTAATAGCTTCCCCTTCCTTAAACAGCGCTTCTCCGATGAATAAATGTATGATTAATTAACGTGTAAGGGCATATATGCATATGGTTACTAAAACTCTGCCTCGAGGCTAGATGAGGTGTCATTACCGCCCATTAAAGCTTTTTACAATTCTCTTACTGAGATTCATTGCACCTCTAGCAACTATGAATTTGCTAAGAGGGCTTGGGTAAAGGGTGGGTGTAAAAAATGGGTGGGATTACTGTAAACTGTACTTGAACAGTGATGTACTGACTCTTCTGGACATTGTTTGAAAAAATACGGATAAAATCCATGGGGAATTTGGGTTGGATTTAGGGTATTATTTTTCTACTCCTCATATGGTAATGGACTTGATACCTAAAATCAGCAAAAACCAAATAGGTCTGATCGCCGACGTGGATCAGCATCTTTTTGTAGAGAGATCAATGCGGGGGGGGGTATATTTTTCATGGGGACCGTATCATGAAAAACTGATCTGACAGGACAAAAGCACACCGATGAAATTCAGACGCAGTTTTTTTGGATATGAATTCCCTTTGTCCGTCGGCAATGTCTCATTACTGTTTGCCGTCTGGGAATTACAAATGGCTTAACAATCCATGTGCTTTGAATTTCCCCAATATTGCTATCGTTGAGCAGAATGGGGCACAGGGATGGTTTTTTTGAAAATCGACGACAGTGAAATAACCATGGAAATACATGACTCGGTAAAAGACTTTGTTTTCCCGTGCATGAAATAGGCCGGTGGGTAGGGACTCTCTGCCCCCTACAATTCATCTTTAGTAGAGGATGGGAGTATGCACTTGGTACCTTCAAAGCAAAAACTTATTGCCGACCTCAACCCGAAAAAAACAGAATATCGTTTTACATCACGTGCTATTGAAATGGATTGTGTCCAATGGTTTCAAAAGTCACAAAGATTCATAGAGCGCTCCAATTTGATCAAAAAGCCTTACATGAAAACAATTATTGATACCTTTGTCAGTAAACGTTCACAAACGAAAACGAAGGTTGAGAAGGAAATCTATAAACTCATTTTAACTCAGCCTTCGGTAAAATGTGCTAAAGCGTACGAAACAGAAGTCGATATGACATTGTAACCAATTCCAAAGATTGTGCTCGAATCATTACGGATCCAAAGTTCACATCGTTCACTGTCATAGACTCTGCTATGGTGCTCCTACATCGGAAGAAAAAGAAACATCATTTTAAATAAAAATATTGCAGGCGGGAGTGTAATAAATAACGGAAATATAAAAAAAAACTCATTTTTTAGTTGTCATTTTATTACAATGTATGCAAGGTAAAATGGCCGATTGAGGTAAAAGTTCAAGTGTATTACAGGGAAACTGACTCACTCCTGTTAAAAGTTAAAAACTGAAAATTTGTTAAATGATTGGGAAAATGGAGAGTACATTAGCTCACGAATGGACTACACCAACTGGAATAAATCCCTCTACCCAGAGCTAGTGAAACGCCAGGCCCCAAATCAATTTTTTAATGTTAAAATCTGAAACGGGAAGCGATCTGATATCCAGTGGTGTGTTTCCTGGGCCGAAGGTATACTGTGTGGAAACGCACAACAAGGATATCAAACAAGTTTGCAAGGGGTACCTACACGCTTTGTAAAAAATAATTTCGATATGAGTGTCTATAGAAACTATGTGGAACGTAGTTTAGTCCCAAGAGCGAAAGTCATGGCGATTCGCTCTTTACAATTTTAAAAACTACACAGTTAGAGTTGAGAAAAAACTCCATGTCGGTCATATCAGACAAAGTTTATGTACTTGAAGATGATGTGAAGGTACTACCTCCCCGGGCACTACTTAATCTCAGACCGAGTTGAATGCATAGAGCATAGAAAACAACCCGGTCTGAAAAAATTAACTTTATATTCTGTAATGGTACAAGGTGGGTGGGTGGTGGGTGTGTTTAACTGTTTTTTTTGTGTTTTTATCAAAAATTTTCAATATGTGTGCGTGCAATGCAGAGCAGTTATTTCTTCTTCTTCATAATTTCACTATACATAGTTATTTAATGCCCCCTCCGGACCGGCCTGGTTCGCCACAGCGGGCCCGCCGCGCTTTCCGGCCGCCGTGGCGGCCGCCCCCCCCGGACGGCTGGGGGGAGGGGAGTCCATTTCAAATTAAAAATGCTGTAAATAAGAATTTGATATTATTTTTAGTGTTTTTTCCTAGTGCTATCTATTTAAAATAAATGTTGTTTTTTTGTTATAAAAAAATAAATAAAAATAGGAAGTGTATTTATTAAAGTGCTTTTTTTCTGGTGCTTATTTAAAATAAATGTTTCTGTTTTTTTGTTATAAATAAATAAAAAAAGTATATTTTTCTTGTTTAAAGTGCCTTTTTTCTGTAAAGCATTGTTTGTAAAGAGCTGCTGCTACTTTTTATGTTAACAATAATAAAAGTTAACATGATTCTTTCTTGATTTTGTTCTTCGTCTGATTATTCTTGAACGGAGTAGTAAATGGGAAATTATTTAGTCATTAGACATCTATAGTTTACCCTTAGTTGTAGGTGAGCTGTTGAAGGGAATATGTATCAATTTAAAACACCATTCAGATCGTTTCTGTGTGGTCCATCAATGTCAGGCAAAACGAAACTCTTAACTAAAATAATTAAAAATTGCGATAAAATGTTTATTGAAAAGCCGAAAAAAAAAATCTACTATTGCTACAGTATTTTGGCAGGATTCATACGATAAAATAAAAGCAATTGCTATATAGGTGTTGGTGCATATACAATTCATACAGGGACTTGATGTTTTCAACATTATTGAACCAAACTCTTGGCTGATTATTGACGATTTAGCTGAATCCATTGAACAATGGTCCCAGGAAATACTAGAATTGTTTACCGTTCGCTCTTATCATGAACAGATTTCTGTTATTCTAGTTTTACACAATCTCTTTCATCAGAGCAGATGTATGTCAAGATTTGCTTTGAACTGTACCCACTATATCATCTACAGAGTTGTTCGTGATTCTAGCTCGCTAATAACTCTCAATAAACAAAATATCCCGACACCCCAAAATTTCTTCTCTCAGCGTAAAATCAGGCAACTAATAAACCCTACGGCTACATCCTATTGGATCTTAATCAAAATACATCCGAGGATTTTGGTGTAGTCAAAGATATTTTTGACAATGAAATTACAGTATATCTCCCCATGAACAGTAAAAAAGGGCTATTAGTTGCGATCATGACACTGAAGAAAAACTACATGAAAATAGACATTTATTTTATGTTCTAAATACTTCAAAACCCCCACTTAGGAAAGCCACACTTAAAACATGGTACTGACAATGATTCCATTAATCTAATATCTGAACTTTGTTTAAATTTAACCGAAGGTAATGTTCAACTGCCAGAAGGAGTTAAGCAACAGGCAAAGCAACATCGTTCCATTGTACGTGCATTGGCCAGTAAAAAGAAAGGAAAGACTTTTAAAAGGAAACGTCTTCTTTAAGCGGGCGGTAGTTTTTTCACACTTTTACTGCCGATAATTGCAGGACTTGTAAACAGTTTTCTCTAGATGGCTAAACCGTATAAATTAACTCCAATAGAACTCGCTCTCTCACCCGTAGAACACATTGAGGACAATCTGAGTAAATTGATTGACAACGAGAATACTGAGGATGATAAAAAACTGCTTTTACTTCAATATGCACTTTGCCGAGTGGACAAACATAAGCCCTATCATGTGAGAGCCAGTGTCATTGATCATAAAAAAGAACCATCTCCTCAGGATTCTTCTGCTATCGCTGGAACACAATTAAAAGAAGGAGGAATTAGATTCAATAGTGTCGAGCATTGGAAATCTAATGCCGCACTCATATCGTGAACAAAGTAAACGACTCATAACATATCTCGTGGAAAGTGGGCAAGATCATATTTAGGTTGATAGCCATGGAAAGGAATTATAATTCAAGGCAAGAGCTATAATCTACTTGATTTAATCTATTATATGGTTACAAATCGTAAAGGACTTTTATCATTTGAGAGTCATCTATACAACTTTTAAAATACATTACACTTCCCCAAAAGCCTTATTAGTAATAGAAAAATTCTAAAAAAAATTAAATGAACTTACTTCTTCCTCATCGTCAACAAAATTAAAACATGAAGAAGAAGAAGAAGATTTTAAATCAATCTTGGAAAATACTAGCCAACCTACTGGAAACATTGATTTGACAATGAGGAGGAGGAGGAGCACACCGCTGAAAGCTGGACAAAAGCGAAGATGTATCAACTCAGCGTCACCACCATCATCACCCACTAGTATACAAACGGGTAGTGGATATTTCACTACGTGTTTACGTTGAAAATGGTTGAAGTTCTGAAACGTGTTTATGAAAATATTGGTGAAGTGGGTAGTTTAAGTTCCCCACCACTCTTTCCAAAGTCACCGGTGTTCACACTAAAAGTGTACAAGACTATAAACAAAATGAATCAAGTTACACTCTACATAGAAATCAAAGGCTTTGTTCTAATCATTATCCAAAAACTAAAGCCTTTTTTCCCCTACATATAATGCAAGCAGATCTCTTAACTCTAGATGAGATTCAAAGGTGTCACAATACACCCTACAAGTACATTCTACTTGCAATCAGTGTTTTAGTCGTTATATATATGTCATTCCATTGCGATCAAAGAGAGTTGTTGAAATTGCTCAGGCTATAGAAAGTATTGTCGAACATGATTCTTATAAAAAAAATTCAAACGGATCGGGGTAGTGAATTTGTTAATTTCCATGTTGAAAAAGTACTAATGAAATATAATACAATGCTCTATCACAGTCATAGTCCTATAAAGGCTGCATTGGCCGAACGATTGATAAGAAACTATTCGACCTTTAATTTCAAGATATTGTACATTGAAAAATACACCTGCTTTTATGCATGATTTAGATAAAATCATTTTAAATTTATAATCAACGACCCCTTCGATCATGGTCCAACTCAACCCCAACTGAAGTTCATCATTCTGATCATGATACATTTGATACTTTTTCTTAAAAAATATTCCAATGAAACAATTGTGAAAAAAAAAATTCAATGTTGATGATACTGTTCGAATTAATAGAACAACTAATATTTTTTGAAAAAGGTAATTACTTGTGGTCCACTGAACTTTTTTAAAGGGGCAAAAATCCCAGTCACCAAACCCATAAATTATCGTCTGCGAGATACCAAAGATGAAGAGATTCTCAGCGGTTTTTTTTTTTTACTATAAACTACAAAAAGTTAAAAATAATAGTGAAATCTATCAAATTGAAAAGTTATTAAAGACTCGTACTCGTAGGGGTAAGAAACAGTTACTTGTTCGGTGGCTAGGATACAATTCTGATTTTTGATTCTTAGATCAGTGTTGAAGATATTGACAATGCCCAATGATTTTTTATGTAACGTTTATGTCCAACGTCTCCGATCCTCTCTACAATGATTGGAAATAAAAAAAAAAACTAATTTTGGACAAAAACAACTCCCCCACCATCAAATTTGAAGGTGTGTATGAAGTGGCTCTTGTCGACTGTATTCTCAAAAATACCTATAATATCCTGAGAAAGGATCGCAAATTTGATATAGAAATTAGATCCTATGATTGGCCACCACCTGCAGGTGATCAACAACAAATTCAAAAGATCAATTGGTTGGATTATCCGTATGTTGAATTACCATACGAGGAGCTCAGTTGTATGAATGATTTGTGTCGTTCAATCAATAAAAGAGTTTCCGCTCATAAAAAAGGAGCCTTTCATTTTAACTATTCAAAGAAAGAGGGGAAGATCTACATTAGTTCACCCATTGCCAATGAAAAGGTCATTCTCAATGATAATCTAAAGGATGTTCTTGGCTTTGACTGAGAGCATCACACTAATATCATTCAGTCAATTCGAAACCTATTGGAAATCACACCCGACGGCAGTGGTCTACTAGACCTAGCCCCATGAACACAAACCAAATAATCAGCGTATTTAATATGGATTTATACATATCTCAGTACAAGTCCTATTGCATTACTATCGGCCCTTCATTGAAAAAATTCCAAGTGTTAACAATACCCTAATCATTATTAATAGCAGACCTTCGACTTTGAAGACGGATCATTGGCTATGCATCTTTCAAACAGCGAAGAATATTGAATTTTTTGATCCTCTTGGCCTATCATATAAATTCTACACTCCACACATCAACAACTTTATTGAGAGCAGTGGAAAAACTATTATTCAAAATCAGAGGAGAGTAGAGGATTTAACAACTAAGACATTTGGCTTTCATGCATTACTCTTTTTCAGGTTCAGATGTCATGGCTATGCCTACAATCAGTTTTCTTAGCATTAACGTTGACTTTCCTCGATTGAACGACTTTCTAGTGGAGAATATACTTTCAAGCGTTTTTAATATTGATTTTAGTGCCCTACGAATAAAATGTTGTAATAATGTATGTGAAATTGTTTATTAATATAAAATATTGTATATACATGATAAAAACGACTTTTCCACTCTTTAGATTTCATCTTCTACTACGTATAGGTATTTGTTGAGAACAACTAATGCAGGTAGATTATCTGAATTCACGGTATACTGATCCTGATGTGTTGCAATGTCAGGGTCACATTTTCTACAGCACAGTGTAACTTCACTCCTATCATATCTCTTTGTATAGTCAATGATCCAACAGTTGAATCGTAGACCTGGTTCCTCTCCAAAAAACAATCTAAAGCCACGACGATACCAATCTCTTAGCAATAAACTAAAATCACGATTTGGATTCTTTCCAATCATACCAGAATATATATTCTCCCACTGATTACATTTATCATAGTGGCAATTAGAGCATAGGTGTCCTCTAGGATGAGGGTCACACAACCCTTCAAGACAGGAATTATAACCTTTAATTTGTACAGCATATCCTCTATGGAATTTACACGGGTTGCATAATCTGCACTTTTCATCATACTCATCAATCATTGTACAATTCTCACATGATGACCAGCTGCCCAGTGTATACATGCACAGTGGACATGTATGGAACATTTTTTCATGTGTTGACACTCTCACCACCAAAATGAAACTGAGCTACGATCAACAAATTGAATGGGATATAGAGAGAGAGAGAAATAGAGAGATAGAGAGGAGTGAATCATCCTTGAACAGCATCTTTCTCATGAAAAAAGTCTTAAAACTTCCTAGGCTAGTGTGTGTTCAAAAACAAATCCACTATATCATTTTGTCTTGTCGCGATTAATATATCAATAATTTGTGTAAATGCCATTTGACCACAACGTAAAAGCTTCATGCAATAGTCTAATGGGTGGAGAATCAGTTTTCATTGTATGGATAAGCATTCCCCGAGAAAATATCTTCCTTTGAACTGATAGCTCTAGAAAATCATCATCTAGAATCAAACGTTTTTCCATAAGCACAAGATTCCCCATGATTTTCTCTTTTCTCAAATCTATCCATTTTTTAAGTCCTAACACTCTCACAACCAACTTCAGACTAACCAGGATTCTTTTTCTACTCTAAGAAATATACGCTAAACTATTATAGAAAGAGAAATATTTTCGATTTAGAAACAATTTTTTATTGAATATAAATAAAGCAATAATAATCACTGATACAATTTATTTTCCTCAATATATTTCACTAGTGTATCTAATGCAACTTGATGTCTATTTATATGCACAATGTTCACTTTCGCAGAAAAGCACATTGCTCCTCCAATTTAAATTTTCTCAATGATATCACATATCTAGCATACATATCGTCCATTCAAGGCTTAGTCTACATCCTCACGTTATTTCCACAGCCACGTTTGTACTCTTGCTCTTGTATCATTGCTGCTACCTCCTCAACCATCAAGCTCCAATAGTGTAAATGTACCACTCATTTTTTTTTACTAATATCGTCTAAAATAAACTGCTCTCTCTAAATTCAATTCTCTTACTAATATGAAGTATAATGAAAATCCCCTCCTTATATTTGAATCGAATTACTAACACAAACAATCGAATAAAGACAACAGGGAGCTAAGCTCGAAAAGAAGGCTGTCTATTATTACTTTAATTTCAAATATACCAAAAAAAAGATAAATAAGATAAACCAAAAAAACAACAACATATGGAAGGAAAAAAACAGAGGAGGCTACCCCAGCAAGGCAAAATTCCAAAAATAATACTAAAAAAACAAATTATCAAATAAAAGCAACCCGTCATCAAAAGTTAATAATATTTTACTAATTTTGTCTTTAAAAGTGACCGGCTATTATGATTCTTCAATTTAGTGTTTAGTTTCAGCATATTTGCTATAGAATGGATTTCGTATCTTATTGAAAATTTATCTCTTTCACAGTCAACCGAGGTCGTTCTATACGCTCCAAAACGAGCCGACGAAGGAAGCAAGTGAGCGAAAGGGGGTGACAAAAATGTGTGATTCATAAAAATAAAGTAACCCGAGAGTGAATATCATAATGCCAAAGCGATAATTCAAATCCTTAAGTTGACTAATGTTTAATATATGAAGAATAAAACTAAAGTCTTTTTTTCAGAATGACTTAGAAGTCGTGCGAAGTTGACGATGAAAGAAAGTACCAAGGATTCTTATGGCTTTATTTTACAATGTCTGGATGCGTTTAAAAATGATTAGGAATAGTATTTAGTTAAATAACGGGGAAACATCTTAGGTATGATTCTATTACAGGATGATAAAGAATTTTAATAATTGAAAAAGGAAAAAACTTACTTTAATCGATGTAAATGTTCGAAATTTTGGGCTAAAAATATACGGAGATGGTCAGATGACTACGGAAAGATAAAAACTCATCAAGAATAATTCTCAAATATCTATAAGTCTTAACCCTTCTAATCCTACTCCCAGAAACAACTAACTTATCAATTCCAACTTTAGCAATCCTTGACAAATTTGAGACTTAACAGTTACAAGAAAACCACTGGATAACTGAATTCATTTCAGACGCCAAATTGTCGACCAATAATGAAGGAGAGTTTTTGCTTCAACAGAAACAACTGTATCATCTCCAAATATAACTGTTAGACTATCCTTATAGAATAGACAAATAAGGAGATCATTTATCCTCTTAAGGGTTTCTTAAGGGGGTGTCTAATTGTCTATTATAAAATATTCAATTAAGGAGAACATACTTGTATCCTCTGATTGAGGAAAGTACTCTTTATATGAATGAGCAGAAGTCGAGCCAAGACAACGAGTAACCTCAGAATGAATTCTAGCAAAATGAGCACTGAAAGATTCTGCAATAGCTTCATGTCCCTTTAACTCAAGACCATTTTTGTCTATTAATAATTTTGGGTAAAAATTATTAAAATCGTTTCAAATCTTTTGTTTAATTAGATCCCAGGTTTTTTTTTTTTAGGGAATCTACATTCCTAAAAGAATTATCAAAATAACTTTTCTCACTCATTCTAAGAGTTTTCACCAGCAAATTAATATAATTTTTGAATCGTATAATACTATCAGCTGATGGATATTTCATTCTTACCTTATATAGACGATTCTTTTTCATTAACTAATCTCAGAAGTGACTCATTAACCAATGGTTTCCTTGGTAAAAATATTTACGATGCATTTTTTTCATTAGGGCAATTATGATCTAATTGTTCATTTAAAACTCTATAAAAAATATATCCAGTGATCTATTAGAATCTCCCTCTTCTAAAACTTTCTCTGTGAAAAAGTTCTCTTTCTTGTAATAGTTTCTCTAATCAAAGTCTTCTGAATCTTATAATCCGACATAAATTATACTATGATCCGATGATTCATTCATAATCACAGACGTAGCCTCACATGTATAAGGCGAGAGAATATTGTCAATAAGCAAAGTAGATGAGTCGGCTACACGTGATGGGACAAAACAAACCGGATCTATAAATTACAAGAAAGAGAACTTTCTAAAAACTATAATGTTTAATTATGCATCCCCATAATGATCTGAAGGTAAACATCTCATTCGGTCTATGTTAAAGTTGCCAAGGATCCTGAATGGAATACGCAGACTAGAAAGGTGAACTAGCATAATTTCCAAACTACTTATGAAATTTGCCTAACTAGAAGAAATTTTCATTATTAGCCAAAAACATTCAACTATACATCATTCTTGATTCAGTCTCCCAAGTGAAAACATCTTTTTTTGGATTTCTTGAACTTTAAAGTGGGCTCTCAACCAGTATTAATTCATTTGCTTTGAACATGACCTAGTTTCTTGATGTTCATTAATTCACTGCCTGAACTTGAATTTAATTCAGTGACTTAGTTTGGAATAAATAACAGTCGACTTTTGGTGAATTGACCTGAAGTTAACCTAGATTATTGATATTCATTAGTTCACTGCTTGAATTTAATTCAGTGACTTAGTTTGGAATAAGGATTGAGTTTGAAATAAATTACAGTAAATTAAATTGCGCGAAGGAGGATGCTATGTGAAATGAAATGAATTTTGGCGCGATCCGCAGTGATAGATTGTGAGCGTTTATGAACTGTTATTTTTGGATATAAGATCACCGAGGAGAACACCTTCCGTAAGCAGAGATTTTATCTGGTAATAGTTTTACTCAGGCGAAGGCGGGGTAGTGGTTTGGGGTAGCCCCCTTGCATTTCCTTAGCGCATAGTACCAAGTTAATATTTATATGTTATTATTATTAATTGATAAATGGCTGCCGTGACTTCTGAAAAGTTGTACAAGACAGGGTGCAAGGTTTGCAAAGAGAGCCTCAGCCTCGCAACCAGAGGAACAGTTATTTGCAACACATCTGCTGGGGGTTGTGGTCACCTCTGCCATAACCGCTGTGAAATTCTTCAGAGTATTGAGAAAGACAGTATTATAATATATCAGTGCTCTGACTGCTGCGAGAAATTTTCTGATAAACCTGCTTCCCCGCAGATCCCGCCTCCTTCAGAGACTCTTGTTTATTCACCAGTTTTAAGTTTTTTCCGGCACTGTCTACAGTCAAGAATTTCGTCCGCCTCCTGTATATCTTCGTGTACAAACTTCTATTCTTATGATCATCTTGATCAAGCTTGAAGCCTCCTAACATCTCTAGTGAACCCCACGCATAAAACTCCTTGCACGTCGCGGCCCCTCTGCTAAGCAAAGCCTGTCACAGGATATTTTAGACATCCTTATTTCTGAAGATGCAACCCCTCGCTTGCCAAATATGAAATTCGTTATGACTGCAAGTGATGCGATACCTGCGATAGATACGGATCAAAATGCTCACTTTAGCCGTGCCATTCAAACCTGGGACCGGCATCTTTTTAGCAAAATTGATAAACTTGATTACGTCACAAGTAAGGTAGCAGAGACTCCTGCTTTGGTGAAAGAGTGTTGTGACGGAGTACAGAGCGAGGTTTTGAGCTGTATAAATAAAGAAAAACTCAATGATAAATCCCCTGGCCACCGCTGAATAACGAGTCAGAAACAGTGGGTCTTGTAGTAGATTCACCATCACAAGATTGTGATGATCCCTTAAAGCGTGAAGCTTTTCTGAAATCGTTGAATGGAGCTGATGGTATAGTGTGGATTTCACTTTGTAAGGAATCAGGATCCCAGCAACAGAAATGGGTCATTCATACGAAAAGACAAAACGCCGAAAACTTGAAAGCCTGTTTGAATGAAAAAGTCGGTAAAACTGAGGTTCGCAAATTGAGAATTGTCGGTTTATTATCACGAGTGGACTTCCCGATCAACCCAGAGAGTGTGTGTGCTTCTAACCATGGTATCGAAGAGATACAGCGAATCGGTGTTTCGAAATCATATCGTATATACTTCCGTTCGGTGACGGCCAAGTCTCATTATTTGCGTCATGGGATTCATATTGCTACGAACATTTCCGGCTTACTGATTATAAGTTTTTACCGCGAATGTGCTACAAATGCGGGTCGCTAGAGCATTTATCGTCAGGCTGCTCTAGCGTGGAACGTTGTCTCAAGTGCCTTGGTAGTGGACACTCTCATTCTAGGAAACAACCTTGCCAGAATGAACCTTGTTGCTTCCATTGTGGATCTCATGAGCATACTGGATTTAGCTTTCGCTGCAAACAGTTAACCGAAAAAGTTGCAAAGAATAAAAAATGATTAGTGCAAAGATTATATCTCTGAATCTGAATGGTTTTAGTGATAAACAACATGCATTGCAGTCTATGCTGCGCGATCTGGATATTTTGTGTCTGCAAGAGCATCATCTTCTGGAGCACTCTACTAGTCTTCTTTCGAGCCTGTCGCAGCAGTTTAAGTGTTTTATATCTCCAGCTACACCTACAGGTATTATTGTTTTTTTCGAATCCCAGGGATTATTGTTTTTTCGTGCTATTTACCAACAAATTATCATACTATTGATTCGGATTTTGATTTCAATTTTGCATGTTTAGAATTATCGCGATGTGTGGCGAAAGTTCCATCAGATTTCCAGTGGCTTATTTGCGGGGATTTTAACTGCAACATTGCTATCTCTGATGTCCGCTCCTCCGCTCTTTTATCTTTGTTTTCGGTTTTTACTATAGTTTCAGAAGATGCGGATTTTACGTATGTCCATAATTCTGGTTCTTGCTCTAATCTAGACCATGTGCGGGTCTCAAATGCAGCGTTATTACCACAGCCTGTTCATGTTGGGTTGGATATGCCTATTAGTGACCATTTTTACCTTTCTTTTCATTAAAATATTCAAATTCCATCTTTTAAAATTATCCATCGTTCTAGTCAAATTGTAAATAAAATGATCTGGGATCGGGAAAAAATGTGCAAATATCATGAAGAATCAGATGCACTTTTAGCTAAAATAATTGTAAATTATTCTAAGGATGTTGATCAAATTGATATTGTTCTATTTTACCTTGAAATTGTTCATAGTTTAAAAGTCGGGGCTAATAAAGCATTTAGAACTGATTCTTTCCGTCGTGGATCTCGTATTTTAGGTTGGAACCTTAACCCGATTTTAAAGCAAAGCCAAAAGAATGCATCTCAAGCTTGTTACCTTTGGAATTGCGCGGGAAAACCGCGATCTGGACCATTTTATGATGGTATGAAATTAACTAAACGCGTTTTTCGGGCCGAGTTGCGTTTGCATAATGAAATTATAAAAGATGAAATTGGTTCAAGGATTACTAGTGATAAGAATGAGCTTTGGAGTTTAGTTAATTCTAGACGTCGTAATAATAATTGTTCACTAGATTCTAATAGTTCTCTGAAACTAGATGATTGGATAACTCATTATAATCAAGTTTTTTCATCCGGTGATGCGGCAGTAGAATAACGGCTTGACTCTTTATTATCGGAAGAAATTTCAAAGCCCCGCCCAAATAGTAAAATATCTGTTTCTGTTGATGATGTAACGGTAGCAATTAAAGCTCTAAAAAGTAAGCATTCTTTTGATCATGATGGTATACATTAAAACCATATAAAAATGGGCATCCCCCAAAACAATCCTTCTCCTCGCTACTCTTTTTACTACTGTTCTTTCTTCTGGAGTTCTTCCAACTAGCTTTTCTCGTGCTACCACTTCACCCCTTTCAAAAAAAGGAGGGAATACGAATCGATGTTCTGATTACAGGCCGATTACTGTTTCGTGCCAGATTAGCAAAGTTTTTGAGTTAGTTTTATTAAAGTATTTGGAGTCTTGTAACCAAGGCCTGAATCAAATTGGGTTCCGTAAGGGTCTAAGCATGGATGTTGCTCATACCCTCCTTTCAAGAATAATATCCTTTTGTAAGCACTGGGATAGAGTTTATACACTTGCGTTAGATTTTGCGGCGGCGTACGATTCAATTATCCATTCTTGGGCTATGACTGCGCTTCTGAAGAATAATGTCCCACTACCAGTAGTTTTGTTTTAAAAAAGTGGTATGGCTCCTCTCGTATTCGTATTAAGTGGAAGAATCAGTTTAGTGATTATAATGTTAAGTTATGTGGGGGGCTGAGACAAGGAAGCATTATTTCTCCTTTGATTTTCAATATTACTGTTTCGGGGCTATTTGATCAAATTCAGTTGACTTTTATTTATGGTAAAGGTTATGTTCTGTCGTGGATTGCTTACGCAGATGATTTACTCCTTTTGAGTCGATCGCTTCAGTCACTTCAACAAAATGTAGATTTTTTAGCAAAGGTTTTTAGTGAGCATGGACTTCGTTTTCGCCCTGAAAAGTGTCAGTTTTTAATTCTTGGTCCTAAGGCTAATGATCTCGTTAATTCAGAAATTTCTGTCCGTATTTATGATAGTATTTTAAAACCTTTGGAATCTTTTTTATATTTTGGTGTGCCTTATGGACCAACTTTAGCTCTATACCGTGCTTCTATTTCTAAAGCAGTTAAAAGTAGAATAGCGTCTAGTTTCGGTGCAGTAATTTGTCTTCGCGATCTTCTTTCTCGGAAATCACTGGCTCGGGTATATAATACAGTCGCTTTGCCTCAAGTTTTAGTTTTTTTCATCGCTTCTCCTGTTTTTTAGAATTAGTAATATTGCGCATGTAAAAACCACATTTTTAATTTTTTCTAAGTTCCTTTGCCGCTTTTCTAAATCTGAATCAAATACTTTTTTAATGAATGCATATAAAATAAAAAACCCTGTTGATGTTTTGGAGAAAAAGCAAAATAATTTTTTTATCCAAATTAAATGTTTTTTTCTCATAATTTATATAGAGCTGCGCACGAAGCTTAGTTTATTTTATTTGATTTAATTTTTGAATGAAGTATTAATTTGTGAAGTGTTAAATTATTATCTATTGATTGAAGTGTTAATTTGTGTGGTAATTTTGATTGAAGGCCTTTGCGTATTTGTTGTTATATAGTTTAAAATAATTTTATGGCCTGTTGATTAGCGGTTATTATTTTTATTGATTTATTTTTTACTCTTTGTATTTGGAGGAAATAAAAAGTTTGAATTGAATTGAATATAAGTAAATGAGAGATCAGTGATCCCTCTCAATAAATAGTAACAGAAGCAAGTTAAACTTACAACGACCAGAAATTACCATAAACAGGACACGGGCTAACGCACTTTCTGCCTTCTAAACACCAGAAAATCCTATACATTTTACTGAAAATAAAATATGTTCCAAACGTTATACATATATGTATATAAGTTTCTAGCCTTTAGAAGACATATATACAAATAAGTTTCTGGCCTTTAGAAGACATTGATGATCCTAGTGATGCTCCTGTGTGTTTTATACGTTAGCCCTACATTAAGTTTGTCAAGAGGATATATCCACACTATCTCAGGAATGATTAAAGTTATTAGATTAGAACTTTTAGAACGGGAAGAGGGAGATGTAAAAATAATAAAAATCACAATGTTTATCCAATGTTGTTAAAAGAGTGCATCTGCAATAAATCAATGACAGCTAAAGGAATTAAATTGAAACTATTAGGACAAGCTGAGGTGAATGATCGATTAATTTTGTTTATACCCTAGACTTTAACATAATGGGAGTTAGAACGGCTTCTTTCCATAGATACCTAAAGATTGTGCTGATTTTCAGACCAATTATATCATTAAATTTCAGTTTTGATATATATATATATATATTATATATATATATATATATATATATATATATATATATATATATATATATATATATATTATATATATATATATATATATATATATATAGATATATATATATATATATATATATATATATATATATATATATATATATATATATATATATATATATATATATATATATATATATATATATATATATATATATATATATATATATATATATATATATATATATATATATATATATATATATGATATATATATATATATATATATATATATATATATATATATATATATATATATATATATATATATATATATATATATATATATATATATATATATATATATATATATATATATATATATATATATATATATATATATATATATATATATATATATATATATAGATATATATATATATAGTATATGTATATATATATATATATATATATATATATATATATATATATATATATATATATATATATATATATATATATATATACTATATATATATATATATATATATATATATGCCTATATATATATATATATATATATATATATATATATATATATATATATATATATATATATATATATATAATATATATATATATATATATATACATATATTTATATATATATATATATATATATATATATATATATATATATATATATATATATATACATATATTTATATATCTATTTATATATATTTATATATATATATATATATATATATATATATATATATATATATATAATATATATATATATATATATATATATATATATATATATATATATATATATATATATATATATATATATATATAAATATATATATATATATATATATATACTTTTATAAAACTTTTAATTTTGTTTTTTGTCGGTTTTCTTAGACATATTTGGTTAAGAAAATAAAAGTTGGCAAGAAGTTAATTCAAACAATCAGATCAAATTTTCACTGTCCCAGGTGCTTCCGTGATTAAATAAACTTGAGAAACAAGCCGCCCAACAACAGATCTTGCTTTAGTAATGCCTAGAAGGATTCATGGATTCATATATATATATATATATATATATATATATATATATATATATATATATATATATATATATATATATATATATATATATATATATATATATATATATATATATATATATATATATATATATATATATATATATATATATATATATATATATATATATATAATATATATATATATATATATATATATTATATATATATATATATATATATATATATACTTTTATAAAACTTTTGATTTTGTTTTAGTCGGTTTTCTTAGACATATTTGGTTGCGAAAATAAAAGTTAGCAAGAAGTTAATTCAAATAATCAGATCAAATTTTCACTGTCCTAGGTGCTTCCATGATTAAATAAACTTGAGAAACAAGCCGCCCAACAACAGATCTTGCTTTAGTAATGCCTAGAAGGATTCATGGGTGCCCATAAGCTGTATTTTAGGGGTGGGGCTAACCTGGTCTAATCGGCACTTTCAATGTTGTATAATAGAAATCTCAAAACAAAAAACATTAGAGGCAGCGCAATAGCGCTGCCCAAGTGGACAGCGATGTGGTACAATGTATTATTTTTTTCTGTTTTTATAGACCAGGGCACTTCTTTGTTCAACGTAGTTCAAAGGTCTGGAAATTATGATTTTGAGGTTGACAACCCCTCCCCACAACCTTCAGGTGAAGGGCTTTAAGTTATGCCCTGGGGGTATATAAGGTTCTTATAGAAAGGATGGTCTTATAAACTACGGAGGGGGCTTATTGGATTGGTAATAAGAAGTTCGAGTGACTTTTTCTAACAGTCAAAGTGATCGGAGTCAACCAGCCCCGCGCACCAATCATTTCCCCCCAACACATCTAATGAATATCTCGAGATAGCCATTTTGTGCAACATAGGCCTAGAAATTATGTCTTTGAGGATGAACCTTCCTCGTAGCTCTCAGAGCAAGGGATGTAATTTATACCTTGGGACATATAACGTTCTTATAGAAAGTACGGTCGTCTAAACTTTAGAGAGGGCTCATTAGATTGGCAATCAAAAGTTATAGTGCTCTTTTAACGAGTCAAAGTAATCAGAGTGCAGAACTTCCCCCCCCCCCCACACACACACACACACAAACACACTCACACGTTGTATTTTCCCAAAATGTATATGATAGATATTTTAAGATTACCATTTGTTGCCGTAGAAACGTCAAAAACGGCTCATTCGGTTGTAAATTGAAAAGGCTAGTGAGTAGTAACCCATCTCTGCTTTCTGGAAGGCCCATAGCATATTAACATGGGATTTCCGGAAGGCTCATCAGGGGTGTACAAGTGGAAATCCTAATCTCTTGGAGTTGGGTGATGCGGCCACTTCTTTCTAGCGGTGTTATGACGCAATATAATTAATTGGAGTGCAGTCGAGATAATAATAGAAAAATAATAGAAAATAGAGTAGCAATAATAGAAAAATTAACATAGGATTTCAGCAACAACCATAAGGAAATTAAAATGGGATAAAATTGGCCATAGGAAAATTAACATGGGGTTCCTACGACAGCCCTGTTACGTCACAACAGCCCTATGAAGTCACGGCATTCCAGACAAGATTTCAATGGGAGCCCTGTTTCCACGCAAGATTTTTGGGTGTTTCAGTATGATTAATTGGAGTATGATCGAGGTAAGAGACAAATGGCAATAATAGGGAAATTAACGTAGGATTTCTGCAACATCCATAGGAAAATTAACATTGGATTTAAAGGGTGCCCTCTGACGTCATGAAACATCCTCGCCTTTAAACGGTCAGATACGAGACTAACATGGGATTCTAAACGGAGCCCTGTTTCCAGCTGGCAGACTTCCCCTGATACGCCCAGGTGTTCTATAGAAAGCCCTATTGTTTTTCTATTTTCCTATATGGTCGGGATAATACACAAGTAGTAATAATAGAAAATTAAAATAGGATTGTAAAGCATCGAATAAGTGGAGCTACTATCCCCTCAAGCCTCACACCTTTGCAATACGGTCACCGGTGTTATTAAAGGGAACAGATTTGGAAAGTTCCCCACGATACACCCCTCTAGACTCCAATGACGTCACATGACTTACCCCCTCTTAAATGGTCAGGTGCAATATTTTTGAGATAATTTATATAAGCTTGCGTCAGGAAACCATGGGGAATCTCTGTCTGTAACTCAACGACATAACACACCTTATGTGAAGTCAAGTAATGATTGCACAACCATCACTGTCACGCAATACTTTTTTGACATTGTGTTTTTTTTCGCGCGAAACGTTCAAGGCATTTTTTCTTTCTTTTAACTTAATGACAGCGTGCACGTTATGTAAGGTTAGCACATACTCTTATGTAATGATGGGGCGCATCACTGTCACATAATACCTTTTTAGCATTTTATTTTTGGCCGAGACGTTCAAAGCATTTCTTTTTTTCCTTTTTTTTTATTTCTTTGACCTCGCTACGAATCAAAGGGTCAATTTTCTTCCAGTGGAAAAGCGATCCAAGCAACACAACTAACAGCCAATTCCCAGTATTCTGTCCTAATCATTACATTTTAGAAATAACAAATTCCCGTGACGTCATAAGACACGTATCTGTCTATTCAGTTACGCATCTGGCGGGTTTGAAGATCATGTCGATCTTTTTCTGGCCAGATGTAAAATCGATTACTAAAAATGAGTTATCACCTGGTCATTTAGTAAGAAAGTTAAGAGGGAACTACAAGAAGCTTATATTATGTAAACAACTAGGCATTGAAGATTCGTCCTAAACAATAAATTTTAAAAACAAAGACCTTTGTAAATAAAAGTTTTAATATTTCAAACAAATTTATAAACAATATTTAAAACAGAGAAAAAGCAGCTAAAAAACACGACAAACAAAAAATAAAACGTGAAAAAGGCTCATCGTAATATATGCGAAAAAAACCGTGTATTATAGAAAGTCGGGGTCCTAGCTTGCAATACCAAGGGATATGGCTGATATTAGATGCAAATTTAAGCCCTATTAAGAACTTTTTTAACGAAAATGCCCTCGTTTCTTTGATCCAAGACTATGAGTATTTCACACCAGCATGACAAAACAACCCCCCAGGCAATCATTTCCAGAGGGTGGAGTTGATATCAGGGTTAAATTCGAGACATATTAAAGAGTTTTCAGAAAAACTGCATCGTTTCTTTGACTGGGATGTTAGATATTAGTCCCCCTCTCCAGAAAAAATTGTTTAACACCTCCCACCTTATCTTTAAGCTCTTGATTATGCTAGTCCCAGGCAATGCATGCCACCCTGGCAAACTATTTATGGGCTTACGGTAACCTCTGGCACTCTCATAATTTCAAAAGCATTTACAGATATTTTCATAAAAATGCTATTAAATCCATTGACTTATGTTATAGAAATCCACCCTCAATATGAAGCCTCTATTGCAATTCATGCCACACTACCAAACTATTACCACTCTTTGACACCCCTTTCATCATTCTTAAGACATTTTTCAGTCATTTCTTGTTAAAAATTATGCTTCAACCCATTGATTCTTGTTTTTCGCGGGCCAAGCCATTCATGATGCTCCATAAAACACTCCAAACAACCATGGCATTACGAAGCTACCCCTCCGGCTTCCAAGTGCAATCACCCCACTCATCCCTCAATGCCAGAACTGTTACTGCTCTGTGATACCCTCTGACACCCCCTTCATCATTCCTAAGACATTTTTCAATCATTTCTAGTTAAGAATTATGCCTCAATCCGGTGATTCAAGTTTTTCCAACCCATTCTGACGTGATACACCACGTCAATTCACTCTACCATGGCATTACACACCTCCCTATCCGTCATCCACGTGGCACCGTCCCTCAGTACCCCCCCCCCCCCCCCCCCCCCTGTTAAATTCCCAACCGTTTGTCTCAGAAAATAAGCTAGTGAATCTAAATTAAGAGTGTTTTTATTTGAACAGCAGAACTTGGCATTTTATTGCTATAGTGTGATACTCCAAGCAATTCATGCCACAATACCCCACTATTACTGCTCTGTGGCACCCTCTGACATCACGTAATCCCCTCCAAGATATTTTTAAGGCATTTCTTGTGAAAAAACTATACTTCAACCCATTGACTCAAGTTTTCGCAAGTCAACCCTACGTGATACACCATGCCAATTCAGACCACCGTGCCATTAATCTATTTTTACATATTTTCATAGAAAAAGCAACAAATTCTAGCAGAACAGAAATTGATCTTTTTCTCTTCTTTGAGAAGATTTAGAATCAAAGTTTAACATTTTCTCTTCTTTGTAAAAAATCACAATGGTAGTTTAACATTTGTATTCCATTGAAAAATTCAGAAGAGAATTTGAACTTTTCTTCTCTTCTTTGTTAAAGTTCGGAACTGAAGTGGAACTTTCTCTGTTCGGAAAAAGTTCAGATTCGAAACATATACTTTTCCATCTTCTAACAAAAATTCAGAAATGAAGTGGGACTTGATCTAACTTAGGTTAGATTGACCGTTCATACTAACCTAAGTTGAATAAAGCTAACTTAAATGTAGTTAATTTAATGTAGTTAATGAAGTTAGGCTTTAGTTCTGGATTTTTCAAAGAAGAGAAAAGTTCAAGTTCTCTTCTTAATTTATCAAAGAAGAGAAAAATTGAAAGTTCAATTCAGAATTTTTTCCAAGAAGAGAAAAAAAAAAATTAAAGTTCAGTTCTGAGTTTTCCTAAACAAGAAGAAGTTCCACTTAAGTTTGGAATTTTCTCAACGAAGAGAAAAATGTTCAAGTTCTTTTTTGAATTTTCTCAAGGAAGAGAAAAATGTTTCATTTCGATTCAGAATATTTTCCAAAGGACAGAAGTAGTTCCAGTTCAATTCTGAATTTTCTCAGTGAAAAGAAAGAAGTCTTATTTCACTTCTGAATTTTTGGTAGAAGATAGAAAATGTTATACTTCAATCCTGAGTTTTTTCCGCAGAGAGAAAGTTCCACTTAAGTTCCGAATTTTCTCAAAGAAGAGAAGAAAAGTTCTCTTCTGAATTTTTCTATTGAGGAGAAAAAATGTTAGTTTTCAATCGGAAATTTTTTCCAGAGAAGTAAAACTCTTCCAGTTCAATTCGGAATTTTCTAAGCAACGAGAAAAAAAAGTTCAAATTCTCTTCTGAATTTTGTCAATGAAGAGAAACAAATCTCACCTCTGTATTTTCGGTAAAAGATAGATGAATTTATACTTCAATGTTTGAATTTTTTTCCAGAGAAGAGAGAAAATTCCACTTTAATTTTGAGTTTCCTCAACGAAGTTTGGAAAAGTTCAAGTTCTCTTATTGATTTCCAATGAAGAGAAAAATGTTAAACTTCGACTCTGAATTTTTGGTATAAGATAGAAAAAGTTACAATTCAGTTCCGAGTTTTCCTAAGAAAAGAAAAATTTTCACTTTAGTTCGGAAATTTCACAACGAAGAGAAAAAGTTCAAGTTCTCTACTGAATTTTCTCAAGGAGGAGAAAATTTGTATTTTGGGTCAAAATTTTTCCAGAGAATAGAAATACTTTTGGTTCAATTCTGAATTTTCTCAAAAAATAAAAAAGAAGTCCCATTTCACTACTACATTTCAATAGAAGAGAAAAATGTTAATGTTCAATTGTGAATTTTTATCAATGAAGAGAAAATGGTAAAATTTGACTCTGAATTTTGGTAGAAGATAGAAAAGTTAGTTCAGTTCTGAGTTTTCCTACGGAGAAAGAAAGTTCTACTTTGTTTCGGAATTTTCTCAACGAAAAGAAAAAAGTTCAAGTTCTCTTCTGAATTTTCTCAAGGAAGAGAAAAAAAATGTTTAATTCGGAGTTTTTTCAAGAAAACAAAAAAAATGTTGAACTTAAATTCTGAATTTTTCAAAGAAGAGGAAAAAAAAAGTGATACATCAGTTTTGAGTTCCCTCAAAGAAGAAAAAGTTCCACTTAAGTTCTGAATATTCTCAAAGAAGAGAAGAAAAGTTCAAGTTCTCTTTTGGATTTTTCCATGGAAGCAAGAAAATGCTAAGGTTCGATTCTGACTTTTTTCCAGAGAAGAGAAGCAATTTTAAAATTCGACTCTGAATTTTAGGCAGAAGATAGAAAAAAGTTACTCTTCAGTTCTGAGTTTTCCTAAGAAGAGAGACAGTTCCACTTTAGTTCGGAATTTTCTCAACTAAGAAAAAAAAGTTCAAGTTCTCTTCTGAATTTTCTCAAGAAAGAGAAAAAAGGTTACACTTCGATTCCAAATTTTTCCAAAGAATAAAAAAATAGTTCCAGTTCAATTCTGAATTATCTCAGACAAAAAAAAAGAAGTCTCACTTCACCTCAGAATTTTCCCAGTGAAGAGAATTAAGTCTCACTTCACTTCTGTATTTTTGATACAAAGATGGAAAAACTTATACTTCGATTCTGAATTTTTTCCGAAGAGAGAAAGTTCCACTTAAGTTCCGAATTTTCTCAAAGAAGAGAAGAAAAGTTCAATCTCACTTCTGAATTTTTCCATGGAATAGAAATGTTAAACTTCTATTTTGATTTTATTTAAGGAAGAAAAAATTTTTAACTTGGATTCTGAATGTTCCAAAAGAAAAGAAAAGGCCTAACTACTGTTCTGTATTTTTTCCGAGGAAGAGAAAAGTTACAGCATCAAATATAGCAATCAAAGAGCTTTAGTGTTGAAATTTCACGCGCCTATCAACAAAAAATGTAGAATTTGTTGCTTTTTCGATGAAAATATGTGAAAATATAAAATTCGATGTTGTATGATTGGTGAATGTGTGCTAATAGTCAAAAACTTCACAATTTCGTGAAGAATCGGTGGGGGGGGGGTAGAAATATTTGAATATCTTGGTTATTCACTGTATCAGTGATAAATCCTCCAGAATTTTGCCTGGAATCTAAGTTTTTTATTCTATTGAAGCAAATTTTATTTTTGAAAAAGGCAGAGAGACCCTCCTAAAAGGCTGTGGCGGGTTTTCGTAAAAGTTACCTTATCAAATACAGTATATTAAAGAACCTTAGTGTTGCAGTTTCAAGATTGGTAAATGCGCCTCCTAACCATAAAAAATTTAGAATTTGTTGCTTTCTTTAGATCAAAACATGTAAAAATGGAAAATTGAACTTGGTAAGATTGGTAATGTGTGCTATTAGTCAAGTAACTTCACAATTTCGTGAAGAGTCAGGGGGGGAGGGAATCTTAGAAAATCTTGGTTATTCACTGTATCTGTGAAAAATCCTTGATAATTTTGCCTGTAATCTAAGCTTTTTATTCTCTTGAAGCAAATTTGATTTATGAAAAAAGTGGAAACATTCGCAGAGATATAACGGGTCATGATAGATGTTACATTATCAAATGCAGTACATCGAAAAACCTTGATGTTTAGGTTCCACGCGCCTATCCATAAGAAACGTAGAATTTGTTGCTTTGTCGATGAAAATATGTAAAATGGAAAATTCGACGTGGTAAGATTTGTGAATGTGTGCTAGTAGTAAAATAACTCGTGAAGAGTCAGGGGGAAAATCTTAGGAAAGCTTGGTTATTCAGAGTATCAATGAAAAATCCTCGACAATTTTGCCTGTAATCTATATTTCGTATTCTATCGAAGCAAATTTGAGTTTTCAAAAAGGTGGAAACACTAGCAAAGGATACAACAGGTCACGGTAATAGTTACAGCATCAAATACAACACATCAAAGAACCTTATTGTCAAGGTTTCACGAGCCTCTTCACAGGAAAAGTAAAATTTAATGGTTTTTTCGATGAAAATATGCAAAAAAAGGAAATTTAGTGTGGCAAGGTTGGTGAATGTTTGCTAGTAGTCAAATAAGTTCACAATTCCGTGAAGAGTCAGGAAGAAATATCTTAGAAAATCTTGGCTATTTACTATATCAGTAAAAATCCTCGACAATTTTGCCTGTAATCTAGGTTTTGTATTCTATTGAAGCAAATTTGATCTTTTAAAAGGGGGAGAACCTCTCAAAGGTGTAACTGGTCTTGATAAAAGTTACAGCTTAAAAACCAGCACATCAAAGAAACTTAGTGTTGAGGTTTCACGGGCCTATCCATAAGAAATGTAGAATTTGTTCCTTTTTGGATGAAAACACGCAAAAAAATGGAAAATTCAATAAAAAAGAAAAAAAAAAATACTTTGAGCTTTTTGCACGAAAAAAAAATTAAATGTCAAAAAAATATTACGTGACATTGATGGTTGTGCAATCATTACGTGAAATCAAATGAGTTGTGTGCTGTCATTAAGTTACAAGCGGGGATTTTCCCTGGCTTCCTGACGCTATTCTGACGCTTTCTGAGGCTAATTAAAATTATGTCAAGTATATTACACCTGACCGTTTAAGAGGGGATAGGTCATATGATGTCTTTGGAGTACAGTCGAGTGTGTCGTGGGGATCTTTACCACTGTGTTTCCTTTAATAGGGATGGTGACCTCATTACATAGGTGTGGAGGCTGAGGGGCTAGTAGCCCCACTAATTTGACCCTTTAAAATTCTATGTTAGTTTCCAATTATTACTACTTGTGTATTACCCTGACCATATAGGAAAACATAAAAACAACAGGGCTTGCTATAGAACACCTGGGAGTGTCATGGGACGTCTTCTAGCTGGAAACAGGGCTCTGTTAAAAATATCATGTTAATTTCGTATCTGACCGTTTAAGGGCGAGATTGTGTCATGACGTCAGAAGGCACCCTTTAAAATCCCATGTTAATTTCCCTCTGGTTGTTGCAGAAATCTTTTGTTAATTTCCCTATTATTACTACTTGTCTATTACACCGATCATACTCCAATTAATCATACTGAAACACCCGGGAATCTTGCCTGGAACAGGGCTCCCATAGAAATATTTTCTGGGATGCCGTGACGATGCAGGGTTGTTGTGACGTAACAGGGCTGTCGTAGAAATACCATTTAAATTTTTCTATAGCTTTCACATAAATCTAATGTTAATTTCCCTATGGATGTTGCAGAAATCCTATGTTAATTTCCCTACTATTGCTACTCGTCTATTATCCTGACCACACTCTAATTAATTATACTGCGTCATGACACCTGAAATTCCGGGAATCATGGCAACAGACCACTAGAAACAAGTGACCGCATCACCCAAGTACGAGGGATTAGGAGTTCCACTAGTATACCCCCTATGGGCCTTCCAGAAATCCAATATTAATCTGCTATGGACCTTCCAGAAAGCAGAGATGGGATACTACACTAGTGCCCTCTTTCACAGTCAAAAGCGATTGAAGGGCAACCAGCCCCCTATGCCCATCATTTCCTCGAACCCTTCCAATCAAAATTTCAAAATAGATGTTTTGTATGACGTAGTTTAAAAGTCCGAAAATTATATCTGAGGATGAGAATCTCCCCTCCCCCCCACACACATATACAGCTCTCAGGGCGATGGTTGTACGTTATGCCCCATTGACGTATATGGTTTTCATGGAAAGGGTGGTTCTATAAACTTCGGATGGGGCTCACTGGATTAGAAATCGGAAGTTTAAGGGTGCTTTTTAAAAGTTAAAGTTATCGGAGGGCAGCTTTACCCTCCCCCAGGTCATATTTTCCCCAAATGTATACGATAGAAGTTTTAACATAGCCATTTGTTCTAAAATATTCCAAAGATCACACAACAAGGCCTTTGGGTTGACACAACCCCACACAGTCTGGGAGAAAGGGTTTTAAGCTATGCCCCGAGGGAATGTAAGGTTTTTATGGAAGGCGTGGTCTTGTGAACTTTGGAGGAGAGTCATTTGATTGGAAATATATAGTTCTAGTTCCATTTCAAGAAGCAAACGCGAAGGAGGGAAAATAGACCCCTCTCCTCCCTGAAATACTCTTTTCCCCAAACACATTGGATCGAAATTGTGAGATAGCCATTCTATAACCAATAGTCCAAAGACCATTTAACAATGTCTTCAGTAATCAAACATAAGGAATATTTAGGCAGACGTTAAACTAAATCAAAATAAACTATGAGCATGTGGACTTTTATTTAGGTGACAAATCAATATCTCAAGAACAACTTATATTATAAAGTTAGACCTTTAGAGTAAGTTGTGGAGGATTTTGAACTAGCCAGAAGGCAATATGTGTATGCTTTTATTACTACCACTACAGTTACTGTCACTAATGACGCTTAGAGTATTAAGGTAATACTTTTAGGGAGCGTTTAGGAGGAGTTCCAATTAAGCGAGAAAACTGTATGCATGCAGGTTTTTAAAATGGCATATAAGCAATGTCATATGTAGCATCACTCAATAATAGCAAGAAAAGTCATTGAACCATTTAAAAAAGCTAATTCGATACAAAATTAAAAGTTCTAGTACCCATTTTAAGAGTAAAAGGAGATGGGAGGGCTATCAGCCCATCTCTCAAGCCAATTCCTTTTCCAAACACATCCAGTTAAAATTTTGAGACAACCATCTTGTTCAACATAGTAGAATGGTCCAGCAACTATGTCCTTAGGCTTTTTGGGCATGTCAAACCTCCACAATTATGCAATTGACCCATTATGCTATAAAACTAAATGTTACTTTAAAAAACTAAATCAAAAGGCATTGTTTTTACTGTTGCCAATAATACACTTCAGCAATATATCGAGAACGACTGGGAGTATTAAGCTGAAGCTTTCGGGACTACTACTATTACTACTTCTGCTCTTACAATTTGAATAAATAAATAGAGTGTAAGTGCACAGAGGTTGTTAAAAAGCATAGATATAATATTTTGGGAATGATATTAAGTTTATTTTTCAGGTCAACTTGAAGAGCTAGCCAATCTATAAATTCTTCTAGAAAAAAAAACCGAAAAGGTACAAAAAAAGACTTTCATGAAAAAGACTATGTTAAAAAAAATGAATGGAAATTAAATAAAAACAAAACTTTTGTCACAAAACAAGTTTTTCAAAGAAAAGTAAAGAGCTCCATTAAGCCAAAAATGAGCAAAAATAAATCCAAGTAATTTTCCAAGCAATAATCTACCTCAAATCGCTATCAATAAATTAATGAAGTTCAAAACGAACAGAAATTACAATAAATAGCCGAGTCAAACTCAAAACAAGCAAAAATTAACATTAGTAAGGCTGATAACCCCCATGCCTTCTCAAGAACAGAACATAATATGGTCTTTATTGAAAACAAAATACGTCTTAAATGTTTTCACTTTTTTAGTTAAATAAATAAAAAAATTAAGACTTTAAGGAATTAATATCAGTATATCTATTTTAAACTGACAATCCACGATCCAATGTTTTTTTTTTTTAGTAAATTCTAAATTGTGTTCTGGTCTTAAAAATTTATGTGGGTTTTCACCCTTACTAATGTTAATTTTTGCTGGTTTTTAGTTTGACTTGGTCTTTTATTCTAATTAATTTAAAAAAATATTTCCACTAAATAAGTTTTTCAAAGAAAAATGAAGAACTCCATTTAACAAGAAATGAGCAAAAACAAAATCAAATAAATCTACCAAGTGTGAAACTACCACACAATCAGTATCAATAAATAAATGAAACCCAAAACAAACAGAAATTACAATAATTAACCCTGTCAAACTCCAAACGAGCAGAAATTAACATAAGTAGGGCGCAAAACCCCTATGCCCTTCCCAAGCCCAGAATAAAATTTGCACTTTACTGAAAAAAATATAAATGTTTTTACTTTTATAAACTTTAATAAATAAAATAATATTAACATTTTAGTTACTAAATTTCAGAATATGTATATTAAACTGACAATGCTTATTCATTTGTATTTTTCAGTAAAGTGCAAATTTTGTTCTGGGCTTTGGAAGGGCATAGGGGTTTTGCGCCCAAACTTATTTTAATTTCTGCTCGTTTGGAGTTTGACTTGGTTTATTATTGGCTTACTTGGGTTAATTATTGTAATTTCTGTTTGTTTTTGGTTTCATTTATTTATCGATGCTGATTTGTGGTAGTTTCACACTTGGTAGATTATTTGATTTTATTTTTGCTCATTTCTTGTTAAATGGAGTTCTTTACTTTTCTTTGAAAAACTTATTTTGTGGACAAAGATTTTCAAATTAATTTCTGTTCGTTTTATATTGACATAGTCTTTTCAGGGAAAAAGGAAATAATACTTTAAATCTTTTCGTTTTCTAAGACTTTACAGTTTGGCCTGCTATTTGTATGCTGGAGAAAAATTTTCAGCAATTTTTAACAACATACACCCTTTTAAAAATCTGGACACAAATGGTACTGTTTAATTTAGTTTCATATCTCCTCTACTTAACCTGAAATGGAAAAACTTGTTACCGTTCGCAAAAAAATCTGTTTACTTTCTTTGATAGCTTTGATACACTTACGCTATGTTGAGTTGGTTAAATTTTAAGAGTAGAAGCAGCTCCAAAAGTTTGAGCATAATACCCTCAGTCGTTCTTGTGATACTGCTGAGATGCCTTATTGGGAATTAGCATTATCAAAGTTCATTTTGATTTAATCTTAAGGCAACATTTAGTTTTTAAACATAATGGGCAAATGGGAGGGTGGGTGTGGGAAGGTTGGAATGGAAGGGGATTAGTTGCCCTCCAATCACTTTCGACTATTACAAAGGGCGCTAGGCCTCTCAATTTCAAATTGAATGAGCCCCTTTTGAAGTTTTACGACAACTCTATCTATAAAAACCTTATATGCCCCCAGGGCAGAACTTACAACCTTTGCCCTTGGGGCTCTGGGGGGTCTGTCACCCTTAAATACATAATTTCCTGAACTTTCAACTGCGTTGAACAAAATGGCTATCTCTAAACTTTGATTGAATGTTTTTGGGGAAATGGTGCGCGTAAGAGGGGGTTAATTACTCTCCACTCACTTTTGACTATTAAAAAGGGCAATTTCAATTTCCAATCAAATGAGATCTTTTTGAAATTTCTATAACAACTTTCTATATAAACTTTATATGCCCCCAGGGCATAACTTACAACCCTTGCACTGAGGGCTCTGAGGGGGTATCATCTTAAAAGACCTAATTTCCAGAACTTTCAACTATGTTGAACAAAATGGATATCTCAAAATTTTGATTGGATGTGTTTTGGGAAAATGGTGGACGTGAGAGGGGCGTTAGTCGCTCTCCAATCACTTTCAACTATTAAAAAAGGAAATAGCCCTTTCAATTTCCAATTGAATGAGCCCTTTTGAAGTTTCTACGCTTTCAATAAAACCTTATAGGCCCCCAGGACATAAGTTAAAACCCTTGCCCTGAGGGTTGTGGGGGGGGGGGTTGTCATTCTTAAAGACCTAATTTCCAAAACTTTCAAGTACGTAGAATAAAATGGCTGTCTAAAATATAGATTGGATGTGTTTTGGAGGAAAGATGGGCGTGAGAGGGGGCTAGTTGCCCTCAAATAACTTTCGATTATTCAAAAGAGCATTAGCCCTTTAAATTTCCAATCGAATAACCCCTTTTTCAAGTTTCTACGACAAAGATTTCAATAAAAATTATATGCCCCCAGGGCATAACTTATAACCCTTGCCTGAAAACTGTGGGGGGAGTGTCCTGCTCAAAGGTATAATTTCCTGAACTTTGAACTGCGTCGAACAAAATGACTATCTCGAAATCTTTATTGGATGTGTTTGGGGGAAATGGTGGACGTGGAAGGGCTGTTAGTTGCTTTCCAATCACTTTCGAATACGAAAAAGACCACTAGCCATATTCAATTTCCAATCGAACGAACCCTTTTTGAAGTTTCTACGACAACGCGTTATATAAAAACCTTATATGCCCCTGGGCATAATTTACAAACCTTGCCCTGAGGGCTTTGGGGGTGTTATCATCCTCAAAGACCTAATTTCCAGTACTTAAAACTACGTTGAATAAAATGGCTATCTCAAAGTTTTGATTAGGTGTGTTTTGGAAAAGGTGGGCGTGAGAGGCGGGTTAGTTGCCCTCCAATAACTTTTGACTATTAAAAAGGGCACTAGCCCTTTGAATTTCCCCAACGAATGAGCCTTTTTTGAAGTTTCTACGACAAAACTTTCTATAAAAACCTTATATGCCCCCAGGGCGTAACCTACAACCCATGCCCTAAGGGATATGGGGGACTGTCCTCAAAAACATAATTTCTATCTGGAAATCAACTACGCTGAACAAAATGGGTATCTCAAAGTTTTGATTTGGATGTGTTTCGGGAAATGGTGGGCGTTGAAGGGGTGTTAGTCGCCTTCCAATCACTTTCGACTATTAAAAAGGGCACAAGCCACTCCAATTTCTAATTGAATGAGCCCTTTTTCAAAGTTTCTACGACAACTTCTTCGATACGAAGTGCCCTGCTTTAAAGGTTAAAATTAATAAATAATACATTGTGCCAACATCGTTCTTATATGCCCCCAGGGCATAACTTAAAACCCTTGCCCTGAGGGTTGTGGGGGGAGTGTCCTCCTCTTTACTTAGTCCCCGTTTCTTGGCTCATTCTCGAGTGTCCCCATTCTTTACTTAGGCAGCGCGATCGCGCTGCCTATGATTTATGCAACAACTTTCTATATAAACCTTATATGCCCCCAGGGCATTACTGACAACCCTTGCACTGAGGGCTCTGAGGGGGTTATCATCCTAAAAGACCTAATTTCCAGACCGTTCAACTACGTTGAACAGAATGGATAGCTCAAAATTTTGATTTGATGTGTTTTTGGAAAATGGTGGGGCGCGAAAGAGGCGTTAGTCACTATCCGACACTTTCAACTATTAAAAAAGGCACTAGCCCTTTCAATTTCCAATTGAATAAGCCCTTTTGAAGTTTCTATGACAACGCTTTCAATATAAACTTAAAATGTCCCCTGGACATAACTTACAACCCTTGCCCTGAGGGCTGGAGGGAGAGGGTTTGTCACCCTTAAAGACCTAATTTCTTAAACTTTCAACTACGTAGAATAAAATGGCTACCTAAAATTTTTGATTGGATGTAATCGGGGAAAAGGCGGGCGTGAGAGGGGGGTTAGTTGCCCTCAAATCACTTTTGACTATTAAGAAGGGTACTAGCCCTTTGAATTTCAAATTGAATGAGCCCTTTTTCAAGTTTCTTCTACGACGAATATTTCAGTAAAAACCTTATATGCCCCCAGGGCATAACTTATAATCCATGCCCTGAGGGTTGTGGGGAAGTGTCCTCCTCAAAAATATGTTTTCTATCTGGAAATCAATTACGCTGAACAAAATGGCTATCTCTAAATTTTTCTTGGATGTGTTTTGGGGGAATGATGGGCGTGGGTGGGGGAGCTAGCTGCCCTCCAATCACTTTCGACAATTAAAAAGGGCACTAGCCCTTTCAATTTTCAATCGAATGAGCTTTTTTTGAAGTTTCTACGACAACGCCTTCTTTAAAAACCTTATATGCCCCCAGGGCATAACTTAAAACCAGTGCTCTAAGGACTGTGGGGGAATGTCCTCCTCAAAAACATATTTTCTATCTGGAAATCAACTACGCTAAACAAAATGGCTATCTCAAAATTTTGATTGAATGTGTTTGGGGGAATGATGGGCTTGGGGGGGGCTAGTTGCCCTCCTATCACTTTCGAACCATTAAAAAGGTTACTAGCCCTTTGAATTTCCAATCGAATGAGCCATTTTTGAAGTTTCTACGACAACACCTTATTTAAAAACCTTATATGCCCCCAGGGCATTTGGAAATCAACTACGCTGAACAAAATGGCTATCTCAAAATTTTGATTGGATGTATTTGGGGGAATGATAGACGTGGGGGGGAGGGGGCTAGTCGCCCTCCAATCTCTTTCGACTATTAAAAAAGGCACCAGCCACTCCAATTTCCAATCGAATGAGCCCTTTTCGAAGTTTCTACGACAACTCCTTCGATACGAAGTGCCTGGGTATGGAGAAAAAAAAAAACACATTGTGCCCACATCGTTCTTTATAGTTGGGGGGGGGGGGCTAGTTGCTGTCCAATCTCTTTCGACTATTAAAAAGGGTACTAGCCCTTTGAATATCTAATCGAATGAGCCTTTCTTGAAGTTTCTACGACAACACCTTCTGTAAAAGCCTTATGTGCCCCCAGGGTATAACTTGAAACACTTGCCCCGAGAGATGTAGGGGAGTGTCCTCCTCATATACATATTTTCTATGTGGAAATCAACTACGCTGAACAAAATGGCTATCTCAAAATTTTGATTGGATGCGTTTGGGGGAATGATAGGCACAGGGGGGGGGCCTAGTTGACCTCCGATCCCTTTCGACTATTAAACAGGGCACTAGCCCTTTGAATATCCAATCTAATGAGCCTTTTTTGAAGTTTCTACGACAACGCATTCTATAAAAACCTTATATGCCCCCAGGGCATAACTTAAAACCCTTGCCCCGAGGGTTGTGGGGGAGTGTCCTCCTCAAAAAGATATTTTCTATCTGGAAAACAACTATGCTGAACAAAATGGTTATCTCAAAATTTTGATTGGATGTGTTTGGGGGATGATGGGCGTGTGTGGGGGGGGGGGTTAGTTGCCCTCCAATCACTTTTGACTATTAAAAAGGGCACCAGCCCTTTGAATTTCCAATCGAATGAGCCTTTTTGAAGTTTCTACAACAACGCCTTCTATAAAAACCTTATGTGCCCCCAGGGCATAACTTAAAACCCTTGCCCCAAGGGTTGTGAGGGAGGGTCCTCCTGAAAAATATATTTTCTATCTGGAAATCAACAACGCTGAAACAAAATGGCTATCATAAAATTTTGATTGGATGTGTTTTGGGAAATGACGGGCGTGGGGGGGGGGCTAGTTACCCTTCAATCACTGTCGACTATTAAAAAGAGCACTAGCCACTCCAATTTGCAATCGAATGATCCCTTTTAGAACTTTCTACGACAACTCCTTCGATACGAAGTGCCCGGGTATGGAGAGGAAAAAAAAAAAAAAACAAAAAAAAAAAACAACACATTGTGCCCACATTGTTCTTTATTTAGGCAGCGCTAGCGCGCTGCCTATGATTTCTGTTCGTTTTTGAATTTCTATTATTTATTAATAATGATTAGTGGTAGTTCTACCTTCGGAAGATTATTTGACTTCATTTCTGCCCATTTTTGGATTACTGGAGCTCTTTACTTTTCTTTGAAAAACTTGTTTTGTGGAATTTTTTTTAAGTAATGCAAATATAATACAGCATCATTCAGCCAGGAGGGGCTGGCACCCCATCTGCCCCCCCCCCCCTTATGGGCACCCAAGGAAGGATTACTCACAAGCCATTCAATATCAGCAACTTTGTCTAAATTCTCTTTCATTTGTCGAAAAGTAACTTATTAACTGGAACACAGACGGAGGTGGAATGAACACTTTTTCATTATATACGATCTTATCCTTCACAGGCATCTCTTACAAACTCAATTCTATAACTAATAGGGTTCAGTTGAAGTAAATTGAAGGCTTATTAGGGAAATGCAAACATTTTCTGTAATTGCAATCGATTTTACAGCTATTGCACTCTTATTGCATTGTGTTTTTTACAGCAGGTATTGTATTCCACTAGATTATTAGTGCAATAATTTCTGTTTACATTCACGAATTACCAGATTATATTTCTTTTGTAATAGTAAAATTCAAATAGAAACAAAAACCCTTGTGATGTTCTGAAAATAATTAATGGATGATATGTTTTTAGTGTTGAATGCATTTTGTGACAACGAAGCTTGCGCGAAAACACTAGACTTTACGATGGTGCAAAAAAAAAAAATAAATAAAAAATACAAAAAATACAAATTCCAGTAAAAAATCGTAATAAAAGCGATTTATATATATATTTTGACAGAAAAGCTTGCGTGAAAAGACTAAAACCTACGATGGTGCAAACAAAAATCGCAAAGAGCAGTATGCTTTCAATATCTTATATTTTTATTACGGTCACTTCGTATAGAAAGAGTGGCCATCAAAACTTCTGAGGGGGTTCATTTCATCAGAAATAGGAAATACCAGTGCCCCTTCAAAAATTTAAAAGTGATTGCATTACAACTAGCCCTCTTTCCCTAGAGATCTTTTTTGCTACCTGGTTTCCTGTAGCCCCTAAGACATACGATCAGAACTTTGAGATAGCCTTTATATTCAAAATTAGTAGAAAAAAATGTGCTTCAAGGGATGATGTGACCCCAAAAGCCCAGGGGGCAAGAACCGTAAATAATACGAATTTATAATTATCCAGAGCCCCTAGGAGAAGGACTGTCAATGATATGCATTGACACTTGCCTGAAATTAAGTTTCACAGAGGAAAAAGAGGGGCTTGTTAAATTTTGGGTTTGTGATTATTCCAATACGTTTGGTGTTTGCTATGTGAGGCAAAAGAATATTTTATTGCTGAGATAGAAAGAGGGGAGGTAAAGAGGGTCCTGAAATGGGAGAAAAAAATCTTTTATCCCTCATTGGTTGGAAACTTATTGTAAGTCCTCAGGCTAAGAAAAAAATTATACCCCAAACAATGTGTCGGACACCCCCCCCCCCCCAAAAAAAAAGAATGGTACCAATAAACAAGCCAAAAATCTATGTTTGGTTTGACCAACTTAAAACTTATATTAATAAATTTTCTGGCTAAGATGAAACTGCAATTAAAAATAGAATTATGCTACCCCTCCCCCTCCTAAAAAAAACAACAAAACAGGTCAAACCAAGCTAAAACATGCATGGGCGCTCATATGGGGGAGAGGGGGCTCCATCCCCCCCCCCCCCCCCCGCATCGCTGAATGATTCTGCCTTATATTTTATATTATGTTTCGAAATTTCTATTATATAGCACTGGAAGTAGCGATTAGACCAGCTAAGCCCCCCTGCCCTAAAATTCAGCTTATGGGTGCCAATGACAACAGGCCCTGACGATAGACAAAAACGGATAAGCAAATTTTCCTCTTGGCAGCTTACTATGGAATTATGGTCGTTTTACTTGGGAGAGGGGCTCATTTGATTATTGATCTGAATTTCTAGTGCCCTTTCTTAGTGTCAAAGTAAATGTACTGCAACCAGCCTCCCTTAAGTACCCATTTCTGCTACCTTCTCCCTGTAACCTCTTTGCATTGAACCATAATTTTGTTAGAAACGTCAAATGTCTAATAAGCAACTTCTGGATCGGTATCAGACCGATACCCGAGGGTTATGATCTTAAATTATATGGATTACCAATTGGTCTGAAAAAGCTTTCAGTAGGAAAAGTACTGTTTTGACAACTGTTCAGCCATAAGTCCTTTAAGATTCAAGAAGTATCCCAAAGGTTATGCTCTGCACAGGGGCGATTCTCCAGCATTTTTATTGGGGGGGGCATTAGGGGTCCATATCTAGATAGTCAAAGGGCATGGGATGTATAATATTTTTTCTCTCCCACATTATTGGGGGGCAACTGCCCCCCCCCCCCTTACCAGGCCCATCGACGCCCTGGCTCTGCAAAAGAGTCAATCAAAGAAGACTTGGTAGACGCGGCTTTTCAAATTGTCTTTAACATCTCTGCAATTGTCTGAGGATCGGGTTGATGTCCTCTGTGAGTGTTAAGGATGAGCTCAAGTGGACCCCGAATTTTGACTTAGGAGACCTGGCAGAGAAAAAATGCACTACACTGTCCAGGTCATTAGGCAGAGAAAAATTGCTATCCTAGTCGTAAAATTAAGCATATCTTTAATATCCCGGGAATAGACAGAGGAGGGGAGTTGAAACTTTCAGGTACTGTTGGGAGAAGTGAGCAGGAAGGTGGGGCAAGGGGACATAAAATTCTGGTTTGTGGTGAATTAAGGGGCTAAATATTTTTTTTTGATTCACCAGGATATTTTTGTAATATAAGCTCCTTTGAAACTTAAAATCAATATAAAGGTATGATATAGATAAATGGGCTCAATATATTATTCCTTTCATTTTGTTACCAAGGCATTTCATATGGAAGGAGTTATCGTAGAAATTTTTGAAGGGGCTCACTTAATTGGACGTTGAAAGTTCTAGTGCCCTTTTCAAGATTCCAAAGAGATTTGAAAAAAAAAGCTTCTCTAACGTATTTTCTATCCAAAAAGATATCCAATCAAAATTTTGAGCATAGTTGAAAGCTTATTTGAGCTTGTCTGGCATATTTGAAAGGTTTAGTATATAAACATAATTTGGGGATGACCCCTTCCCCCGAACCATTGGGGAAAAAGTTGTAAGTTATACAATTCTCCCATCAAACAACTCGTCAAACAACTCCCATCAAACAATTATAAGTAATGTGCGTTGTGGCTCAATAGAAACGGAAGAACCGTGTCTTGATAACAGATTAATAATGAAATCATGATAACAATAGATACATCAAAGAATTGAATTCAGAGGCTTGATTTGAGGCACAGGGGTTATAATTGAAGTGATGAACTGTGTGCTTCCCTAATTTATTTTGCCTATCTTATAATTTTTTGTAAATACCTTAATCGAACCGTGTTTTTTTACTGAAATTGACGTTCTTTGTATTTTCATTGAATAATGTCTAATTGACCCCCCCCCCCATATTTGAAAAAATATCCCATCTCCTCTAAAGTTACGTGAACTGCCACAGGTGGGTAAACATTCGAATGTAGTTTGTTTTCAAAATGTACTTTTTGAAGAACCCGAAACACCAGAAAGAGGCAATGACTTTGGAAACGAAATGCCATCGAACATCGTATACAAATGGAAACATGAGATATTATCCCCTCAAGCTAAAAAAAATCTCTTGTTAGTACTTTTTTACTTCCAATCAATCTAAATTTCCTGGTTACACAGGTGACCCCCTCCAAACTCTTCAAATTTTATTCCGGTAGGAAAGTGAAAGTAGCCCATTTTGTTAAAAAAAATCTACCATAAGAAAGGTGCTATCTCTGAATAGTACCTTTGTTCAGGCTTAATCCAACTGAAGAGAGAATAGAAATTGATTTGTATTTCCTCCCTCCTCAGACCATCTTCTATATTTACCTGAATGATTAAAAAAAAACTTTCAAAAATTGTAGCGTAAGAACATGCTTTTTTGATACATTTGGCACTTGTCCCCCTTCCTACTGTGTAACAAACCATTGACACTTCTCCATAATTGCTGTTGCAAATTTCCACAGGACAGTTCCATCTTTACTGAAAATCCCCCTCCCCCTGAACATTTTGCCTCAAGAAAATTCTCCTTAGCATACTTTGATTTGAAAAAAAGACTTATTTTTATTTATTTTCTGATCGTTTTAAGTTCATGGCAAATATTCTTCATATGTGGAAATTTTCCCTTGAAATCGCTCCCCTAAAATGAAAAATTTCTTCCGCGCAAAATTTTCCCATGGAGTTTTTCTCCGGGGATAATTTCTCCATGGAACATTTTTGCCATGGATAATTCCAGCATGTAAAATTTTTTCCCGTAGATATTCTCCACTCAAGAGAAAACTCTCCCAGAGAGTTCCAACCCCGATGAAAATTTCTCCCTGGTAATTTTCCCAGGAAATCTCAGCAGATGAAATGCAGTCGCCAAAGAGAAAGTAAGACAATTAAAATGAATTTTGTATATGAATTCTGGCAAATTTCTTTCCGTGTAAAATTTCCTCTGGAAAAAAACTCTTGGAAAACTTTTCTCCCAATGGAAAATTCTAACCATAGAAAATACTCTCCCCAAAGAAAATCCCCACCGGAAAAATATCTGTAAACTTACCGATAACTAATACTATATGTAAACAATGGGCAAATTTCTCAGCTTGCAGCACTTCAACTGGGGGCTGTTGGGTTAAGTCATCCTCAAAGACCTAGTTGTCAGATCTTTTGACTATGCTGAACAAAATGGCTATCTTAAAATCTATATCGGACGACTTTGGAGAGAAAAGAGGCGTGGGAGAAAGGTTACTTAAAAAGGGCACTAGAATTTTGACTCCGGACCAAATGTGACCTCTCCCACTCTTCTAGGATCACTGGTTTCTTACGACCAAGCCTGAAAAAAAAATAATAATAAAACATCTGTGATCGTTCTTCTGGCAAAATTGCAACATTCCACATTTTTGTATATAGGAGCTTGAAACCATCACAGCAGGATTCTCTGATATGCTGAATCTGAGGATGTGATTTTTTTTATCATCACTTGATGTTTTGTTGGAGTTTTCCCATTTTTCAAACACTGGGAAAACTTTCTCAGGCTCGTAGCTTTTGACAGTTAACATCAATTGATTAGTTTTATATATTTTGAATGAGCCTCTAAAGGTGGAGCCCTTTAGAAGCTCATAAAGATGGTAACAATAAAAAGGCCTCCAAAAGTGGGCTAATTTTCTCAGCCCTTAAGGTGGAGGGAGCTTACGTGATCAAATGCTTGTTATAGCATACTAATCATATTGGTTCGTTGGATGGTCTCTTTTTAACAATTGCGCTTCAGATCATCCAATTCTTCAAACACTTTTCTTCGTCCCAATTTTTCTCATTTTCGTATACATAGCCAGTGGAGTTTAAGGAATTATTTAAAACTATTCTGAATGATTCAAATGTTTATGAGATATACTCAAATATTGCGATAAATCGTTTTTTTATTTTACCTTGAAGAAATAAAAATCTTAATAGCATTGTTAACTAATCATTTTCTTTGATTTATGATGTGGAAAAAACGGCTAAAAAATTTACTGTACCGACTTTTTTGGAACTATTTAATATGCATACGATTATTTGAACAATTTGTTTATTATTATGAACAACAACAGCTTATCAAGATTTATTTTGTTTATTACAGTCTTACAGCTCATTTATAATTTAACTCTTGGAAACATTATTTTGATAGCTTTTTAGTGTTGCTAATGAAATTTTTCTATGCCCCTTTCTGCTGCTTACAGCCTAGAATCAGTGTTTTGTAGTGGGTCGGTTACAGTGCAAAACAAACAGGACTAGACTAAAAATTTTGCATAGCTTACTCTCAATTTGGTAAGAAAAACAGTAACTTTTGAGCAGCTGAGCTACAGTTCATACCAATAGGCCTATTTTTGAACCCATAGGCTAGTTGAAGAGAACATGATGAAATGGGCCAGTAGTGGGGGTCAATCTATTCAAGCAGAGCCCTCTCCGGATAAAGCAGAGCTCTGTTACGTCACGGCATGGTCAGGCAAGATTCCTATGAGAGCTCTGTTTCTAAGCAAGGTTCCGAGCACGCCCTGGCAGGATTCCCACCCCTGGCATGATTCCAAGGTATTCCAGTATAGTTAATTGGAGTGTAATCGGGATAATAGAAAAGTAGTAACAACAGGAAATTCTAAATGAAGCTCCAAGTCCCTCACGCCTGTACAATACGGTCAGCTGTTTCTAGCGGAGCCCTCTGACGTCACGGCATCCATAGGGAAATTATCATTGGATTTCAAACGCAGCCCTCTGACGTCACGCACCCCTGGCAAGATGTAGGAAAACTAACATGGG
>CM051276.1:12452711-12465211 GCA_027921565.1 Artemia sinica | reverse complement strand
CAGATAGAAACAGTTGAAGCTTACAGTGCAGTAATTAAAAATAAGAAAATGACTTCAAAATTAATCAAAGATTTAGCAGGGTTGAATTTAATGCCATCTTTTGGTTACTTGAAGAAAGTTCGAGTTGTAGATGGCGTTATGGAGTGTCTATTAAGTGGTAGTGATAGTTTCCAAAGTGTTGATGACCTTGTGTTGCATTTAAAAAATCAAAAAATTGATGTTTCGATGCTTGTTGACCCGACTGACTGGAATGTTGTTAGAGTACCAAGAAAGCTGCCTGTGACGCGAAAACAGTTTGAAGAAAGTAAGCTATTTTGGCCTTCTGCTTTTCATGAAGATCCAATTATAGAAAGCTTATTAAACAAAAATATTTTCAGTTTTTCTGAACTAGAAATACTTGCAAAACTGCAAGAGCTTGCTAATTTAGCTGGAACCACTGGACTTTCTTGGTGGAAAAAAGAGAAAAGCTTTAATATCAACCGAATTACATACGTTATAGATTTTCTAAAAACTAAGAAAAGTTTTGCTGTGTCTGCAAAAGGTGCTGTTGTATATAATCATGAAAATAAGGAAATTCTATGTTTTTCTTGTGATCAACGCCATCTTCATCCCAGTAAACATTGTGCTATGGTTGTTATTGACTCTGTTGCTGCTACTCAAGGGGGAGGTGCTTGGATAAATGAACGGGCTAATGAAATTGACGCATTGCTAGTTGAGGAAGTCCCACAAGGAATTGGAGATGTGTTAACAATGGAAGTACCACATAAAAAGAGGAAAAAAGATGACAGTACTTTGGATACTGCTGCTCCCTATTTGTGTACCGGGTATGATGTTTTTATGACCCACGAACCATGTGTTATGTGTGCCATGGGGCTTCTGCATTCTAGAGTCAAACGATTATTTTTTGAAAATACGTCAGAAAATGGAGCGTTGGTGACAAAAGTGATGCTTCACACATTAAATGGTATTAATCATAGGTTTGGTGTATTCTTTGGAAAAATACAATCCGATTAACATCATAACGTTTTTTTTTCGTAGCTATATATACTGCCATTTATATGTATAAGACATGTCCAAGTCATGACTTTTATTTAATGATAATAATTCCCAGAATTCTCAAGAAGTGTACTCAAGGCTATTATCATAGGCAGCGCAATAGCGCTGCCTAAGTAAAGAACGATGTGGGCACAATGTATTATTTTTTTTATTTTTTTTTTTTCGTGGTCTTAGACCAGGGCACTTCGTATCGAAGGAGTTGTCGTAGAAACTTCGAAAAGGGTTCATTGGATTGGAAATTAGAGTGGCTAGTGCCCTTTTTAATAGTCGAAAGTTGTTGGAGGGCAACCATTCCCCCTCCACGCCCATCATTCCCCCAAACACATCCAATCAAAATTTGGAGATAGCCATTTTGTTCAGCGTAGTTGATTTCCAGATAGAAAATATGTTTTTGAGGAGGTTACTCCCCCACAACCCTCAGGGCAAGGGTTTTAAGTTATGCCCTGGGGGCATATAGAAAGATGTTGGCACAATGTATAATTTGTTATTTTTTTCCTTTAGACCATGGCCCTTCATACCGAAGAATTTGTCATAGAAACTTCGAAAAGGGCTCATTCAATTGGAAATTGGAGTGGCTTATGCCCTTTTTAATAGTCGAAAGTGATTGGAAGGCAACTAACACCCCTTCCACGCCCACCATTTCCCGAAACACATCCAATCAAAATTTTGAGATAGCCATTTTGTTCAGCGTAGTTGATTTCCAGATAGAAAATATGTTTTTGAGGAGGTCACTCCCCCCACAACCCTCAGGACGAGGGTTTTAAGTTATGCCCTGGGGGCATATAAGGTTTTTATAGAAGGTGTTGTCGTTAAAATTTCAAAGACTCATTCGATTGGAAATTCAAATGGCTAGTGCCCTTTTTAATAGTCGAAAGTGATTGGAGGGCAACTAACCCCCCTCTCACGCCCACCTTTTCCCCTGACACATCCAATCAAAATTTTGAGATAGCCATTTTATTCAACGTGGTTTAAAGGTCGGGAAATTAGGTCTTTGAGGATGACAACCCCCCACAGCCCTCATGGCAAAGGTTGTAAGTTATGCGCTGGGGGCATATAAGGTTTTTATAGAACGCTTTGTCGTGGAAACTTCAAAAAGGGCTCATTCGATTGGAAATTGAAATGGCTAGTGCCCTTTTTAATAGTAGAAATTGGAAGGCAACTAACACCCCTTCCACGCCCACCATTTCCCAAGCACATCCAATCAAAATTTTGAGATAGTCGTTTTTTTCCACGCAGTTTAAAGTTCAGGAAATTATAACTTTGAGCAGCACACTCCCCCCGCAGTCTTCAGGGCAAGGATTGTAAGTTATGCCCTGGGGGTATATAAGGTTTTTCTTGAAATCTTTGTTGTAGAAACTTGAAAAAGGGCTCATTCGATTGGACATTCAAAGAGCTAGTGCCCTTTCTAACAGTCAAAAGTGATTTGGGGGCAACTAACCCCCCTCTCACGCCCACCTTTTCCCCTGACACATCCAATTGAAATTTTAGATAGCCATTTTATTCAACGTAGTTGAAAGTTTTGGAAATTAGGTCTTTAAGGATGACACCCCCCCTCATAGCCCTCTGGGCAAGGGTTGTAAGTTATGCCCTGGGACCATAAAAGGTTTTTACTGAAAGCGTTGTCGTAGAAACTTCAAAAGGGCTCATCCAATTGAAAATTGAAAGGGCTAGTGCCTTTTTAATAGTTGAAAGTGACTGGAGAGCGACTAACACCCCTCTCACGCCCACCATTTTTCCAAACACGTCCAATCAAAATTTTGAGATATCCATTTTGTTCAACGTAGTTGAAAGTTCTGGAAATTAGGTCCTTTAGGATGATAACCCCTTCAGAGCCCTCAGTGCAAGGGTTGTAAGTTATGCCCTGGGGGCATATAAGGTTTATTTAGAAAGTTGTTGTAGAAATTTCAGAAAGGGCTCATTTGATTGGAAATTGAAATTGCCGGTTTTAATGGTCGAAAGTGAGTGGAGAGTAATTAACCTCCCTCTCACGCCCACCATTTCCCCAAAAAAATTCAATCAAAGTTTAGAGATAGCCATTTTGTTCAAAGTAGTTGAAAGTTCTGGAAATTATGTATTTAAGGATGACAAACCCCCCAGGGCAAAGGTTGTAAGTTATGCCCTGGGGGCATATAAGGTTTTTATAGATAGAGTTGTCGTAAAACTTCAAAAGGGGCTCATTCAATTGGAAATTGAGAGGGCTAGTGCCCTGTTTAATAGTTGAAAATGATTGGAGGGTAACTAACCCCCATCTCACGCCCACCATTCCCCCAAACACATCCAATCAAAATTTGCAGATAGCCATTTTGTTCAACGTAGTAGAAAGTTCTGGAAATTAGGTCTTTAAGAGTGACAACCCCCCCCCCCCCCCAGCCTTCAGGGCAAGGGTTGTAGGTTTTGGTCTGGGGGCATATAAGGTTTTTATTGAAAGTGTTGTCGTAGAAACTTTAAAGGGGCTCATTTGATTGGAAATTGAAAGGGCTAGTGCCATTTTTTGTTGAAAGTGATTGGAGAGCGACTAACGCCCCTCTCACAACCACCATTTCCCCAAACGCATCCAATCAAAATTTTGAGATAGCCATGTTCTTTAACGTAGTTGAAAGTTCTGGAAATTAGGTCTTAGAGGATGACAACCACCCTAACAACCCCTAGGGTAAGGGTTGTAATTTATGTCCTGGGAGCATATAAGATGTTTATAGAAAGCATTGTGGTCGTAGAAACTTGAAAAAGGGCTCATTTGATTGGAAATCGAAAGGCCTAGTGCCCTTTTTAATAGTCGAAAGTGATTGGAAGGCTTGACATTTTTATTGTAAAGATCGATGTGGGTATATGTATTATTTTTGTTGTTGTTGTTGTTTAGACCAGGGCACTTTGTATCGAAAAAGTTTTCATGGGAACTTCGAAAAGGGCTCATTCGATTGAAAATAGAAAGGGCTGATGCCCTTTTTAATAGTCGAAAATGTCAGGGTAAAATATATACCCTGAATGTGTATATAGGGGTGAGGGTAAAATTCGTTTCCGGCAAAAATGATTATTATATTTGGAAAGAGCATAAAAAAGGCATTGAGTGGTATATTCACTTTATTCGTAAGTCAATAATATGATTTGGTAAAAATTTACCGAAATGTGTTTTTTACTCCATACCTTTGCTCAATCCTGATTTTATGCCCTGTACTCATTCCTTAAAGTTTTATTCACCTAACTCAGCAACTTGTAAGGTAGCAAGAAACTCCTCAACTAGAACTTCACTCAAATATTGAATAGGAGACATATCTAGCCTATTAAAGTCTATTGACTTTGCTTGTTGAGGATTTGGGGCGTCCTGGTGTAGATGCTCCCGGTGTAGGATTTCTTTTCTATGCAATATTCTTTGGTTGAGGATTCCGGGGCGTCCCGGTGTAGATACTACTCAATTTGCTCCCTGTAAACGCCATGCTTGAATGACTGTATTATCACCTAAAATTTCATTATGCAAATGTGAAAGGATGGCTAGTTATATTTTGTTTTTAACTTGTATTATATTTAATATATTGTTGTAACATAATGTTACTTATGCAAATGTGAAAGGATGGCTAGTTATATTTTGTTTTTAACTTGTATTATATTTAATATATTGTTGTAACATAATGTTACTATATTTTTTATATTTTTGTTACTATATCGTATGCATGTGTTAGACACACTCTTACTCTTGTAATTTTTAGTGTGTATGCAATTCTTCATTGTCTGATGAAATTCTGAATGTTTTAATTTTATGCAAGTAAATGTCTTTGACGTCCGTTGGAGAGGAAAGGGGTAGATAATTCAAATGAATTTACCTTCTCCTGTCTTAGTTCAGGTGAGAGATCAGCTAATGAATTACATGACAACCTTATTGCAAAATAACTGCCTTCTCTTAGTCGCTAGAACACGATTGTTTGATCAACAGTGTCTGACCAAAAAAGATTGTTGACCAATAATGCTTATTAATAACGTCGCCAGAAAAGACGTTAGTGTATATGTTGCCGTGAATGTCAAAAATCTGGTTAATGTCAACATTCACTGATGAATGTCCGAAATTTATTTTGCTCTGCTTGGATTCAATTAGCTTTGCGACTCAGCCTTTTTAGTTTTATGCAGTGCTATGATGGCAAATGTTAGGTTAGATAATGTTAGTTTAGGTTAAATTTGGTTATTAATATCAGCAATTGGGTTAAAAACCTAAGCTAACCAAACCTAATCTAACCTAACTTGTCATCCTCAAATCCTGTATTAAATTTAAAAAGTTGACTGATAATGCTGACTAAATCCAAGCTGAAGGAAGGTATTTCGGACATTCATGGTAACATATATTTCGCTAGTTTTTCACCTACATTTTATTAATTTTTAATTTGGCGCCCGCTACTGCCAAAAACTGCTGCTCAATAAGAATTAAAAATCCTTGATTCAAATTTAAATTCCCGATTTTCTGCTTGAAAAGAAACATTGACGTGTTTCTCCTTAACCAATTCAAACAAACAGGATTCGTGTTCACCGTCCTTGATACTTTAGTAATCATGTTGTATATTTTTTTTTTCTTCCCTAGTTTCTTTGTCGCTTGTTTGACCTTACTTGTTATAACATATAAAAAATCAAAATCAGAAAACCGACCTAAAAACAAAGAGAAATGATACAAGTCGAACGAATATCTCAGGGGAGGGTGTTCAGATTTGTCCCCCTCCCCCTGGATACGGCCTTGATTATAAGTTGTCTATTTCTTCTTCTTCCATTCAAAATTACGAACCTTCCAGTCAAGGCTTTTTGGTCCTCTTCCTTTTCACGGTCTAGGTATAACGTGTCCAACTATTTAAGTTACTGCAGTTTATATGTCTTGAAGTAACTCCTTGGACTCCTGGTACTGGATAAGCCTGGTGTATATTTCGAGTTCAATACTCCTTGTGATGATGTGACCAGCCAGCCTTTTTACTGAGGGTTGCAGTTTGTGGTGTTTGAGGCACTCTAGCAGTTTATATGTCTTGAAGTGACTCCTTGGACTCCTGGTACTGGATAAGCCTGGTGTATATTTCGAGTTCAATACTCCTTGTGATGATGTGACCAGCCAGCTTTTTTACTGAGGGTTGCAGTTTGTGGTGTTTGAGGCACTCTAGCAGTTTATATGTCTTGAAGTGACTCCTTGGACTCCTGGTACTGGATAAGCCTGGTGTATATTTCGAGTTCAATACTCCTTGTGATGATGTGACCAGCCAGCCTTTTTACTGAGGGTTGCAGTTTGTGGTGTTTGAGGCACTCTAGCTGTTTATATGTCTTGAAGTAACTCCTTGGACTCCCGGCACTGAATAAGCCTGATGTATATTTCGAGTTCAATACTCCTTGTGATGATGTGACCAGCCAGCCTTTTTACTGAGGGTTGCAGTTTGTGGTGTTTGAGGCACTCTAGCTGTTTATATGTCTTGAAGTGACTCCTTGGACTCCTGGTACTGGATAAGCCTGGTGTATATTTCGAGTTCAATACTCCTTGTGATGATGTGACCAGCCAGCCTTTTTACTGAGGGTTGCAGTTTGAGGTGTTTGAGGCACTCTAGCTGTTTATATGTCTTGAAGTAACTCCTTGGACTCCCGGCACTGAATAAGCCTGGTGTATATTTCGTGTTCAATACTCCTTGTGATGATGTGACCAGCCAGCTTTTTTACTGAGGGTTGCAGTTTGTGGTGTTTGAGGCACTCTAGCAGTTTATATGTCTTGAAGTGACTCCTTGGACTCCTGGTACTGGATAAGCCTGGTGTATATTTCGAGTTCAATACTCCTTGTGATGATGTGGCCAGCCAGCCTTTTTACTGAGGGTTGCAGTTTGTGGTGTTTGAGCCACTCTAGCTGTTTATATGTCTTGAAGTAACTCCTTGGACTCCCGGCACTGAATAAGCCTGGTGTATATTTCGAGTCCAATATTCTTTGTGATAATGTGGCCAGCCGGGCTTTTTACTGAGGGTTGTAGTTTGTGGTGTTTGACGCACTTTAGCTATTTATATGTCTTGAAGTGACTCCTTGGACTCCCGGCACTGGATGAGCCTGGTGTATATTTCGAGTCCAATATTTTTTGAGGTGATGTGGCCAGCCAGGCTTTTTACTGAGGGTTATAGTTTGTGGTGTTTGAGGCACTTTAGCAGTTTATATGTCTTGTCCTTGGACTCCCGGCACTAGATTTGTCTGGTGTATATTTTGAGTCCAATATTCTTTGTGATGATGTGGCCAGCCAGGCTTTTTACTGAGGGTTGTAGTTTGTGGTGTTTGAGGCACTTTAGCAGTTTATTTGTCTTGAAGTGACTCCTTAGACTCCCGGCACTAGATGAGCCTGGTGTATATTTCGAGTCCGATATTCTTTGTGATGATGTGGCCAGCCAGGCTTTTTACTGAGGGCTATAGTTTGTGGTGTTTGACGCACTTTAGCTGTTTATATGTCTTGAAGTGACTCCTTGGACTCCCGGCACTGAATAAGCCTGGTGTATATTTCGAGTCCAATATTCTTTGTGATAATGTGGCCAGCCAGGCTTTTTACTGAGGGTTGTAGTGTGTGGTGTTTGAGGCACTTTAGCAGTTTATATGTCTTGAAGTGACTCCTTCTACTCCCGGCACTGGATGAGCCTGGTGTATATTTCGAGTCCAATATTTTTTGTGATGATGTGGCCAGCCAGGCTTTTTACTGAGGGTTGTAGTTTGTGGTGTTTGAGGCACTTTAGCAGTTTATTTGTCTTGAAGTGACTCCTTAGACTCCCGGCACTAGATAAGCCTGGTGTATATTTCGAGTCCGATATTCTTTGTGATGATGTGGTTTTGCCAGGCTTTTTACTGAGGGTTTTAGTTTGTGGTGTTTGACGCACTTTAGCTGTTTATATGTCTTCAAGTGACTCCTTGGACTCCCGGCACTGAATAAGCCTGGTGTATATTTCGAGTCCAATATTCTTTGTGATAATGTGGCCAGCCAGGCTTTTTACTGAGGGTTGTAGTGTGTGGTGTTTGAGGCACTTTAGCAGTTTATTTTGAAGAGTGCATTTTGTAGGTTTGGAATGGGAGGCCGGTCATGATTTTTCATACAAACGTATATAAATGCATATAAATATATATTACATTAAAATAAGCAATCGTCAATGGTTTTAGTTTTTTATGGTGCAAAATTTCCAATATAGGAATGACTGTGTTAGGTCAGTAGCCTCACGGGTGTGAGGCCAGTAGCATTTGAGATTTGATAAGAGAAAGCCAGCAGGCTGAGGCCATTTGAGCCTGCATGGATTATATGGGATATTTTAGAGTAATGTTTGGTGGAAATTGAAGATAAATTTGTTTTTGGTATTTATCGAATGGGCCTCTGATAATATCCATCGAGAAATGTCTCTTAGGGGGATGTGTCTCCTACTTTGCTGGCCAATGCTGAAGAAATCTTTGCAATTTCATCTGCAGGGTTAGGGTAAACCTAGGTGCCCTCATATTAGGAATGAGTATTGACTGTATTCTTGTTCGTTGGAACGCTTCCTAAAATGAAAATCTTTGAAATAGACTATTCAAAAAATGAATAGGTTTAAACCGTATAGATTGAAAAGGAATGGAGGCTAGAATTGCGAATTTCGCACTCAAATATCGTCATTAACCCGGGTCATGCTATTCTGGATCTGCATTATTTTTAGGTTAAAAAATGGAATAAATAGTGAAAACTAGCGAGAACCTGGCCTCTATTCGTTTTCCTGTCCTAAGCAAAAGACAGTGTATTTCTAACGTTGTACTATCTATCCTGGTTGCCTAGTTCAGATGGCATTCATGTATAATCGGTAACCGACAAATTTGATGCCTCAAAATATGAAGTAAAACTGGAAATTAATCTTTTTTTTTCATTCGGGTACGAGAGGAGGAATTTTTCTATTGGGGGGGGGGCAGATTTGAGAAAGGCAAGAACGTCGAATTATGTGAAAAAAAATAACGAACTGTCGAGAATGCATATTAATTAATATACGAGAATTCAGATAGGAGAAGGTAGTTGCCCCCTCGCTCTGTGTACCCAGGAGAATGAGCCCCTATGTACTTCTTTTACGTGCTAAAAGATAGCCTAGATCTGAAGAGGAAGAAGCCATGTTGAACCGAAAACTCTATCTGGGCCAGAATGTCCTGTCGGGCCAGAAGCGCCAGGATGTCCTGTCGGAACAGGACATTCTTAGTGTGGGATTAGTGTGTGAGAATGAGCCCCTACATACTTCTTTTGCGTGCTAAAAGATACCCTACATCTGAAGAGGAAGAAGTCATGTTGAACCAAAAACTCTATCTTGGTCAGAATGTCCTGTCGGGCCAGAAGCGCCAGAATATCCTGTCGGAACAGGACATTCTTAGTGTGGGATTAGTGTGTGGGAATGAGCCCCTACATACTTCTTTTGCGTGCTAAAAGAGAGCCTATGTCTGAAGAGGAAGAAGTCATGTTGAACCAAAAACTCTATCTGGGCCAGAATGTCCTGTCGGGCCAGAAGTGCCAGAATGTCCTGTCGGAACAGGACATTCTTAATGTGGGATTAGAATACGGTTTCCTTTAAAGATACGTTTGGTGATCCTTTAAATTATAGTTGAGCTTATAAAGGAAACTTTGAAATTGAAATATTTTTTGAAATGAACAAATTGGTAAAAAGATAAACCCATATGTCATAGAATTTAATTCTGGCACAGAATTCACTCTTTTTTCATGTTCTCAACCAGTGGCATCCATTGGGGTGGAGAGAGGGTCTGTGCCCCTCTTAGATTTCGGAAATAACTTTTAGGGGTGTTTTCATTAAAAAAAGTGCCAAAAAAATTGCCCTCTTCCTAAATAATTAAGAATACATTTTGTCGCTTCCCCTAAAATTTCTGTGAATTTGCAGTAAAACTTCACAAGAAAAAGAAAATTAAACTGAAACGCTTCAAAGCATTTCGCATTTTTAACTTGCACGTTTAGTAATTATATTTATCAAACAGTTCGTGGTAACGAACTGTAAGTAAGGAGCGACCCGGCTCAATGGTAACCGAAACTCTAGAAAACGGTAACCGAACTTTTTGATACCAATAGATACATCAAAAGAATCAGATTTCAATGCTGATTTCAAATATATAACTTTCATCAAGTTTAGTGCTACCCATCAAAAGTTTCGCGCCTGAGAAAATTTGGCTGATTTTCAAAAAAAAAAGGGAGAAAGACCCCCTAAAAATTATAGAACCTTAATGAAAATCACACCATCATATTCAGCGTATCAGAGAACCCTACTGTAGAGGTTTCAAGCTCCTATCTACAAAAATGTGGAATTTTGCATTTTTTGCCAGAAGAAAGATCACGGATGCGTGTTTATTTGTTTTTTTTTTTTTTTCCAGGGGTGATCGTATCGACCCAGTGGTCCTAGAATATCGTGGAAGGGCTCATTGGAACGGAAATTAAAAGTTCTAGTGCCCTTTTTAAGTGACCAAAAAAAAATGGAGGGCAACTAGGCCCCCTCCCACGCTTATTTTTTCCCAAAGTCACCCGATCAAAATTTTAGAGATCGCCATTTTGTTCAGCATGGTCGAAAATATGATAAATATGTCTTTTAGGATGACTTAATCCCCGAAGTCCCCAGGGGGAGGGCTAAAAGTTATGAACTTTACCCAATGTTAACATATAGTATTGGTTATTGGGAAGTATACAGAAGTTTTCAGGAGGGTTTTTTTCTGGTAGTGGGAGGGAAGGGTGGGTCGGGGGTTATGTTGGAGGATCTGTCCATGAAGGAAGTTTTCATGGGGGAAGGGAAATTGCCATGAAGGGGATGCCGGACTTGCCAGCATTATTTATTGGTTATTGGGAAGTATACAGACATTTTCATGAAGGATTTTTTTCTGGAGGGGGGGCTAGAGGAGGGGGTTACTCTGGAGAATCTTTCCGTGGAGGATGTTTCTTTGGGGTAAGGGACATTTCTATGAAGGGGCGCCGGATTTCCAAGCATTATTTAAAAAACCATCAGAAATTAAATAAAAAAAAAACAAGTTTTTTCAACTGAAAGTAAGAAGCAACATTAGAACTTAAAACGAACAGAAATTATAACGTATGTGAGGGGGTTCTCCCCCAAGTCAATACCTCGCTCTTTACGCTACAGTTTTTTTTTAGTGCTTTCAAAAGAGCTATCTATTCTAATTAAACGGCCTTTGTGATTCAGGGGTTTGTGAATCAAATTTTTTTTAACTTTTAACGTAAAGAGCGTGGTATTGACTAAGGGGAGAACCCCCTCATATACGTAATAACATATACGTAATAAAAAAAACAAGCAATACGGCTCAATAGTAATCGAAACTTTTAAAAACAGAATTTTGATGTCAATAAATGTATCAAAAGAATGTGTTTATAATGCTGATTCTAAATATATAATTTTATTAACTTTAGTATTACTCATCAAAGGCTACGAGCCTGAGAAAATTTACCCGATTTTTTAAAGAGGGGGGAAACATCCCCTACAAGTGAAAGAATTTTAATGAAAATCCCACCGTCAGATTCAGCGTATCAGAAAACCCTATTACATAGGTTTCAAGTTCATATCTGCAAAAATCTGCAACTTTGTATTTTTGCCAGAAGAAAAATATACGAATATAGAAGTTAGTTGCGTAAGTTAATTTGTAAAGACATCCATTTAACAAAAGAAATGTAAAATTTTTATGCAAATTTTGTTTACTTATTCAATGACGGTTAGCCAAAATAAAAGCTGCATTAACTAAAAAAACGATCAGAAATTAAATAAAAAAAACAAGTTTTTTAAACTGAAAGTAAGGAGCGACATTAAAACTTAAAACGAACAGAAATTATTCCGTATATGAAAGGGGCTGTCCCCTCCTCAACGCCTCGCTCTTTACGCTAAAGTTTGACTCTGTCTCACAAGTTTATTTTTTAAAACAATAAAAAACTTTAGCGTAAAGAGCGAGGCGTTGAGGAGGGGACAGCCCCTTTCATATACGGAATAATTTCTGTTCGTTTTAAGTTTTAATGTCGCTCCTTACTTTCAGTTTAAAAAAACTTGTTTTTTTTATTTAATTTACATATACATAGATTCCCTTCTCAGTCTTCAGTTGGTATTATTACTCTTACACTTTTTCGAAATTTGGTTTTGTCTTGTAAAAGATATACCGCTGATAAACCAATCTTAACCTTAGTAATGGAATGGTTTAACTAATGTCTGAAATGCGGGCGCTTCTAAGGTGGCACTGTTTACCTTACAGAATTTTTGGAAGCACATGCATAGAAGTTATATATTTTATGTAGAAATAAAAACGTTTGTTAGAAAAACGTTAAAAAAAATGCTAGATTGCCTCTGCATCCCTTAGAAGACTATTTTATTGCAAGGTTAAATCTGTAAATTTGGAAATTATGTAGAAGGCTAATTGCTAAAGTTTTCATGCTACTTCACTTAGTTTTGTCTTACAACTAGATTTTCGCCGATCGTTTCTA
>CM051276.1:12225211-12447711 GCA_027921565.1 Artemia sinica | reverse complement strand
TAGGATGACTTAATCCCCCACAGTTCCCAGGGGAAGGGCTGCAAGTTATGAACTTTGCCCATTGCTTACATATTGTATTGGTTATTGGGAAGTATACAGACATTTTCAGGAAGAATTTTTTCTGTTGAAGGGGGGGGCTGGAGGAGGGGGTTACTCGGTAGAATCTGTCCGTGGAGGATGTTTCTTTGGGGTAAGGGACATTTTTATGAAGGGGGCGCCGGATTTCCAAGCATTATTTAAAAAACCATCAGAAATTAAATTAAAAAAAAAAAAGTTTTTTCAGCTGAAAGTAAGAAGCAACATTAGAACGAACAGAAATTATTACGTATATGAGGGGGTTTGCTCCCAAGTCAATACCTCGCTCTTTACGCTACAGTTTTTTTTAGTGATTTCAAAAGAGCTATCTATTCTAATTAAACGGCCTTTGTGATTCAGGGGCTTGTGAATTAAACAAAATTTTAACTTTTAACGTAAAGAGCGTGGTATTGACTAAGGGGAGAACCCCCTCATATGCGTAATAACATATACGTAATAAAAAAAAAAAAAACAGTAAAAAAAAACAAGCGATACGGCTCAATAGTAATCGAAACTTTTAAAAATGGAATTTCGATGTCAATAAATGTATCAAAAGAATGGGATTTTAATGCTGATTCCAAATATATAAATTTATTAAGTTTAGTATTACTCATCAAAGGCTATGAGCCTGAGAAAATTTACCTGATTTTTTAAAGAGGGGGAAACATCCCCTACAAGTGAAAGAATTTTAATGAAAATCACACCGTCAGATTCAGCCTATCAGAAAACCCTATTACATAGGTTTCAAGCTCATATCTGCAAAAATCTGCAACTTTGTATTTTTTGCCAGAAGAAAAATATAGAAGTTCGTTACGTAAGTTAATTTGTAAATTACGTCAGAACCAAATTTAGAGACAGCCATTTAGCAAAAGAAAAGTAAAATTTTCATGCAAATTTTGTTTACTTATTCAATGACGGTGAGCCAAAATAAAAGCTGCATTAACTAAAAAACGATCAGAAATTAAATAAAAAAAACAAGTTTTTTAAACTGAAAGTAAGGAGCGACATTAAAACTTCAAACGAACAGAAATTATTCCGTATATGAAAGGGGCTGTCCCCTCCTCAACGCCTCGCTCTTTACGCTAAAGTTTGACTCTGTCTCACAACTTTATTTTTGTTAAACAATAAAAAACTTTAGAGTAAAGAGCGAGGCGTTTAGGAGGGGACAGCCCCTTTCATATACGGAATAATTTCTGTTCGTTTTAAGTTTTAATGTCGCTCCTTACTTTCAGTTTAAAAAACTTGTTTTTTTATTTAGTTGTATATCAATAGCGGCACTATTGAGATATTATGAAGCAGAACCTTTTAACATAGTTTCTCAGAGCCGCTGGAAGCAATGAGAAGTTGGAGCATTAGAAGGGTGGAACAAAATTGGTATAGTAAGGTTGGATGTAATGAAAAGAAATAACTGCCTTAGCGTAACCTTACCATGAAGCATTTATCCCAAATGGGGAGGCGTGGGTTTCCAATTTGTCAAAAGTGTAAGATGGCCAGCATCGAGTGTGCTTATAACTGCTGATCGTAACATTTCTCGTCGTAAAAGCAATATATTATCAATATATGGTACTTGTATGATAAGCCCACTACCGCTCAAGTTGTTCATTCATTGACACATTATAGAACCGTTTTATTTCGTTAGTTTCTGTCAGCTTAGCGTAAGACAAGGCAAAGAGAAGTTACAGAAAAGATGGAAATATATAATTTGGGCTATATGTTTGCACATTAAGGGGATGGGGTAAAGTATTTGGACAGTGTGAAGTTAAAAAGCAATTATTACTACATAATATGCAGAATAATGTACCTAACACATTAGGCATGCAGACCCGCTATACTTCCCCCCCCCCTAATGTGCAAATATATAGCCCACATTTGTTTTTAAATTATTATATTTTATCTTATTTTGGTATATTTCATTAGGATTGAGCGTCAGAGAAGCATATTAGAAGAATATTAGGTAGTGGGTATATCATGAAGGTACCCAATATATTATAGTTATTTTTTAGGATTGGCAATGTGGGTTTTTTTTTTCTCCTTTTTAGCACAAGGAGATTCGCCTCTTCTTTTTCTTCTTATGGTTCTTACTGTATTATGATTAATATTATTGTTTTGTTTTTTAGCTTGGTATTTTTCTTATAGATAGGACAATTAGGAGCAGCTAGTGAAGAGAAAGTAAGCCCCTGGTCTTACGCCTATTATCAGCTTTTATTCGATGTTGACACGGACCAAGTTCTTAGACGAATAACCAACTCAGTTGTTCCAACACGAGGAGGCTCTTTCTATGATAGCGAAATAAAAAAGAAGCCTGACCTTTATGGTAAGTCTGATGAGGTTAGTCTGGTAAGTCTGACAAAGCCTAGCTTTTCTCCCTACTGCTCAGTACTTTAAAGCATTTTACTTTAATAACTATCGCGTTTTCAAACCTTCAGATTCTTCATTGGGCTCATAGGCGTCTCCCCCCTCCTTCTTTGTAATCGTAGTGACAGGATAGGTGGATTTTTGTTTTCTTCCCCTGTGACCTTGTTGCAATAAGCTTACGGGTCATCATTTGCTCGTTACTTAAAATTCACCTCTATTCATTTCCATCTAAGAACAGAGAAAGAACTATTCATTTCCATCCTACTATCCTCCTAAAATAGGATAGTAGGATCTTTATAGGGTAGTAGGAAGTTTTAAGGTGACAAGGAAAAGGATTTTTAGAGTTTTTTGTTTGGGGGGGGGGGGGGGGGTAATAGAGTACTTAGATGTTTTATAGCCTTGTAAAATATCCTATTATCCTCCAAATACATATTACTTCCCCTTAAGAACATCTTACTACCCTCTAAAAATAGGGTAGTTGGATGTTCCTAGAGGGTATTAGGATGTTTATGGAGGGCAGCAGGATGTTTTTAGAGAATTGCAGGTTGTTTTAAAAAACAGTAAAATATTCAGCTACCCTCCAAAAATAGGGTAGCGGGGTGTTTCTAGGGGGTAGTTTGCCTATTTCGTATATTTAGATGATTTTGATTCTCTTTTTTTAATCATTTACTATTTTTTTTATTTCTTTCTATTTTTACTTTTTTGATTTGATTCTTTCTGTATCTTATTATCCTATTAGATTCTTTATATTTTTATTATGTGTTGTACCGTGGGGCCTTAGCTCAACAAATTTTCACCAGCCACAAGCTATTGTTAGATAGGTATGAATTCATGTAGGCCTATCAAGAAGATTTTGACATGTATCAGAAGAGGGTAGTAGGTTGTTTCTAACGGGTAGTAGGATGTTTTTAGGGGATATTGGGTTGTTTTAAATGGCAGTAAAACATCCTACTGCCCTCTAAAATTGGATAGTAGAATTTCTTAGAGGGGGTATGCTTCCACTTTTGATTTCAATTTTCCCTATTTTTATATCAGTTTTCCCTTAATTTCCCTATGTTTATGTCTGATTTCTCCATATTTTCCTCCCTAGAAAGAAGGGATATTTTGATTTACATTTCCATACAATCTACATGATTGCATGATGCATGATTCGATATTGTACAGCACAGCATCAAATTGTTATTTTTTACTTCAGATATTGATATATATATATATATATATATATATATATATATATATATATATATATATATATAATATATATATATATATAATATATATATATATATATATATATATATATATATAATATATATATATATATATATATAACATTTTTTCACTACCTAGAACACATAAGAAAGTTTAATTAAGTGTCATCTCCAGCACTTCATTGCACTTGACCTTTGCCTTCGCGTTAGCACCTAATTATTTTTGTGGTGTTTTATCATCGAATTCTATGTACCATTCTTATGATACAAGGAATTCCGCGGACCATGTACAAGAGAGACGACACACTGCTAAGTCTAGTTTTGTATTATGGGTGTTTCTGTATGGAATAGTTCCGAAAAGCACTAGGATGGCTGAGAGTGTGTCTTCTTTTAAAAATAAGATAAAGAATTTCTTAATGAATAAGGATGGGTGAGGGGGGGGGGCTGTATTCTGTCTTCTATCTTCTGTAAGTATTGGTTCGCGGTTCCATGAGGTTAATTTTTTATTTATTTATGTGATTGCATTTTTCTTTTTTTTTTTTTCAATATATATGTAGTAAGTGAGTAAAATATTGATTCCTGCCACAAACAAATCTGTATAGATTTTCACGTGGTAAGTCTGTTTGATATGATTTTTTTGTGAATATTGGTCTTTAATAAAAAATGAATTTCTCTCTCTCTTCGTCTTGAAGCCAGCGACAGCTTTTGGTATGCTAACAGTTGATAAATTTTTATCTTCGTTTTTCAACCAGTAGTTGACTCGAACAAGTGAGACTAGTGTGACATTCTCGAGACTATTTCGGATGCCGGTTTTGATTTATTTCAGGGGACTAAAAAACGCTCAGTTGGTACATTGCTAAAAGGTAAAGAAAAAATCAGTGATATGCGCTTCCGCAATTCTGGATGCTTGATTTCGCCACTGCGAGTCTCCAGACTAGCTATCTTTACCCAGTACTGCTTAACTGAAAGGTCTTCAACTTGGGCATCTCCCAAATGAAGCTCAGTGACATGGGTCATTGACTGTGACCTCCATTCTATGTCCATTTTCTTGAGGCAACACTTTTCTCTTAGAACAGGAAATCTCACAAATAGTGGCCTTAGAGATTTTGGTTTCAAATTTCATGCATTCCTTGGTTCAACCAAAGCGTCTTGGAAGAGTTTTGGATGTGCTTGATTAGGACTATATAGTATTTTCAACAAGACTGGTAAAAGAGATGAATCTTATCAGTTGGCCCTTGAGCATCTACGAGTCCTTGCATTGAATTGGTTGCAGCTATTCGCACATATGTCTGGTTTAAAGGCAGGTATTCACTTGAAAGGTAAGGATGCAGTACGGTAAACAAAGCAACACTGCGAATATAGTCCAGTTTCGTGAAGTTAGACGCAACATCATTCACAAGTTTGCTGACACTTGCCTTTAGGGAGTGAGGAACTGGAAGCTCAGATTGTAAAACTTTGTTGAATTCGTTGGAGAGGCCAAGGGAGTAGTCCACGAATTCAAGGCATAGCTTTGTCAACTTGATTTGTAATGTCTACAAGATAAGGTGATTGGTTGCAGTTGGGTCGTCAAACGTGGTTTCTATGAAATACTGAGTACTAGCAACCTGATGCTCAATAAAGGCATAGCTTTGTCAACTTGATTTGTAATGTCTACAAGATAAGGTCATTGGTTGCAGTTGGGTCGTCAAACGTGGTTTCTATGAAATACTGAGTACTAGCAACCTGATGCTCAATAAAGGCATAGCTTTGTCAACTTGATTTGTAATGTCTACAAGATAAGGTCATTGGTTGCAGTTGGGTCGTCAAACGTGGTTTCTATGAAATACTGAGTACTAGCAACCTGATGCTCAATAAAGGCATAGCTTTGTCAACTTGATTTGTAATGTCTACAAGATAAGGTGATTGGTTGCAGTTGGGTCGTCAAACGTGGTTTCTATGAAATACTGAGTACTAGCAACCTGATGCTCAATAAAGGCATAGCTTTGTCAACTTGATTTGTAATGTCTACAAGATAAGGTGATTGGTTGCAGTTGGGTCGTCAAACGTGGTTTCTATGAAATACTGAGTACTAGCAACCTGATGCTCAATGAAGGCATAGCTTTGTCAACTTGATTTGTAATGTCTACAAGATAAGGTCATTGGTTGCAGTTGGGTCGTCAAACGTGGTTTCTATGAAATACTGAGTACTAGCAACCTGATGCTCAATAAAGGCATAGCTTTGTCAACTTGATTTGTAATGTCTACAAGATAAGGTGATTGGTTGCAGTTGGGTCGTCAAACGTGGTTTCAATGAAATACTGAGTACTAGCAACCTGATGCTCAATAAAGGCATAGCTTTGTCAACTTGATTTGTAATGTCTACAAGATAAGGTGATTGGTTGCAGTTGGGTCGTCAAACGTGGTTTCTATGAAATACTGAGTACTAGCAACCTGATGCTCAATAAAGGCATAGCTTTGTCAACTTGATTTGTAATGTCTACAAGATAAGGTCATTGGTTGCAGTTGGGTCGTCAAACGTGGTTTCTATGAAATACTGAGTACTAGCAACCTGATGCTCAATAAAGGCATAGCTTTGTCAACTTGATTTGTAATGTCTACAAGATAAGGTGATTGGTTGCAGTTGGGTCGTCAAACGTGGTTTCTATGAAATACTGAGTACTAGCAACCTGATGCTCAATAAAGGCATAGCTTTGTCAACTTGATTTGTAATGTCTACAAGATAAGGTCATTGGTTGCAGTTGGGTCGTCAAACGTGGTTTCTATGAAATACTGAGTACTAGCAACCTGATGCTCAATAAAGGCATAGCTTTGTCAACTTGATTTGTAATGTCTACAAGATAAGGTGATTGGTTGCAGTTGGGTCGTCAAACGTGGTTTCTATGAAATACTGAGTACTAGCAACCTGATGCTCAATAAAGGCATAGCTTTGTCAACTTGATTTGTAATGTCTACAAGATAAGGTGATTGGTTGCAGTTGGGTCGTCAAACGTGGTTTCTATGAAATACTGAGTACTAGCAACCTGATGCTCAATAAAGGCATAGCTTTGTCAACTTGATTTGTAATGTCTACAAGATAAGGTCATTGGTTGCAGTTGGGTCGTCAAACGTGGTTTCTATGAAATACTGAGTACTAGCAACCTGATGCTCAATAAAGGCATAGCTTTGTCAACTTGATTTGTAATGTCTACAAGATAAGGTGATTGGTTGCAGTTGGGTCGTCAAACGTGGTTTCTATGAAATACTGAGTACTAGCAACCTGATGCTCAATAAAGGCATAGCTTTGTCAACTTGATTTGTAATGTCTACAAGATAAGGTGATTGGTTGCAGTTGGGTCGTCAAACGTGGTTTCTATGAAATACTGAGTACTAGCAACCTGATGCTCAATAAAGGCATAGCTTTGTCAACTTGATTTGTAATGTCTACAAGATAAGGTCATTGGTTGCAGTTGGGTCGTCAAACGTGGTTTCTATGAAATACTGAGTACTAGCAACCTGATGCTCAATAAAGGCATAGCTTTGTCAACTTGATTTGTAATGTCTACAAGATAAGGTGATTGGTTGCAGTTGGGTCGTCAAACGTGGTTTCTATGAAATACTGAGTACTAGCAACCTGATGCTCAATAAAGGCATAGCTTTGTCGACTTGATTTGTAATGTCTACAAGATAAGGTCATTGGTTGCAGTTGGGTCGTCAAACGTGGTTTCTATGAAATACTGAGTACTAGCAACCTGATGCTCAATAAAGGCATAGCTTTGTCGACTTGATTTGTAATGTCTACAAGTTAAGGTGATTGGTTGCAGTTGGGTCGTCAAACGTGGTTTCTATGAAATACTGAGTACTAGCAACCTGATGCTCAATAAAGGCATAGCTTTGTCAACTTGATTTGTAATGTCTACAAGATAAGGTGATTGGTTGCAGTTGGGTCGTCAAACGTGGTTTCTATGAAATACTGAGTACTAGCAACCTGATGCTCAATAAAGGCATAGCTTTGTCAACTTGATTTGTAATGTCTACAAGATAAGGTCATTGGTTGCAGTTGGGTCGTCAAACGTGGTTTCTATGAAATACTGATTACTAGCAACCTGATGCTCAATAAAGGCATAGCTTTGTCAACTTGATTTGTAATGTCTACAAGATAAGGTGATTGGTTGCAGGTGGGTCGTCAAACGTGGTTTCTATGAAATACTGAGTACTAGCAACCTGATGCTCAATAAAGGCATAGCTTTGTCAACTTGATTTGTAATGTCTACAAGATAAGGTGATTGGTTGCAGTTGGGTCGTCAAACGTGGTTTCTATGAAATACTGAGTACTAGCAACCTGATGCTCAATAAAGGCATAGCTTTGTCAACTTGATTTGTAATGTCTACAAGATAAGGTCATTGGTTGCAGTTGGGTCGTCAAACGTGGTTTCTATGAAACACTGAGTACTAGCAACCTGATGCTCAATAAAGGCATAGCTTTGTCAACTTGATTTGTAATGTCTACAAGATAAGGTGATTGGTTGCAGTTGGGTCGTCAAACGTGGTTTCTATGAAATACTGAGTACTAGTAACCTGATGCTCAATAAAGGCATAGCTTTGTCAACTTGATTTGTAATGTCTACAAGATAAGGTCATTGGTTGCAGTTGGGTCGTCAAACGTGGTTTCTATGAAATACTGAGTACTAGCAACCTGATGCTCAATAAAGGCATAGCTTTGTCAACTTGATTTGTAATGTCTACAAGATAAGGTGATTGGTTGCAGTTGGGTCGTCAAACGTGGTTTCTATGAAATACTGAGTACTAGCAACCTGATGCTCAATAAAGGCATAGCTTTGTCAACTTGATTTGTAATGTCTACAAGATAAGGTGATTGGTTGCAGTTGTGTCGTCAAACGTGGTTTCTATGAAATACTGAGTACTAGCAACCTGATGCTCAATAAAGGCATAGCTTTGTCAACTTGATTTGTAATGTCTACAAGATAAGGTCATTGGTTGCAGTTGGGTCGTCAAACGTGGTTTCTATGAAATACTGAGTACTAGCAACCTGATGCTCAATAAAGGCATAGCTTTGTCAACTTGATTTGTATTGTCTACAAGATAAGGTCATTGGTTGCAGTTGGGTCGTCAAACGTGGTTTCTATGAAATACTGAACACTAGCAACCTGATGCTCAATAAAGGCATAGCTTTGTCAACTTGATTTGTAATGTCTACAAGATAAGGTCATTGGTTGCAGTTGGGTCGTCAAACGTGGTTTCTATGAAATACTGAGTACTAGCAACCTGATGCTCAATAAAGGCATAGCTTTGTCAACTTGATTTGTAATGTCTACAAGATAAGGTGATTGGTTGCAGTTGGGTCGTCAAACGTGGTTTCTATGAAATACTGAGTACTAGCAACCTGATGCTCAATAAAGGCATAGCTTTGTCAACTTGATTTGTAATGTCTACAAGATAAGGTGATTGGTTGCAGTTGGGTCGTCAAACGTGGTTTCTATGAAATACTGAGTACTAGCAACCTGATGCTCAATAAAGGCATAGCTTTGTCAACTTGATTTGTAATGTCTACAAGATAAGGTCATTGGTTGCAGTTGGGTCGTCAAACGTGGTTTCTATGAAATACTGAGTACTAGCAACCTGATGCTCAATAAAGGCATAGCTTTGTCAACTTGATTTGTAATGTCTACAAGATAAGGTCATTGGTTGCAGTTGGGTCGTCAAACATGGTTTCTATGAAATACTGAGTACTAGCAACCTGATGCTCAATAAAGGCATAGCTTTGTCAACTTGATTTGTAATGTCTACAAGATAAGGTGATCGGTTGCAGTTGGGTCGTCAAACGTGGTTTCTATGAAATACTGAGTACTAGCAACCTGATGCTCAATAAAGGCATAGCTTTGTCAACTTGATTTGTAATGTCTACAAGATAAGGTGATTGGTTGCAGTTGGGTCGTCAAACGTGGTTTCTATGAAATACTGAGTACTAGCAACCTGATGCTCAATAAAGGCATAGCTTTGTCTACTTGATTTGTAATGTCTACAAGATAAGGTGATTGGTTGCAGTTGGGTCGTCAAACGTGATTTCTATGAAATACTGAGTACTAGCAACCTGATGCTCAATGAAGGCATAGCTTTGTCAACTTGATTTGTAATGTCTACAAGATAAGGTGATTGGTTGCAGTTGGGTCGTCAAACGTGGTTTCTATGAAATACTGAGTACTAGCAACCTGATGCTCAATAAAGGCATAGCTTTGTCAACTTGATTTGTAATGTCTACAAGATAAGGTCATTGGTTGCAGTTGGGTCGTCAAACGTGGTTTCTATGAAATACTGAGTACTAGCAACCTGATGCTCAATAAAGGCATAGCTTTGTCAACTTGATTTGTAATGTCTACAAGATAAGGTGATTGGTTGCAGTTGGGTCGTCAAACGTGGTTTCTATGAAATACTGAGTACTAGCAACCTGATGCTCAATAAAGGCATAGCTTTGTCAACTTGATTTGTAATGTCTACAAGATAAAGTGATTGGTTGCAGTTGGGTCGTCAAACGTGGTTTCTATGAAATACTGAGTACTACCAACCTGATGCTCAATAAAGGCATAGCTTTGTCATCTTGATTTGTATTGTCTACAAGATAAGGTCATTGGTTGCAGTTGGGTCGTCAAACGTGGTTTCTATGAAATACTGAGTACTAGCAACCTGATGCTCAATAAAGGCATAGCTTTGTCAACTTGATTTGTAATGTCTACAAGATAAGGTGATTGGTTGCAGTTGGGTCGTCAAACGTGGTTTCTATGAAATACTGAGTACTAGCAACCTGATGCTCAATAAAGGCATAGCTTTGTCAACTTGATTTGTATTGTCTACAAGATAAGGTGATTGGTTGCAGTTGGTCGTCAAACGTGGTTTCTATGAAATACTGAGTACTAGCAACCTGATGCTCAATAAAACTCTTTATGCAAGCCTGAAGGAACAACCAACGCGTTTATCCTGGTGCAAGAAATGAGAGTGCTTTGGATTGAAAGAACTTCTGAAATTCAGCATACTTATCTCATATGGAAGCGCTTCTTGAAAAGTGGGCATAGATATTTCGCACCAAGTCTTCTAGTGTCTTGGGAAGTGACAAGCATGCATAGGATGAACATAAGTGAATAAGATGGCATGAGCATTTTACATTCAATATATGGGACACCACGGCTTTCATTAGCGATGAAGCAGAACTATTGGCTCCAAACCTGACGTTTGTAGTATTTGTACAAATTCAACAACATTTTGCTAAAGAATCGAGTTTTTTTTTTCAATGACTTGTTTGATGCAGTTAGTAAGACTCTCAGCCAATCCATCACTAAATTTACTTTAGTGTTGGTAAAGTTCAGGGGGTAAAGTTCAGTTACGACGCAAATGCATGTTAAATTTTGATTCAGGATGCAATTCTGACTATAGAGGTAAGTTTATTTCTTAGCTACCTGAATAATCCGTTAATATAAACCTTGCCAACAATTTCTGCATAGCCTGGCAATGCTCCCTTATGTCGGTAGTTTACACCAATCAAAGCCATTGCATAACAAATCAAATAAATACCAAGCTACCTAAATAATATTCAAGGGTTCAGCTTTTGAAATTTCGGCAATTACAGCACCGTAAGCCAGTGTTGCTACATAAGTTTTTTTTTTTTTGAACCGAGCATATGCAATCTTTGAGAATTTTTCAGCCTTTTGTTTGAAAAATAAAATTTTCCCTTAAAATCCTTACTTTACCCCAGATTTCCCTAAAAATCCTTACTTTACCCAGATTGCCCTTTGTCCCTAGATTCAAAATAAGTATCCCTAAAAGAAGTGATTTCTCCCTAAAATAGGGTAATCTCCTTAGAAGTGGAAGCCCTGGCAGTATGCCCCTTTCCTTATATCGAGAAGATAAATTATTCGTTTTTTTAATTCATTTACTTTTTCACTCCTTCGCTTTGTTGCTTTTTTATTTTGATTCTTTACCCATTTTATCATCCCATTAGATTCTTTATATTTCTATTCTGTGGAGTAGCCTGTAGTCTGTAGCATGTAGAAGCGTCAAAAATTAGTTATAGGTTCATCATTTCTAACGAAGCGATAAAAAAAAAGTAAAGAAAAGAAAACGAGGAAACAAAAACAGCCAATGAAAAAAAAAACTTAGATTACAATGTAAACATTTCGGTCATGACCTCCTCTTGACCGTCCTCAGTGCAGAATAATACAAAAATAGCGTAATAAATTTTTTTTTTTTATTATTTTGCACTGGGGACGGTCAAGCGCTTAGCCAAAATATTCGCATTGTAATTAACATTTGCATTTTAATCTTGCAAATTATTTGCAATAATTTTACATCGCAAAATAATATTTGCATTGTAATCTGCACCTTTTTTTCACTGGCTATTTTTATCCTCGTTTCTCTCTTTTTTAACGATTTTTTATCGTTTTGTCTTGATTAGCCAGTGTGGTCTCAGAAATTATTTACATCATTTCTATGGAATAGGTGGTTATATTATTGACATAGTGACAAGATGAACGTATTTGCAAGTACACAAAAATCATTTCACTCGCAAATACATCCCTTCTTCTTATAAAACATAAAATCGCGAAGAAAGGAAGAAAACGAGGACAATTAACAGCCAGTGACAAAAATTGAAAACTATGCAAGTATTTCGGTCAAGACTTCCGCTTGACCGTCCTCAGTGCAGAATAAAACTGATAAAAATATAAAAAAAAAACTTAAAATAAAAACACAAATCTAAAATCGGACGACCCTTTCACAGTAACGGTGGAAGGGTAACTGAATAAAAGTCTAAATTGCATTTCACAATTTCATTTTACGTAAAGCACTCTTGAAGGCTAATCGCTTTCCAGTTAGATTATTATCAGAGTTTCTATTTGATTGTGCAATATTCTATATCTATTTGATTTATGGTCTCGTATATATATATATACCTAGGATATAGGCTTGTACAAAACTGAAACAAACAACATATTCTAACTTTATAATATGCGGCACGTTTCTAATAATCATATTATCGTGTTTATTACCATTGTTATTCACGTTCATACATCATTTGTAAATAATACTAGATATCTAATAGATTTGAAACTCTTTTACAATCGAATAAAGACAAGGTATAAATGGTATTGACGAGTCAAGGAACTCGTTTACAAAGAAAGAAAAACACCAACAGATACAAAACAAGAGGGAAATATATTAATTATGGTATATATGGGACATTCAGGAGTGGGCCGGGGTGCATTTGCGAGGGAAACGATTATTGTAGTTAGAAAGAATTGAGAAGTATGATCACCTTATCCCTATGTTAGTAATGAAATCATGTTTATATTTACCCTAGCGGGCGTAAATAAAATAGGAAGCGCTGAGCTCATTGTAGTTAGCGGGGGGGGGGGGGGGGGAACTGTACCACAAGGCTTAGAGAATATTAACTACAAATGTACTAGGAGCACTAATGTGGCTAATAATTTGTTGTTCTCGTTAAACTCCTTAATGTAGGTCAAATACGAGGCTACCAGGATTAAATAAAAAAACAAGTTTTTTTCAACTGAAAGTAAGGAGCTACATTAAAACTCGAAACGAATAGAAATTATTCCGTATATGAAGGGTTTGCCCCCTTCCTCAATACCTTGCTCTTCGGGCTAAATATTTAGTGCTTTTAAAAAAGCTTCCTATTCTAATCAAACGGCTCTTGTGTTTCAAGAAGTCGTTCTTAAAAAATTGGGACCAACAGTCAAGCTTTAGCGTAAAGAGCAAGATATTGGGGAGGGGGCAACCCCTTAATATACGATATGTTTTCTGTTCGTTTTGAGTTTTAATGTCGCTCCTTACTTTCAGTTACAAAACTTGTTTATCTTTTTAATTTCTGATCTTTTTCGAATAATTCCGGTAAATCTGGCTCACCCTCTATGAAAAATTCCCTTCCCTCACGGGAAACTCCTCCGAGGAAAGTTCCTCCCCTCGAAAAATACATCCCCCCTTAAATTCCTTCCGGACAATTCCATCCTGGCGGAAAATTCTCCCGCCCCCCTCCGTAAATTTCTTGTAAACGATTCAACCACAAAATTTATCCCTAGCTTACTTTCATTTGAAAAAAAGCTTTATGCTCTAATCTTTTTTCCGATCGTTCCGGAAACCCCCTTTTCTTTGAAATTTTTTACCAGAAATCAAAACACGCTGAAAATTCCCCCGGACAATAACCCCGGAACATCTCCTCGGGCAAAATTGAGTTAGCGAAGAGAAAGTAAGACAAATAAAAAGAATAGGAATTCTGTCAAATCCTCCCGGTGTAAAATTTCCCTGGAAAGTTCACCCCTGGAAATTTTCCTCGTCGTGGAAAATTATCCTCATGGAAATCCACCCCAAGTGCAAAATCCTGCCCTCTGAAAAATGTCTGTATACCTCCCAATAACAAATACTATACGTGAAACAATGGGTAAGTTTTTATAACTTAAAGACATATCGCCAGGGGCTGTGGGAGGGGGGGGGTCATTTTATCTTCAAAGGCATAGTTTTGGGACTTTTCAGCTATGCTGAAAAAAAGGCCATCTCGAAATTTTGATCACTCGATTCTGGAGGAAAAAGGGACGTGGGAGAGGGGCTAGTTGCCCTCCAGTCTTTTTTGATCTCTTGAGAAAGGCACTAGAACTTTTAATTTTCTTTCAAATGATCACTCTTTCGATGTTCTTGGACCACTGGTTCGATACGATTACACCTGGGAAAAAGAAAAAATAAATAAATAAACAGGCATCCGTGATCTTTCTTTTGGCAAAAATACAAAATTCTACATTTTAGCAGATAGGAGCTTGAAACCCCGACAGTTGGGTTCTCTGATACGCTGAATCTGATGGTGTGATTTTCACAAAAATTCTTTGATTTTTAGGGGTGTCTTCCCCCTTTTTCAAAAATCAGGCAAATTTTCTCAGGCTCGTAGCCTTTTATGGGTAACACTTAGCTTAATGAATCTTACATATTGGGAATCAGCATTCTTTCAAGTCAATTCTTTTGATATAACTATTGATATCGAAATTCCGTTTCTAGAGCTTCGATTACTATTGAGCCGTATCGCTGCTTACTTTACAGTTCGTTACCACGAACTGTTTGATGCAATATTTGTATAATTGCATTGAGGGTTCAGGTTTCAGGTTCAGACATTTTTATTAATACAAAAACAACTCAATATGACAACAAGTCGCACTAAAGCAAAAAGATGCTTGAAAAAGCGACCGGTTGGATATCATGCATGCCAATTCATCTTACCAATTCAAATAAAAAAAGTAATAACAAGAATAATAATTGATGATAAAAAAAATAATGGCAAATTTTATATATATATATATATATATATATATATATATATATATATATATATATATATATATATATATATATATATATATATATATATATATATATATATATATATATATATATATATATATATATATATATATATATATATATATATATATATATATATATTAGTATAAGGATTGAGGATTTAGTATAAGATAGGAAAGCTCGTATCTCCCAATGCTTAAAGTTGAAGCTCAAATTTTCTATTTTTGCATTCAAAAATAAATAAATTAAAACCAACTCTTTCACTATAGCCTATGAGGCCAGCCAGCCTATAAAAGCCTATGAGGGTTTGCGGTCAGCGTTGTGCCAAGTACTTTTATTTTTTACTCAAGTATCAAGTGCTCCAGGAAATTTTTACTTAAGTATCAAGTGCACCAGGAAATTTTTACTCAAGTACCAAGTGCTCCAGGAAATTTTTACTTAAGTATCAAGTGCTCCAGGAAATTTTTACTTAACTATCAAGTATTCCTCCAAAATTCTACTTACTACTACTAACAACTCACCGCAGCACCAAGCCGCCTGAGGCCAACACAGCTACGCACGCTCCTTCTCCATCCTGCTTTCTGTTTAGCCCTTAGACGATTGGCCGAAAAGGACAATCTTCGGCAATCTGTCATCCTTCATCCGCAGTACGTGCCATAGCCATCTCAACCATTCTTTCATCATAACCCTAGAAAGCAGGATTGAACAACATTTTTCGTAAAACCTACTGTTGGAAATACGGTCATTCAGCCGGGTATCCAGAACAATCCGTAGGCAATTTCTCTGAAAACATCTAGCAAATCTCCATCCGCTTTTCGGAGTGCCCACGCTTCTGAGCCATATTTGACCACTATCATCACTGTAGCTTCCAATATTCTAATCTTGGCTTGCAGAGTTATTTTCCTAATCTTCCAAACTTTTTTCAACTGTGAAAAACAACCCTGAGCCTTGGCTATTCCACTTTTAACATCTTCACTGCTCTCACGGTCTTTACAAATAATACTACCAATGTAAGTGAAGCTGCCCACATGATCAATCTTTTCGTTACCCAACGTCACCTTCTCATCTTCACTTATTCCTAGCCTTAGTGACTTAGTCTTCTTAACATCAATTTTCAAACCTATTCTAGCACCCTGAACTCGTAAAATCTCCAAAAGCTCATTCATTTAGCTCACACTTACATCTAGGATGTTTAAATCATCAGCATAATTCAATTCCAGGAGAGTTTTTCCTCCCCATTTGATTCCGTTGTTTCCCATCGCCTTTCCTATGCTCCTTAAGACAAAGTCCATCAAAATGATTCATATAACGGGGGATAGAACACAACCCTGCTTAATTCCTGATTTAATACAAAATCCAGCTGCTAACCTCATTTCCTACCTTAACCATAGCAGTGTTATTCTCGTACGTAGCACGAATCACTTAATGTATTTGTCTGGTATACCATACAAGGATAAGACCTTTGCTAAAGTTCTTCTGTCAACAAAATCGAACGCTTGGTCATAATGCATAAAACTGTGGACCAAAGGTGTTTGACAACTCGGGCACTTCTCAATTATTAACCTAAGAGTAAAAATTTGGTCGACACATCCTCTACCTTTTCTAAAATCGCACTGTTCTTCTCTTAAAACTTTGTCTATAGAATCTCTTAGTCCAAAAAGTATCATATTACTAAGTAATTTGCTACCTACAGAGACCAGACTAATGCCTCAATAATTACGACACTCACTCTTATCAGATTTCTTATACAGTGGTTTAATTAAAGTTTTCCTAAAATCGTTAGGTACTTTCCCTTTTTCAAAAATCATATTCATAATCCCCAGTAACTTATTTCTAACCTCAGAACCACCATATTTAAGAAACTCATTTACCACACTATCAGCACCTAGAGCCTTATTATTTTTTAATCCTTCTAATGCTGTTGCTAATTGTTCCTCACAAAAAAAATCTTCCTTCACATCCAAGGTATCACACACTTTTTCATTTTCCTCTATATCTTTTCCTGCAACTCTATCTCGGTTTAGTACATTCTCAAAATATTTTGCCCATCTCTCTTTAACTCTTTCCTTGTTAGTAATTGTGGCCCCGTTCCTATCTTTAACTGGAACAAGTCCGGATTGACTACTCCCTGTCAATTTATTAACATGCCAGTACAATATTTTACTATTATGCCGTCTAGCTGCATCTTCCAGATCCTCGGCAATTTTATCCATGGGGTCCACTTCACACCTCCTTAGTTCATATTTTAATGCTTTCTCCACTTTATTTACATTCTTTTTGTTTTCATTTTTAATTTGGCTTTTGTAGAAGCGAAATACCAGTGGTGCCATTGGAGGGGGGGGGGTACAATCCCCCTAGATTTTGAGAAATACCTTTTATGGGGTATGTTCATGGCAAAATGTCTTTCTTCGGTTTTATCATTTAGAAAACGACACCCCATATCCCCCTTCCAAAATTCTAGTTAATTGGCGAAGACTTGCTTTCAACTGATTTTGATGTTGGGCATCATCTCGTGCTATGAATAGCCTTTGATAACTATTTTTGGCTTGCTTTCTTTTTTCTTCTTTTCTGTAAACATCTTTACATAACATTGTTTACGTCTATTTTATTCAGAGGATTTATAATATTTTTCGTTTTACTTTCAGGTCCTTTTTGGATATGTGTGACTTTGGTGTTTAGTATCGCAATTTTTGGAAACCTCTACAATTATTTCATGGTTCCGGCTTCATCCCTCTCCTGGCATTATGATTTTCATAAAGGTAAGACAGTGTCATTGGATTAGTTTTGCTAGTTTTTTAGGAATAGTTTTGTCTTGGGAGTTTAGTGACTTTGTGAGCTCATAGTAGGTCCGTTCCAGTCTCAACTCACGGCAGGCCAATACCAACTAGAGTTCATGGCAGGTCATCGCCAGTCTAAGTAGAAGTCAGCGACAGATTGGGTTCAATGATAATATGAGTAGAAGACCATGACAGTGTCAACTCTGGTCAGGCCAAGGACAGTTTGGGTAGAAGTCAGTGATAGTATGAGTAGAAGACCATGACAGAGTCAACTCTTGGCAGATCAATGACAGTTTGAGTAGAAGTCAGGGAAGTCAGTGTCGGTAATGTTTGTACGAAAAATTTGTTACCACAAATACAGATAGAAATAATAATCAAGCAAAAGGTTTTTTCTCAATATTTGAAGTTTTAGAGCTTTCATATTGGCAAGTACAGTATGTTGTATTGCCTAAGTTATATTGAGAATCATTTTAATATATTGCCTAACATCCTCCCAGGGATGTATGTGGGAAAGGGTCCTCGGATCCCTCCCGGAAATCATGATTTTTCCGGTACTTCTTATTCGAATTATCCGTTGTTCCTGTTCATTAAAATTATTACCCCCCCACTTTAGTCCTAATCGCTAAAAAAAATTCCAATTTTGTCGTATTTTTTTTGTATGAATATTATTGCCCTCGGCTTTAGACCTAGTCTCGAATAAAATTCCAATTTTGTCATTTTGGTGATCAATGAAGTGAATAACAGTTTCACCATTAGAGACCTCATTTTATTTATTCTTCTGGGCCAGAAAGTACGCTGGGGCTCTGGGTTTTCGGACCCGTGAGTTTTTCTAACATATTAAGATTTGGGTAATTTCCCACTTAACTGACCTGGTTTTTCCCAAGGTTTTAGGAATTGCCTCTACTTGTCTTGCATAGTTTTCCTTGAGAACTAGGTAAATTAAGAATTACCTTTGTTATTTTATGGTAGTCTTCGTACCTGTTGTTAAGATCTTCTTACATTAACTTACGAAGACCTTCAGCCTAATACATTCTTTTTCACATACAATCCCATGATATAGCATCAGTTTAAAGATGGGAAAGTGATTGTTACCCTTACCCTAAACTTTGTTCTGACGGTAGTTATCCTTAAGACTGTACTTTGTACTCTTGGATTTCTGCCACTACGTTATTCAGTGACTTTATTCCTCTAACTACTTCTAATTCCTTTATTAATTCACTACTTTTATTTTGCTAAATTTCTTTATTCAGTCACTTTGTTCCTATAACTACTTTTTATTCCAAAATTCAGCCCTTTCCTTTCTTCATTCCTTTTATTCATTTTATTACTTTATTAAATAAAAAACAAGTTTTTTTAACTGAAAGTAAGGAGCGACATTAAAACTTAAAACGAACAGAAATTATTCCGTATATGAAAGGGGCTATCCCCTCCTCAACGCCTCGCTCTTTACGCTAAAGTTTTTTATTGTTTTAAAAAATAAAGTTGTGTGAAAGAGTCAAACTTTCGCGTAAAGAGCTAGGCGTTGAGGACGGGACAGCCCCTTTCATATACGGAATAATTTCTGTTCGTTTTAAGTTTTAATATACTTTCCATTAACCAGTACTATGTGTAAACAATAGGCAAACTTCATAACTTGCAGCCCTTCCCCAGGGAACTGTGGGGGATTAAGTCATCCTCAAAGACATATTTATTAGATTCTTGACTATGCTGAACAAAATGGCTATCTCAAAATTTTGATTTGGTGACTTTGGGAAAAAAACGAGCGTGGGAGGGGGCCAAGTTACCCTCCAATTTTTTCGATCACTTAAAAAGGGCAATAGAACTTTTAATTTCAGATGAGCTCTCTCACGATATTCTAGGACTACTGTATCGATACGATCACCCTTGGGTAAATAAAAAAAAAATAATAAAAAAAAATAAACACGTATCCGTGATCTTTCTTCTGGCAAAAAATACAAAATTCCACGTTTTTGCAGATAGGAGCTTGAAACTTCTATAGTGGGGTCCTCTGATACGCTGAATCTTATGGTGTGATTTTCATTAAAGTTCTATGACTTTCAGGGGTTGTTTCCCCCTTTTTTCGAAAATAAGGCAAATTTTCTCAGTCGCGTAACTTTTGATTGGTAAAACTAAACTTAATGAAACTTATAGATTTGAAATCAGCTCGAAAATTTGATTCTAATGATGCATCTATTGGTATCAAAATTTTCGGTTTTTTGAGTTTTGGTTGCTTTTGAGCCGGGTTGCTCTTTACTTACAGTTCGTTACCACGAACCGTTTGATTAATTTTTAACTGCTTTTCATTTTATTCATTCAAGACTTTTATTTTGGCTTTATTCAGCATTTTTCTTTATACAGTCACTTTATTTCTTTCACTACTTTCCATTCATTTATTCATTCACTACTTTCACTACAGTTCTTTCTCTGTTTTTTTTTTTTTTTTTTTTTCGTTTCACTATTTTGTTCCTTTAACTGCTTCCAAAAAAGCTCTTTTTGCTTTTTCAAGTGCAAAAGAATGTTATTATTAATGGGTCGTTAATTACTCTTAATTATTTAATTCGTTTTTCTTTTACGTAAACTTTCAATCGCAAAGTCTCATGGTAATCAGCTATTCTTTTTATTTAGTACCATTTGCTGCAACGGCTATTTTTACCTATGCCTGGCTTTTACCAACGGTAATTTATGGACTTCTATGGTGGAGAGAGGCACAGGGGGAGTTGTCATTCCTCGGACTTGTCTGCGTCTATGGATATTCTTTGGCAATCTACATTCCTGCCTCAGTAAGTTTATATTGATCCGTTTTATTTTTGTTAGAATTTTTTGGGGGAGAATAAGAACATTTCCCAAAAACTATTAATTTTTTTCTATTAAAAAAAATAGGTACTTTGACACCTTGAGATACGCCTTGATTTTTTCTCCTTCATTCCTGTTATTTTCTATGTAATTGACCTATCTTTACGGGTGTGTCCTTCTAAAGAATAGTACCATAGAGAAACGGAGTTTCTCTATGGTAGACTTTCTCTTTGTTAAACAGAGTTTAAAAAATAATTCAGGGCCATTTAGCTTTGCGTAAGAATGAACAGCAATAATAAATGTGAATCAAAATAGATTTGAAACATAAATTCAATGTAATTTATATTCTTACGATAAATAACAGTTTGAATAGGAGTAAATCCTTTTATTAGGCAGTGAAAAAAAAAATCAAAAAATATTCTGAATATTTCGATCACATGTTCAGTGATCGTTATCAGCAGAAATACTCTATTTTTGATCTTCAGTATATTTTTTGATTGCTTTTTCATTGTCTACTAAAAGGATTTATCCCTATTCGAACTGTTATTTATCATCATTGAAAGGCAGTGTGGTCTTCGAAATTACCTACGTTATATTTTTACGGAAAAAAAGGCAGAGACTTCAGGTCGTACCATGTCAACTTCATACCCTATGATAAAAAAACGCAAAATATAAATAGATAAATAAATAGATACTTTCAAGGTTTATCATTATTGTTTATTTATTTAATTAAGAATCCGTCTTCAAAACTGTGAAAAGGATGGAATACAAATAGACAGAAAAAAAAAGAATATTCACGCCAACAAAACATGGACAATAGTAGTGATTGTGTATTATTATTATAGTTGTGAAAAGTCCAGTCCTACCATTTATATTTTTTCTTATTTTCGAAGAGTATTATTTAGACAAATAAAATAAATAATTGAAAAAGTATTCGATTTTCCTCTCACCAACCCCTTCCCTTCAAAAAACTCAGCAACCTTAGTATCGCCTCTCTGTTTTCCAGTACTTCTTGATATTATTCAACTAATACCGGTTGGTGTTACGTAGATTTTAAGTAAATATATTTAAAATTATTTATTTTATTTATTTAAAAATTAAGTAAATTTTTGTTAAATTCAATACATAAAATCTATAATTGTAAATTCAATATTCTACTGCCTACAAAATGTAGGACCAAAAAAGAACGTAGTAAAATGGTAAAATGTTTGAAAGGTTTGCAGGGTCTTGTGAAATTTATTTGCCGTTTCTGATTTTTCATTTTAATTTATTTTTGCCTTTTCTTTGCATCTCCATTGCCCTTTTTCTTGGTGTCTCTTTCTTCAGTTTACTTCATTTTTGTTCTTAGTTTGCATAACCCGTCACAACAGCGGCGTAATTTCATATGCGGTAGAGAGGGGGAAACTGCCCCCAGACCCCAGTTTGCCCCCCCCCCTCGAGCTTAAATTTAGTTTCTTCAAGAATCTTGTCAAAATTAAGATAAGCCGACATAATTTAAGTATCCACAGAAACGGGTCAGTTTTCTTTAGTATATCTTTGCCTTTATGGTACTATATGGCTCGTTTTTCAATTTTCGCTGTCATTTCCATTTGATTTGGTAAAACTGACTCCAACTATTTTTTTTTTTTTTTTTTTTTTTTTTTATGGCTAAAGAACCTTAGCAAGTTTTCCTTTCTGGGAAGTTACTTAAATATATGGTAACTAGATTTTCGTAATATAATTTTATAGTGTATTTTATCATAACATGTATATTACTCATTATAAAGCCGGGTTCTTTGAAGTTTTTCTTTTTTGTTTTTATTTAAGGATCCTTGCCAAACAGAGCATTCGAATTACTAAGCTTTTTTGCTTTTATTTCCTTCCATGACTTTCGTAAGCTTTTCCTTTAAGCTTTTCCTTGACAAGTTCCTTCCTTGGCTTTCGTAAACTTATCTACTTTTAGTTCCTTTCTTGACTCGTATACGAAAGAGCTACCATCTATTGGCCCTCTGTTGTCCTAGGATTTGTATAGTTTCACCCTGGCGTCGAGTCGTAAAGCAGTGTTCATTTGATGGACTCAGATTAAAAATCTCCTTAACATGAGGCAATATCTCCTTAAAATCTCCTTAATGGCAATATCTCCTTAAAATCTCCTTAAAGGCAATATGATCTTTAAACTTGCTAAAAAAAAACTGGTAATGAATGAGACGTTGAGATAGCATGAACAGAAGATTTAAAATTAATTTGAGACAGTGCTCACTATACAGAATTTCAGCATTCTCATGTGAATGCCCCTTTACTTTTTCCAGAAACTGATCGCTTGCCAACTGCATCAATTTCCAAAGCAAATTTTTGTGCTTTGGGGACGGCTGGACAGATACCCTGTACCTATCCTCGATAAGGTACAGTATATCTGTCCATCCTTCCCTAAAGCACAAAAATTGCATGAGACCACTTACTTTTATGCTATTTCATGGCCCGAAAACTTTCAAGAGCCAAATTTGTAAATTGGTCAAAGTTCGCTGTGGCATTAGAAAATGTTTTGGGTCTGGTGGGATGATTTTGGGGCACAACGTTAATATTCTAGAAAATTTGTAAAAAAGCAAGGGATATGAGACATCTGAAAGCAGGAGCTTGATGCTTTCTAGATTTTGTCCTGGGATTCAGTGAGTTTCTAAAATATTTGCAACCCAAAATTAGCCTTGGCACGCACATAACGTTTGTGGTCTTTATTATCATTTATATTGTTACAAAAGAGCTATTTCGGACGCTGGGGCTCAGCAAATATTGCTATTATCTACTTACTAAACTGCGTAAAAGTGTTCTTTATGCCCGGGATGACAAGTTTGGCCCATACCCAGACCATAAAAGCTTTCCCAGTTAAGGGTTTTCGAAAGTGTGTCTCGAGAGAATAGGGGAAGAGTGTGTCTCGAGATAGTTGTGGAGGAGGTTGTCTCGAGATAATAGGGGAGGAGAGTGTCTCGAGAGAAAAAGGAAGTAGGGTGTCTCGAGAGAATATCCAAATTTACCTGAACATTGAAACAGAGGCACACTGTGCTGAAGCTATAGAATAACCTTAAAAACCCAGTGTTCTGGGTAGCTTTAGTTGACAGTGTCCCCCCCCCCCCCTCAACTCTTTTTTCTTCAATCTGGCATTATTCCACTACAACTTAAAAAAAATTCTAATAATTCTAGAATTCATGTGCTGACTATTATTCCAGAAAGGGTAGATAATTTTTATATTCACTATTAGATATTGTGGCTGATTCCTGTTCCCTGGTTCCAGTGGACGCTGGTCATTGTTGCGGCTGCACTATCTGGCTCTGTTTTACTTCTCACTCTGTGGCCAGCTGTTTCAGGAAGTCAAAAGAGGACTGCAATTATAGTCATATTTGCAGTGCTCCTTTTTCATATGGCTCTTGCTGCAGGTTTCTTGGTAAGGCACTATTTTTCTACTGAACCTATTGCAGTGGCAGGGCTAGGAAGCAGGAGCAACCGGACAAGAACAGGGGCGTAATTTTCTATGGAGTCGGGGGGATGCCCTTATAGACCTCAGTATGCCTCCCAGATCCTACTTTGCCTCCCCCCCCCCCCACCTGGCTGAAATTTAGTTTCTTCGAAAATACTGTCAAAACTAGAATAAGCCTATTTAATTCAAGCATCTACAGAAATGGGTTAGTTTTCTTTGGTATATATCTTTACTTTTATGGTACTATATGGCTCGTTTTTCAGTTTTCACTGCCATTTTCACTTGATTTGGGAAAACTGGCTCCAATTTTGTCCCCTCCCAACCCCAGGATTTTGACGAAATTACGCTACTGGACAAGAAGTCTAGGCAACTGGGTAGTGAACTTTGGAATTAAGGAGGAATATGGAGGAACTAAAAATTTGGATGCTGCTTTACTTCTGTTATTATTGGGTTGTTTCCTTCGTCCCAGTGGATACTGCCAAATTTATTTTGGTAGGCTTCAATTTGTTTTTCATCTTGTTCTTGTGAATATAGGCCTTGGGGTACTATTGAAGGCCTGTTTAGTACTTTTCTTTTTTCACAAATCTGGGATGTATTTTATCACATCGCTGTGATGCAATTCATTGGGGTTACACTTTTTCTGTTATAAACCTTCAGTTTCCTTTGTAGATTGTTATTGACGATAATATGTTAATTTGGCGGAATATTTGAAAAAAGGACGTTCAGATGCAATTGTAATAATTCGAATTGAAACCGAGATGCTTTATTGGGATATTGAGTGAGATATTACTTTCATTAATTGAGATATTAAGATGCTTAATTAAGACCTTAACCAAAATAGCAAAAGCTAGTGTAGGTACGTCTTGTATACAATCAAATTAAAACTGAAACATTCAAAGGCAAACATTACACGAACAATAAACAACATAAATGTCAAACACATCCTTCACCCATGGAAACATGTTAATTCGGCAGAATATTTGAAAACAGAACGTTCAGATGCAATTCGAACTTCAAATCGAGTCTATAAATGCAATTATTTCCATATTTATTTCTTGAATGAAGATTAATATACTTCATTAACCAAAATAGGAAAATCTAGTGTAGGTACGTCTTGTATACAATCAAATTAAAACTGAAACATTCAAAGGCAAACATTACACCCTATAGCTTTATCATTAAATTGCTGAATAAAATAAGGGCGAAGGATTTACGATATTGCTCGGTTCTAGAAGCCGGTTAGATCCTTATTTGTGGACTATTCTTTTTTACTTGTAGGAGTGTAGGGTTTGTTCCTTCAGAAGGGGGTTCTCAAGATTGGATAATAAACCACGATGAGTTTGCATGTTTATTTTTATCCTTTTTTTCATTTTATTTTTATTATATTTTTGTGTTTGTTTTGTATGCTTATTCTTATCCTTTTTTGCAATCTCGTGCTAAAAATTCGTCAACAAACTTTCTCCAGCAATTTTGTAAAATTGGTAGAGAAACTGACTAAAAATTGTCATAAAAAATTGTTTATTAGCTCTTAGAAACACGGTTGCATTTAAAATTCGTATTATTACTTTTTCTTAGAGTGGTAGGAGTATGCCTCATGTCAAAAAAACTATACGAACTACTTAAAAGTTAATTTAACCGAATCCTTTTTTACCAGTAGTGAAATTTTGACCATTTTAGTGAACTTCCCTTGATCAAAGTGTAAGTAGTTTTTGTTAGAAGGGTGAAATTTATCTTATATTACCAAAATCTGTATTAACTGTTGATTTCATCGAATCCTTATTTCACTAATGATGAAAGTTTTACCAAAAAAAAATTTACTGAATGCAATAAAATTTGAGGGTGAAGACGGGCAATATACGATGAAAAGCTATGTGAACCATTGATAGGCCAATTTTACCAAATCCTGTTTTTTTCACTAATAATGAAATTTTGACCATTTTGGCAAAATACCCTTGACCGAATGTAAGCAGTTTTTTTAGAAGCATGCAACTATGTCTTGTATCACGAAAAACTATATGAACTCTCGATTGTCAAATTCGACCGATTCCATTATTTCAATAATGCTGAAATTTTAACTAAATGCAATAGATTTTATATGAGACTGGAAATAAGCCTTATATCATGAAAAACTAAATCCATCATTGATAGGCAAATTTCGTCAAATCTTTTTTCCACTTCTAGTAAAATTGCACTTTCTTGGTAAAATGTTCTTGACCATATGCATTAGTTTTTGTTAGAAGGGTAGAAACAGGTCTTTTGTCAAGTAAAACTATGTCATGCAATGTGACCAAATCCATTTTTTTATGAACGGTGAAATTCTAACCATTTTCATCGACTTAGTTGTATAATCGTGGTTAACTTTTCAACTTTAACAGTAATTGTGACCATTTCGAACAAAACAAAAAGATTTGAATATATATATATACATATATATGTATATATATATGTATATATATATATACATATATATATATATATATATTATATATATATATTATATATATATAATATATATATATATATATATATATATATGTATATATATATATATATATATATATATATATATATATATATATATATATATATATATATATATATATATATATATATATATATATATATATATATATATATATATATATATATATATATATATATATATAATATATATATATATATATATATATATATATATATATATATATATATATAATATATATATATATATATATATATATATATATATATATATATATATATATATATATATATATATATGTCTTCTATATATAGAAGTCTGAAACAAGGATTTACGAGTGAATGGTAGTCATTTTCTTATCCTTGAACCGACTTATTTTATAATAAGGCGGCTCATTAAGTAGTATTTCTGGATGCAAATGACTGCTAATCAGTTTGATGTCTAGTTAGAAGAGTTCCTGTAATAGTTTTATTTCAATAAAAGAAAAGTGCAGTGTTTTTATAGGAAAAGCTTAATTACATTGTGGTATTTTTTCCAGAGTTTGGAAAATTCCGATCCTTCAGAAAAACCGCAATTCTTCTGGTACCGAATTTTTTTCATTAAAAAAACGAAGAGCGAAAAAAATAAAAATAAAGTAAAAAGATGAAGCTGATTTTCAGCCTATGTATGAAACCTGAAAACAAAGCAGAAATTTTGGCAAAAAGACTCGGGAAAACTAAATGGTTAAAGACTCAATGGTTTAAATCGAAAAAAATAAAGATATGGTGTTTGACATGGTGAGATTCAACAGAATGGATAGTTTCAGTTACCTAGGTACTATTATTAGTACGAAATTCCTGACGGAGGGACGATGCAAAAATTAGTAGGGACTTTTTGCTTGGCTAATAAAAATTTGAAGAATAACAACGTAGGTCTTAGAGCTACGATCGGAACTCTAGATGTGATTGTAAGGACCGTTGTCTAGTGCGTTGTCTGGCTCGGAAGTGCGGGTGCTTCAAAAAAATTGACATGATTTTTTTGTATGTTTTCAAGAGAAATTGAAAAAAAGGAAAGATTTAAACAACCACTTGGATGGTAGTTCATCAAAAAAAAACCTACGAAAAAAAATGGTTCAACCCAAAGCCCAATGACCTATATACACCGCTAACCTGGGTAGGTAACGTTTTACGGATGACAGGTGGGTAAAATTTCTGCTTTTTACCAAATATCTGAGACAAAGTATGTCTACTCGATTAGTGTGAGAAGTGGTCATAAGAAAAGATTTAAGTGAAGTAGGAACGGCGAGGGAAAGGGGGGTGGTGGTGTACAGCGTGCAACTGTGTTGGCCTCATGTGGTTGGGTCAGACGTGTTGTTATTAGTAGTAGTAATGGTAGTAATTTTTTAATGACAATCTGTTTTTCTAGCTATATTTCTTCCACGTGCCAGCAATGACCACCGGAGCTCATGCACACACCCCTACAAAGTACCCTCAAACCCGATACACCAACCAAGCCTGTGAGTAGACGTTCTGAAACTGTAAGTGACTTGGACCAACCGATTGCTCAGTCTCTTGTTAGTGGTCTAATTCAAAATGAAACGGAGATTATGAACAGGAACTCAAGTAGACTAGGAAATCATTTGGACAAATCAGTTGCTGAGCCCCCTCAAAGCAAGCTGACTCAGTTTTCCAACCTGAATGGAACTCTTAAGAATTTAGATTTGAAAGAGGATACAAGTGACACTGTGCCACTCGTGAAAGGTGTGCCACTTGTGCAAAATTTAGTAAAGAATTTTACCATCAGTGCTGTATCTGCCTCTTAGTCTTGTTTGAACTTTGGCTGTGATTGTAATTTGTGCGTTTCTTACTGCAGAAGGAGAACATGTCCAGAACTTACACAAGGATCAAAACGTATTTTTCTGTGAACAACGGGCTTATTTATTCTATTTCAAGTTTGTCGTTTTTTTTTTTTTTTTTTTTTTTTGGTTATTCAGGCTTTTCATTGTGCAGTGTATACTGTGCTTTCTTTTGGTGTTCTTTCTTATTATTGATGTAGGGACATGTTCACTTTCTGTGATAATTGATTTCAAGTGTACATAGGGTGTTAGGAAAGTTAACCCTTAATTTTTGTGTACAATTTCTATTTTAAAATTATTAGAGATTTTCTGGGTTACGATGTCCGAAGCCAAAAGGCGTCAAAATTAAAGCTGAATTTATGGGAATATCTGTCTAATATAGGGATTTTGTTCATTATGAGTGTCCAAAGTCAAAAGCTATCAAGTCAGAAACTGAATTTTTGAGATTACTTTTGGATTTTAGCTTCTCTTTTTTATTTTCTTATACAAAGATGTGTGGCACCTTCATTGCCTTTAAAAGTCATTCATATATTTTAACGGGTATAACATTGAAAAAAAAGTTTAAAAAAACTGGAAAACTGTACGAAAATAAGAAATAGATAAAAGCGTTATAACCTTGAGACTTTTCATGTATACCCAACTACCTTTTTTACATGTATACCCAACTACCGCTAGTTTTGGCATTCAGATACTTGATATTCGTATATTAGGTTTAACTATGCGAAAGATGATAGTCGTTAAGATGCAACGTTGCCTCATAAGATTATAACTTGTCAGATTAGTGTAATACTTATCCTCACCTATCATTGCTATAAAAAATATTGTGTGATTTTTACCTAATCTTTTAAAAACAAATTCATAAACTCTTATTGGAATTTGGAATAAACAAATAATGCTCTATTGACTGATACCAGATTTTAGCTCTATACCTTGGATTTCTATTCAGAAGGGGGAGGGGGGGGGGGGGGGCAAATCTTTAAAACATTGCACAGGATCAAGATTCATTTAATATAAACCTACCGTAGTTACGGCTAGTGCCGCTACTAATCCGCGCTACGTTTGACACCATAGTAAGCATTAAATACGATTTATCGCACTATTAAAAAAGAAACGAACGAAACACTGAAAAAAATTAGTCCCGCAGTGCGCCATTTCTAGCGCACGGTTCTATAAATTTGGTTTCCAAACAAAATTTATTTAGTGTTTTAAGGAACGTGCTAGAACCGGGGAAATGAAACTTTCTAGGATGTGTTGAAACATCCATTTTGGGAACTTCCGAATTTTTAATTCCCCTTACTCGATTTCTCAGTGGGTGGGGTTGAGACTTATCCTTCGTATGGCAGGAATCCTTGGGGTATCGTCTTGTCAGGTTTACCTATATTTGAGGTCTGTTTTCGGTTAGTTTTGGGAAACATTTTAATATGGCTCCCGGTTTTCTCCAAATTCATTCAAGGAAACTGCATTCAAAAGTCAGTCAAACATGTTTATATTGCTTTCTTATCATATAAATATTTTCTTCCTTGCCTTCCTTTTTGTGGATTGCCGTCCATGTATATATAACGTTGAAATGGTTCTATAAATGATGAAGTTTGGGGCTCTTAAATAATATCAAACTTAAGTTTTAGTAATCTTACAGGAATTTCTTGCACAACAAAAAAAAAATCATAGCTATGTTTTGACTTTGATAAAAAAATACCAAAGAAATTTCAAAGAAAAATTTCAGTTTTACTTAATAATGCAAAATATATCAAATAGTAAAAGTGTAATGAATAGTTATGGTGATTCTTGTGCCTAAAGGTATTTCACTGCTCTGGTAATCGCTTATTTTACGCTTGGAATTTATTTATTGTAATTTTATTTCAACAATTTTTCATGTGACTTGACAGGGCTTAATTTGGTGTTCCGGTTGTTGTATATAAGTTTTACCATTTTGTAAAAATTTATGGAAAGAGATAAATATAAACCAAATAAAATCTCTGAACTTTGTACTGCTGAATTAGGAACATAAAAAACAAAAGTCGTTAATTATTTTCTGGATAATATTACGTGTTGAAAAAACCTTATGGTGGACAAACTTATCCTTAATTCACATTGCTATGTTTTCACGCAAATACGGCGTTTTCTGTCATTTCAGTTTTACGTCAAATCCGTAAAATCCATCAGTTTTTTGGCTGCAGTTTTATGCATCCTAGTCGCTGCTGAGAAATACTTCAACCCTGCTGTTGAAAAACGGCTGAATTGCCCGTTGAATTTACATCCACTGACTCGATATATTTTGAATTGAAACATTTATTTAACTATACAATGAAAATAACTGAGGAACCGATCTCATTTGTCAGAAGCTGGCCTTGTTGAATTAGGTGACATAAGGGCCATTCAAAGGAACGTCTAACCCGCAATGCCTGGGATCAGGATCGTAATTTACTATGGAACAGGGAGAGGAGCAACTACCCCCTCTAGATCCCAGTTTGCCCCCCCCCCAGATCCCGGTCCCCCCAGCTAAAATTTATTTTGTGGGAAATTCTTGTCAAAACTAAGATAAGCCACATAATTCAAGCCCCCAGAGAAACAAGTCAGTTTTATTTAGTATATATTTGCCTTTATGATAGTATATGGCTGATTTTTCATTTTCACTTTATTTGGGAAAATCGGATCAACTTTCCCGGGAAATGAGCTAAAGATAGGAATATTATATCATTATCTAGGTATAGCCAGCCTAGGCATAAATAAGCTAGCCTATTTAATATTTCTTCTTGTCTTCCAGAACTTGCTTTAGCCTATACCTAGCTTACACCATTCTAGTTTTCGCACTTCACCGGCTGCAATAAACCGTTTCTGTTTGAGCATTTTTGTGATTTTTCTGCATCCGTTGTCCATGAGCCGTTTTATGTTAAAAAAAATCACATCAGTATGAACCAGCTGATGTTTAAACTTTGTTATTTTTTCACTAGATGGGCAGGGTTGCTGGCCAGTTCAGACCTTCATTCTCTATCTCCACGCCCTCCTCTCATGAAGTTTTCCTGGTTTGTAGTTCCTTGTAAACTTCCCATTTCATTCGAGGACGTCCTATTTTTCATTTCAGACCGACTGGGTAGCCAAATAGTATGATTCTTGGCATTGGCACCATAAGCTGAATTTTAGGGGGGGGGGCTTAGCTGGTCTAATCGGCACCTCCAATGCTGTATAATAGAAACCTCAAAACAAAAATATAAGGAATCATCATTCAGCCAAAGGGGGGCTGTAGCCCCCCTCTGCCCCTTATATGGGTGCCTATGATTCTTGGCAACATATCTTAAACACAAGTTACCCATTCTTTCACTAGATAATTGCAATTAAAAAAAAAATGGGGATAAAAAACAAATTTGAAAGAAATTCTTCAGTTTGATGGGTTCGTATGGTAACTTTAAGGTTCTCATACATGCTAAATTTCATTGTATTATTTTCATCAATTTCGCATCGCTTTTTGGAGTGGATAATCGCTTTTTCTAAAATTATGCAAATTTTCTTATGCTAATAGTTTTTGACGAGCATTTTTTAATTCAATAAGTTTTGGATATATCTTTTCGTCTTAAATCATAGATGCTGTTGATACGATTATAAGAAGAACTCCTTGTTGTTACGTTTTGGTTTATTTTAAGCAAGGTTGTCAACCCCTCCCCCGTCGTTTTCAAAATCTCCATTTAATATTCGTACACCAGTGCTTGAAGAATGATAATCATCGTTAAACAAGTGCTCTTTAAGATATTTCTGTCAGCCTATAGTGCACATATTACAGACTTAGTGTGTAGATATTCCTGAGAGTTAAGGGTTATCTCAAAGGGAAATTTTCCCACCCCTTCCCCTATATTATCTGGTGGCTAACTGAAAGTTTGATAAATAATTGCATAAAAATGTGCTTTTTGAGGCTTTTTCGGCAAATTCCGGGAAAAAAAAATCCCACGTAGACCAGATTTCCGGTATGAATTAAAAAACGATCAGAAATTAAATAAAAATCAATTGTGTTTTTGAATGAGAGTATGCTAAGGAGAATTTTTCAGGCGGAATCATGAGCAAGATTTCGTCTGGGGGAATTTGCAGTGAAAATGGAATTCTCCTGGGATAATTTCCCGGGAGGAAGAGTATTTTACGTAGGAGAACTTTCCATTGAGGAGTTTTTCTTGGGGGAGGGGTATTTCCATTGAGGAGAAGGGCGGTTTTCCCGGTATTATTTAAAAAATGAACAGAAATTAAATGAAAAAAAAAATACAGTTATTTCAACTGAAAGCAAGGATCAACGTTAAAACTTAAAACGAACACAAATTATTCATATATGAGGGGGGATGCCTCGTTCTGAACAATCCGCTCTTTATGCTAAAGTTAGACCTTTTTTCCCAATTCTTAAAGAACGCTTCCTAAAACACCAGGAACATTTAATCAGAATAAGGAAGTATTTTAAAAGTGCTTAAAGACTTTACCGTGAAGATAGGGGTATTGAGCAGGAGGCAGCCCCCCTCATATGTCGAATAATTTCTATTCGTTTTAATCTTTAATGCTGCTCCTTACTTCGGCTGAAGAAACGTGTTTTTTTTATTTAATAACCAGTAAAGATGATGAGGGAAAAAAAACTAATAGCAGTTTGTCTGTTACTTAAATTTGAAAGTTTTGTCACGTAATTAGTTCTTAATTTGAAATTTTGAAACATATGATGGTGAAGAAAAGGAAAAATTACAGGAAATGATCCTAGACGATGTCAGATGCCCACATATTAGTTCTCTTTAGTGCATTTTTTCTTCGCCATCATCAGTGACCACGAAATTGGCTGTCAGAATTTGTTCTAGACGTTTACTTCCCTCCCCCCGTGGAAAGTATACTCCCTCCCCGCGCAATATACCCTCCTGGAAAATACCCCCGCCCGTGGAAAGTGCATCCCTGCTGAAAGGAAATTATTCCAAAAAATTTTCTCCCCACTGAAAATTCCCCTAGACAATCCTCCCCCTCCTCCCGTAGAAAACGCCCCCGCGAAAAACGTCCGTATGTTTCCCATTTACAAATGTTATCTGTAAGTAGGAACAAATTACAAAACTTAAAAAGGCATTTGAACTTCTACAATAGGGTTCTCTGATTATTTTGTAGTTAGGGAGGGAAAGGGATACCTCAAAGGGTGCATTTTAATGCCAAAACATCCCAGCTCTCATAAGCCCGGCTGTTTTAGCAATGTACATGCACATATTGTCTTTTGATTTAATTCAAATTTTCCCACAATATTTTGGTTGCCCTCAATTTGCTTTTGAATCTTAAAAAGAGCACTATAACTTCCAATCTCCAGTTAAATGCCCCCAGTTTCTGAGGGGCTAATTTGACCTTGAAGGCCATTTTATATGAACTTTAGACTGTTCTGAATAAAATAGTTATCTCAAAATTTCCAATGGATGCATTTTGGAAAAAGAAAACGTGGGATGGGGCTAGTTGCCCTCCTATCACTTTCAACTCTTGAAAAGGATACTAGGACTTCTGATTTCCAATTGAATAAGCCACATCTGAAGTTTATGTTGACCGCCCTTTCTATATAAACCTTAGGCATTAATAGTGTGCAACTAATATAACTTGTAGTCCTCGCCCTGGTGACCGTGGGGGGGGGGGGGTCATCCCCAGAGACATAACTGCTAGACCTTTCAAATATGCTTTAAAAAAAACCGGCTATCTCAAATTTTAGTTCGATGTGTTTGGGGAAATGAGAGGCGAAGGGGGGGGGGGGAGGGCTGGTTTCTCCCCAATCACTTTCCAATATTAAAAAGGGGAGCAAAACTTTCAATTTCCGATTCAATGAGCCCCTGCGAAGTTTTAGCGACCACCCTTTCCATAAGAACCTTACATCCACCCGGGGCATAACTTACAACGCTTGCCCTGAAGGCTGTGGGGTGTGGTTTTAATCTTCAAAGACATAATTAATGGACCTTTCAACTACGTGACCTACGAAAACAAAATGACTATATTATAATTTTGATTGTATGTTTATGGGTAAATGATGGTTAGGGGGGCTAGTTGCCATCTAATCACTTTCAACCACCAGAAAAGACAATAGAACCTGCAATTTCCAACCGAATGAGCACCTTTTGAAGTTTCTACGACAACTCCTTCCATGCGAATTGCCCTAGTCTAAAAAAAAATACATTGTGCCCACGTCGCTCTTTACTTAGGCAGTACAATTGCGCTGCCTACGATCTTTGGACATCATTTTAAACAGATGGTTATCTCAAAATTTCTATCAGATACATTTTGGGAAAACAAGACGTGTAGCTGCCCTCAGATCACTTTGACTCTTAAAAAGGCACTAGAACTTTTGATTACCAATCCAATGAGCCCCCTCCCAGGTTTATACAACCACCCTTTCTATTAAAAAAAAAACTTATATGCCCCGAGGGCATAATTTATAACCCTTGCCCTGAGGACTGGGGGGTTGTCAACTTAGGCAGCGCTATTGCGCTATTCACCGATGGCGCTATTGCGCCACCAGAACGTGGCGCCACAGAAAATTTCTAGTGCCGAATTATTTCTTGAGATTACTGAGAGACAAAGATAAGGCAAAATTCATTATTCAGTGGCACATGAAAAAATTATCCATTTTCCTCAAAAAATTTTTTTGAGTTGACTCGTCTGCTATGGATGTAAATTATTTTTCACTTGTTACTGTCCTTTTCATTACAATGTAGCATTTTTTAATTAAAACCAGTTTCGATAGGCCCTGATATTCCTCAAATGCCTTATTTATAAATGCTTTCTTCTTTTGGTTGAACAAATATACGTAAAATCTTCAACAAACTTTTAACAGTTAACTACAGTTTTCTACAGTTAACATCAGCTAATGGCTAAAGACACACTTTATTTCAAAACTTGTATTACATTACTCCTAAGTGAGAGGATTCAACCGTGAAGCACTGAGAAACAACAGTCACTGCTCACTGCAGCGTAGGAGAGTGAGATGCTGGGAAGCGTCGACCCCCTTATTACGGAGATTGATTATCTAAGTTGTAATGTTGTTTTCTACTTTTACACAATTTGTTTTAAAATACTTGTATATTTGGTTTCCGTTCATTTTCACTGTCATATCCATTTTAATCTATCTTTAGCTTTTACGCCAAAGTTTAACTTTCGCATTTACAATTCTTCAAAACAGAAAAATCCCTCTACAAAACTGCCCTCTTAATATTTATTAAAAGGGGGGCCTTAAATACTAGTATCATCATTTTCGTCCTAATCTGCATCCCTGGCATCATCTGATCAAGTAGCCTCCTTTTTTTTATATATGATCATGAATTGTGTGAAAGTATTGAGTTATTGCTTTTTTGAGAAAACCCAAAGGCCATATTCACACAACTGATTGGGGTAGCTGATCCACTGGAAGTACCCGAGCTTACAGTGTTCTCTTCAGCTTCAGGTTGTATGTTTTATATTTTTAGAGGAGTACTCACTGGAAAAATGTTATTCCTGGTGGATCCCCCATATTATATAGTGCTGGAACCCACTGGGCAAGGGCAAAAAAAATAGTAACCCAGGGGCAGATCCAGAATTTTTTTAGGGGGGGGAATAGGTTGTTCCGATAAACTTGCGTTAGGAGCAAGTTTAATTAACGCAATCTTGCGTTAGTTAAGTAAATTACACTATTATAGACTACGTTAGGGGGGCGAGCGCCCCCCTCGCCCCTCCCCTAGATCCGCCACTGCAATAACTAGATAGGATCTTATCAAAATAAACCGATTTACACAAAACCCACCTAATAGTAAGCTTTAATTTAAGTATGATCTTTTACTTCACTATAAAAATACTTTACAATAATTGGGGAATAACAATTCCATTTTATAGCCTAATCGCAAGGATAGTCAAAACATATTTCTCCAGCTGAAGGGATACTAGAAGCTAAATCCTCTCTCCATATTGATTGGAAGAACCGCTCTCGATATTTTGGCCCTAAAAACTAGACCTTTGCTAATTTCCATAGCCTCTTCCCCAGAGAAAGGACATCCGCTGACATCTCTCAACTTTTCTAATATTTGCTTGCAATATTGGATAACTTTCCCTTATTTTGTGCGGACTGTGTAACATGATGTTTAGAGGCAAATGTGGCACATTGTTTAAATGTGACTTTAAAACGATATTCATATAGCTTTTCAGAAGTCCCATGCCAATTATCTATCTCCTAATTTTCTCCCAAAGTCGGGTCAAAATTGATATTTATCTATTTGGAAATACTAGGAGATTCTTTTGACATCATTATTATCGTCGAAATTTCACTCTTAAGAGTTTCATATACTATTGGCGCTAGTCATGTTTATGTACTTCTCTCTTTGTTTGCAGAATTTCTAGATATTGAATGTGTTAAATTTATTTAATATTGTGAAAACAAACATCTGTTTTGGAAGAAGGAATTTAAACACATTGGTGTCCCGCTTAAAAAAAAAAAGTTAACTTTCTCACGCTCTTGTCACTTGACCTTTGTCTTAGTCTTATCGTTTTTTATTGTCGGAGTAAAAAATGATAGTGAAATATATGTGTTGTGTTATAATCACCGCGTTCCAGTATTAGCTAGCAGTAACTCTAGAAAGCTTCAGAAAACCAAATCTTATTCTGTTAATTGTAAAAAAAAAAACTTGGAGAAATGAAAGTCACCTTGAATGAGTAAATTCTCACAAAATCTCCCGTTCATAAGTTAATTGCTGCTATTAGGCCATGGGCGTAGGGTTAGTAATTAAATTATGTTGAATATATTATATTTGAAATCTCGTGACAGTGTCTGCATGTTTTTTTATGTTTTTTTTTTTTCGCATTTTCACCGATGTAGTTTTTGTTACCACTACTGTGGGCATAATATTCACAGTAACCGTAAAGCTTGAAGGTCTGAATGCAGAGCTTACATATTTTATGTATTTTTAGTAGAGTACATAGTTTATTATAATATAGAAGAACATTTTAAGGGTTACGTCCTTCTATTCACCTTGGGTAGTTTCTAAGTGTTTTCTGAATTCTGTATTTACTTCATTAAAAAAAATGCATTTTCATTAAGTCTTTAACTTATATTAACTTTTATAAGGTATGATTATAAAATGTGCCAGCTAGTTTTCGCCGCTGGAAGAAATATAAATTGAACTTGTCTTGAAATATTTTTGGAGAGCTCTGAAGTCGAGATATTGGTAATTATTCTTACTTCTTTTAATTAGAGCTCTGAAGTCGAGATATTGGTAATTATTCTTACTCCTTTTAATTAGATCTCTGAAATCGAAATATTGGTAATTATTCTTGACATCGTGATATGGTAATTATTCTTACTTATTTTAATTAGAGCTCTGAAATGCAAAAAGCTGGTTTAATACAACTTTGAGCTATCCTAGCTAAGTGAATGGCACGCTAGATCTGAAATTCTTTGTCCACGACGACAGGGGCTTGTATCTTTAATAGCTCAAGTGAACTTATTTTAACATAAGTTTTAGAGTTTATTTAAAACTAAACTCCCTATTTTCTCGGATTAATTCAATTAACAGTGAGACCTTAGTCTCACTGTTAATAATTTGGATTAGAAGAATGTTTGGGAGAATTTAATATCCATGGTGGAAGCACATTGATTTTTCCTTCCGTTCAAATTGGTATGGAAAACCCGCTTGATTTACCTTGTATAAAATATACTATAAATTAGCTTACGTAAATTACGCTACTTAGGAAATTGAACACTTTTCAACTTAGTAATAATCACTTGACAAATTTATAATCGCCCATACTAGAAAAATAGGAGCAATCAAAATTTTTATCATTAATTTTGTTAAGAATAGGCCACATATGTTCAATCCAAAGAACTAAAATTACAAGGATACTATTCAAGATGGGCAGCTCATCAAAACTTTTGCAGTGGTAATATGTGATTCCAGGATTGTGGCCATTTAATCTCAATTTTTCTTTTACTCAAATCAAATTTTAGGAATGGAATACTTAAATTGTAAAAATTTGTTTGGCAATTTTAGGAGTAGTTAGACTGTAAGAATTTGTTTAGCAGTTTTAGGAATAGTTAAATTGTAAAAATTTGTTTGGCAATTTTAGGAGTAGTTAGACTGTAAGAATTTGTTTAGCAGTTTTAGGAATAGTTAAATTGTAAAAATTTGTTTGGCAATTTTAGGAGTAGTTAGACTGTAAGAATTTGTTTAGCAGTCTTAGGAATAGTTAAATTGTAAAAATTTGTTTGGAAATTTTAGGAGTAGTTAGACTGTAAGAATTTGTTTAGCAGTTTTAGGAATAGTTAAATTGTAAAAATTTGTTTGGCAATTTTAGGAGTAGTTAGACTGTAAGAATTTGTTTAGCAGTCTTAGGAATAGTTAAATTGTAAAAATTTGTTTGGCAATTTTAGGAGTAGTTAGACTATAAGAATTTGTTTAGCAGTTTTAGGAATAGTTAAATTGTAAAAATTTGTTTGGCAATTTTAGGAGTAGTTAGACTGTAAGAATTTGTTTAGCAGTTTTAGGAATAGTTAAATTGTAAAAATTTGTTTGGCAATTTTAGGAGTAGTTAGACTGTAAGAATCTGTTTAGCAGTCTTAGGAATAGTTAAATTGTAAAAATTTGTTTGGCAATTTTAGGAGTAGTTAGACTGTAAGAATTTGTTTAGCAGTTTTAGGAATAGTTAAATTGTAAAAATTTGCTTAGCAAGTCTAAAGTATGAACTAAATTGTTTGATAAGTAAGATAATACACCTGTTAATGGCTGCCTTCTTTTTCTCTGGCACTTTTTATTGATGGAACAACTTTTATTCCATAAATTGTTATCAGTAAAAAATTACTAAAAATGTTTCAGAGGATTTTCTGTGGTTACTGATAGGTACTATTAAAAAACTATAGAGGGCACAGTCTGCAAAAATATGTATTGAGGTTTTACCCATTACGAGGAGTCTTGCTTAGTTTCAGGATAAAATTAATAGCAAAACTAGGAAGAATTTGACCTTCTATATGTCTCCTTGAATTTTTAAAGTTTGTAGGTGAAACTAGCGTATCTTTATTTAATTACAGAACTTATTCTTAGGTGCCAGTGACCAGTACATTGTCAAATTGTAAAATTATCTGGTAGTTTGAATTTTTTCAGTTGTTGGAGGTGAATTTTTGTGACATTTCAATCAGTATTATAGACTATTGTTGTAAACACGGGTATAAATTGACAAAAATCTAGGGGGAGGTCGACAACATGCATTTTTGAAAATCTAGCAAAGAGATGTTTTTTGTTTTTTTTTTTATTAAGTTTCTTAAATAAAAGTTTAACGTCATTTTTGAAAAATAATAATAGTACTTGTGTTTCAATGGGAACGGGAAAATTTAAATGTGAACGTGCCCAAGTAAAATCCCGTAGCTTTATGCTACTTAACTTAGGCTACTTAGGGGAATGCGCATCTGGCATCATGTCTTGTCCTTATTTTATCAGAGGTTCGGTCATGGTAATGAAGCTGAAAAGGAATTGCTGACCCCAAGAACTCTTGCTTAGAAGGAATTCCGAAAAGAACTGAACCAATTTAGTTCTCGGAACCTTTAAAAAACAAACAAAACATTCCAAAAATAGAACAAATGCAAATTAATTGACGGCATGCCGTCAATCAGTTTTCGGTGGCAAAAAAAAGGTTTGGTTCAAATACCAAATGTTTTCGGCGCGCCGGTGGCGCGTTGCCGCCTAGCATAATTACGTCCCCGGCCGCCATATTTTATTTTGGCACGGCTTCGGGGCTAGTCTTGCCTTTGAGAACATTTTCGGAAGACTCTGAAAAAAAAATTAAGGGAGAGAGTTTAAGAAATATTTGAGAAAGACCAAGGAAAAATACAATGAAGTTATGAAGATATGTTGCAAGTTCTTGCTATAGAATCTAATGAGGCATGAACACCCTAAAGTGCTATCGAGGATTTCAAATTTCAAGCGGCGTTTCTACATTCATCATTTCATCATCCTGCGCAAAATTCAAAAATTTAAACTGAAAAGTAAAAACAAAGGTCAGGCTTTTGAAACTAATGTTTAATTGTTAATTAAATATAGACTATGTGATTTATGGTAGGTATATTCTAGACCAAAAAAGATTCTTCTGGCAAACATGAATCATGCAGGTGGGACTAAATGTCTTGCCTTTATTCAAATAGGCTAAGCCTAGCCTATGAAAAATGGTAGGCTAGGCTAAATTATTAGCATAGGACAAGACCTAAATAGAAAAAAGAACTATATTATGTAAAATTCTACTTTATCTACTTTTGACTAGGCCCTATCTTGGAAAGTGGTTAGGTTAGGAAAATGAAACTTTCAGGGATGGCTCTACAGGCTAAATGGGTCTACCTACCTCCACTCCTTCTCCCTCTAAAGGATCATGACCTTTAAAAATATGTGTGTTTTAAAAGTGAAACCTTGCAAAATAGATTGTTTGCTTAAATGAAGCACAACAAAATTGTTTTCTGCTCCAAAACTGCTCAATCCCCATTTATAAGGCTTTAAAGATATGCAAATACATTTCCTAAATCTTGAAAAAAAAATGTTGATTTGGCTTAAAATTCTACTCAAATAAGCCTAACAGGAATTACACTTTCAGAACTTAAGCCAGAGAAAAAGAAACTGATAGCCTAAAAATTAAGGTAAATGTTGTGTTATCAAAATTTCAATAGGTATAGACCTATCATGTAGGCTAGGCAAATTCAGGAACCTCTAGAAGGAGGAGAGGTGGAGGCAGGTACTTCAAAATACCTTCCAGGACATACTTTATCCTGTAGACCCATCCCTGAAAGTTTCCTTTTCCTAACCTAACACCTTTCCAAGATAGCCAAAAGTAGCTAAAGTACAATTTTACCCAATGTTATTTCATTCCCCTTCAATTTTCTCTTTAAATATAAAGATCACTGTTTCACATTTGTATCACAGAACCCTGTCCTACCCCCCTAATAAGGCAAGGTAGGCCTACAGCACTGAGCTCTGTACAAGAACTTGCTGGTTTGTAATCATTTATTATGTTTATTTCTTTTCAAAAATAAATTCCTAACCAAATAGAGCCCTTAAGAAAAACCCAATGAAATTAGCAAACTTGTAGGCTACCTAGCCTATGCCTTAGCCTAACCTTTAGTGTTCAAATAGACCAAGGACACTCAAGTGAAGCTTTCAGAGAATGTCAAGGAGAGTGTTAAATTACATCAAAATACATTATGTGAATACAGGTTGTCAAAAAGGCAAATGGTAGCCTAACTCAGGAATGACTAGCCCAAGGGTATCAAAAGGTTTTTTGGCTGTCCAAAAAAAAATTGTTAGTTAACAATTTTTCCAACTATAGTGTCTCTGCCATCCAGTCAGCTAACATTGTTAGCCTAGAGCTTTTTTGAATTGAAACTTCCAGGGCTAGATGAGAGGGATATTAAACTGACAAAAAGCAACATACCACTGCTGCTACTAGTAGTAGTACAGCTACTACTGTTAGTAGCTTACTACTAAAGCTAGTAATATTACTCTTACTACTATTACTGTTACTAGCCTACTCCTACAACTAAGGCAAAGGGTATGAAGGTGAAAAATTATAAGGGGTGTTAAACTAACCTAAAGGTAAATATTTGCATGAATAAGTTGAAATAAATCAATACACACTACTAGCATGCAATTTGTCAAAAATATGTACCAAGAATATCCTAGACTACAGGGGTCATACAAAGGTGCCTAAGTCCCTAAAAAAAAATCCTCATAGTCCCTATTTCTGTTCCTCTTTTTTTATGTAGTCCTTCATTGCCTACAACAAACAAGCCTTTAGCCAGTGCCATGGAGTTCTTGTATCTTGCCATCTAGGAGCTATAGTGCATAGCAGGGGGTTTTGTTGCACCATCTACTTTCAGTTATTTAGTATTTATGTTATGTTGTGTAGATAGATAGATAGTTGCATCCAAGGCATCACATCAGTGAGGATGTTTTGTAGGGTAGGTGGCAAATAGCTTCCATTACTGACAATGCCCAGGCTGAATCTTAGTTGCATTTGATTTAACAAAACTTAGTTAACTGAGAAAGTTAGTTTGAACTTCTTGCCTGAAATTCTTAGTAGATATCCAAGAACAAAGAATTCTTAGTTGTAGTGTCAATGTTAACTTTTTAGTTTACTAAGAATCCATTTGTCAAATAAAACATTCAAAGTTAACTAAGAATTACAGATAAAAGGGCAAACTCTACTTATTTGTCTTATTAGTTAACTAGTAAAGTAAATCAAATGAGGCTGTTGTAAATGGTGGTGAGGTCATTATTGCTATTGGGCCGCCATGCAAAAAGTGGGGTAGCAAAGTAGCAATGCTACTTGGCAGTTTTCAAATTTGTTGGCAGATTTTATCTGAAAATACCATTTTTACATATAAAAATAATTTTTGCTCGAAGAAAGGTTGTCAGAACACAAGTTATACTGCTTAAAGTGTTGATAGCTTTTGGAATTCTGTCAAATTCTGCTAATGGCAGGCAGCAGCTTTGGAACTTTTCTTTACCTGACTCCCCCTCCCTACCACTCAAGTATATAACCCAAATTACATATTTCCCATGAGCTTTTCTGGATATTTACTTTGTCACAGCTGTTTCAGTTTACAGGTACACAGTTTTAAACAAGAGTGATGCTAACAACCTAAAGTAAATATGGCAATTTTCAAAAGTTTGTAAATTGTATTTTAATTGGGTCATGATGAATCAGTGCCTCTGGATTTGATACCTTCAAAAAAATGGAATTATAATCAAATAGTGTGTTTATAACGGTAATTGCTAATTAAACGAAACACACTCAAGAAATATGCTTAGGTTAGATCTCACAAAACTGGTTTCACAGCATACAAAGACAAGGGACAGGTGATAGAATGCATTGGACTTATAAAATTTGGGCTATATATTTGCACATTGCAGGGGGGGCATACAAAAAGTGGGGTAGGATAGTAACTGTGCTACTTGGCAGTTTTCTTGGCCTAGTAGAGTTTGTTGGCAGATTTTGTCTGAAAATACCAGCACTTTGACTTATCCCCAAATTTTTGGGGATTTCCCCAAACATCTGTCTTCTTGAAAAAAATGGGTTCCCCAAAAATCCCCTTTAGTTCAGGGTTGCCACCCCTAGTGATTTATCATTAGTGACAATCCACCCCTAGTAACTATTACTTTCACTTACCTTGACATAATTGTTTCACTACTTTCCAAAGTTTTTGTCTCAATTATTTATTACATATAAAAAAAAAAACAGAAATAGATAATTGAATTAATGACCTTTCTTCTTATGCTAGTAAAAGGCATAATGCTTATGTTCCAAGTGTTTAACTAAAAAAACGCTGAAATGAAACATTACATTTACTTTATACTGTTTTTTTTTTTTTTTTTTTTTTTTTTTTTTTTTTTTTTTTTTTTTTTTTTTTTTTTTTTTTTTTTTTTTTTTTAGTTAACAAAATTTTCAGATACCTTGCTATTCTTCTGTAATTTTTAGTGGCCATTTACCTAGAAAGAATTGTTTTCTGATTTCAAAACTCTCTAAATACTTACCCCCCCCCCCTTTATGTACAAATATATAGCCCAAATCATAAATATCCCATAAATTATGTTTCTGTATCCCATACAGGTAATAGCAAACCCAGGTTTTTCAGTAGCTTAAAGACTTGATCACTATTAGACTGCTTGAGAAGCTGCTATGGTAAAAAGAATGGGACTGCTCAAGCAGATGCTATGGTAAAAAGAATGCAGTACAGTAGACTGTTAGGACAGCAGCAACAGGGCTGTAGCATCCCTTTATCAGCTGCATGACTAAACAAGTTAGTCTGTATAGTGGTGTTTAACTTTTTCCATGAGCTTCCAAGGATTATTGACTTATGGTTTCTTTCATGTTAACTGGAAGGTCATGATGGGTGGTGTTCTTTGGTTTGCTAACCTGGTTACTGAAATGCCATCCCAATCTGGTCCCTATTTCAGTCTTAGGAAGGTCCCTAATTTTGGACATTGCTGACTGAATGACCCCTGAGATTACTAACTTGAAACTTTCAGAATATGTCAAGATAGATTTTAACTAAACCAGAAGGTACTATTTGCATACTACTGCTACAGTTACTACAACTAGTGAGGCTAATGGTATTAAGGCATGGGCACCCACAAGAGGGGGCATGGTACCCCTCTGGGAGTTTGGGACTATAAAGTAATTATAAGCAAATTATGAGTCCTATGGTTGGTTGCCTGCCAATAGGTTTTGACCCTTAATAAAGGCACTACAAATTCTAGTTTGTAACTAAGTGACCCCTTCCCAGTTTTCCATAATTTTTTTTGTATGATTTGGTTGGAGTAAAAAAAAAAATCATCAAATTCTTCATGGTAATAAATGACAAGTAAATAGCAATCCTTAATAATAGCATAAGTATAAGAACCAATATATTGATTGCATTAAATCAAAGATTAAGCTTCTTATAGGGAGTCAAAAAATGTATTTGTTTTGAGTTTGAAGTGAAACATCCCAGGTTATTTGTACATAAGAAAGTATTTTTTCTATATAATTATAGAAAAAAAGAAGGGAAACAACATAAAAAAGGGGAATCTTGATAAAAAATACACCATCATATTTAGCATACCTTGCATGAGTACCCATGATCCAATATCTTAAGCCACTATAATCAAAATGTATAATTCTGTTTATTCCTGTAGAACAGATTCATGCTTTTTGTGTTTATTATCATTTATTTATATATTTGGCTTTACCAGGAGTGATTGTGCTGATCTAGCTGCTCACGTTGAAAAAGCTTTCAATTTTTATGGTAAAGCCATCAAATATATTGGTTTTGGTATTCAAAATCTCATTAAAAATATCAGTGCTGCTCTGTAACATTCAACACTTCTATCCTTTCTGAATAACAGTGATTGGCAATAATGTCCAGCAATAGTAATAGTGTCCAGTCACTTCAATTGTCAAACTACAGAGTTCACATATGGGCTTCAGACTGGTCCATCAGTGTCTTTTTGGTTCAATCACTATAATTCTGTCAGTACTCCTTGACAACTAGCAACATGAACTGTTTCTGTTCTTCAGATGTTGTGTGCAGTCTGTTTTAGTCATCCATCAGTGCAACACCACGTTTGGCAATGCCATTGATTACCCTCATGCTGTGCACTATATTTTTAACTGTCTGGTAGTTTTTGTCAACTGACCACAAATCAATGTTCTTAGTTAGGAATGATGAAGGCAGTCTGGTAATGCTGAAGAATCTGTTGGTATTCTGTGTAACAAAGTTTTCTAACTTCTTCTCCCCTGGTGTCAATGGGTCCACTGTTATTCTCTTCAGAGGGTGCTCTGCACCTGATGTTTGCAGAGCCTTAACCATATGATGTTTGGTGTCTCCTGATGTGTTGTTGTTAAAGAAGGCAAGGGCCACCAGTTCCTCTGATAAGTACCATAAGTGTCTTATTATTTTGTTCATGGCAGTTTTTTATATTGATTCTGATATGTTCTTGTAGCTGTAGATGTCATTGAGAAGTTGGAGGTCAGTGCAAGGGGCTGATGATGCCTGAAACCATGCTTTCACATAGATGATCTCAGTGAATTGACAAATATCAGCAAAAGCCTTTTCTTGCTTTTTCGTGAGTTTGAACTGACTTCTGAACATCTAGATCTTTAGCACATAGATGGCCTTTGCCATCCCCTTTGCTTGATGCAGCCCAACTGGAGCTCTGAACAAGATTCCCTTAGATGGCATGCCACCAAGGAATATGATTGTCAAGTCTAAAAGTTCATGGTAATCATCACAGGGTTGATACACTAGTGTCTGCATTTCAGAAAATGCTATGATATCTGTGACAACATGTGAAACAGTGCAAACATGCACTTGTCTGATGAAGCAGTCTGAAAGTCTGCCTTGTCAATAAACTGCCAGGAGTTCTTAAACTGGTTGAAAACTGTTAACTCTGAGCCTTTGCTAGGACCAAGGCAATCAAGAACCACTGCTTGTAAGACTATTTCTAAGATATGATAATGACAAGCAAACCAAAGCATGTCCTTGTCAAGTTTTTGTTCCAGCAGGATACAAGCACCATTTCTTGGACCAGAATTGGCAGATGTGTTGTCAAAACACATGCACTTTACATTATCTTAAATGTTCCAAGCCGCAGCTGCTTCAAAAACTGCTGCCACAGAAGCTTGGTCAGTTCCCAAGGCTAGCTTTGGAATGCCAAGAAGCTGATCTACACCTGCTCCAGAGACCAAAATTAAAAGGTGATTGACAATCTGTCTGCTGCAGATATCCTCTAGGAGTTTTCCATCCCAGTGAACAGTTAGAGGAACTGTTGGTTTAAGCTGCTATCATAGATTTTTGGCTATTATCTGGTGCTGCTTCATCCTGTCTCTGCAAATTGAAGAGCAATTTACATTGTATTCAGCAGGATCATAACCAAGGTGTTGCAGAGTCAGAACAAGAAGTCATGCAGCACTTCTGTCACTAACTTTATCCACATCCAGACAGGCTGACATTTTGCCATCCAATATGCTTACTCATCCTCTTTTTTATGTTTTGCTGAAGTTGATGGTTTTATATCTTCTGCTTTGGGGTCTTTAATTTCTTGACATTTTTTGCTGTCAGATGATGATTCCAGTGTCACTCTCTTTTCTCTTGTTTTTCTTTCTTGCCTCTCCTTCTCAATTCTTATGTCATGGTACTCTTTCCTTTTCTCAGATGATGCTCTTTTTCTTTCTAAAACCTTGTTAACACTGCCCATCTTCCCATGGCATCCTGGTTCCCACTGCGTTAACAGAAACTCACAGACTTCTTGAATATGTATCATCTCCATTATGTTAGTGTGGGCAATGTCAAACAAAACGTCCAGGCCCACTTTCCACTCTTCTTACTTCTTTTTCAGTGTCTCAGAATGCTTAGCTTTGTTCTCTTTATTAAATAAAAAAACAAGTTTTTTAAACTGTAAGTAAGGAGCAACATAAAAACTTAAAATGAACAGAAATTATTCTGTATATGAAAGGGGCTGTCCCTTCCTCAACGCCTTGCTCTTTACGCTAAAGTTTTTTATTGTTTTAAAAAATAAAGTTATGAGACTGAGTCAAACTTTAGCGTAAAGAGCGAGGCGTTGAGGAAGGGACAGCCCCTTTCATATACAGAATAATTTCTGTTTGTTTTAAGTTTTTATGTCGCTCCTTACTTTCAGTTTAAAAAACTTGTTTTTTTAATTTAATTTCTGATCGTTTTTTAGTTAATGCAGCTTTTATTTTGGCTCACCATCATTGAATAAGTAAACAAAATTTGCATAAAAATTTTACTATTCTTTTGCTAAATGGATGTCTCTAAATTTGGTTACAACGTAATTTACAAATTAACTCACGTAACTAACTTCTATATTTGTATATTTTTCTTCTGGCAAAAAATACAAAGTTGCAGATGTTTGCAGATATGAGCTTGAAACCTATGTAATAGGGTTTTCTGATACGCTGAATTTGACAGTGTGATTTTCATTAAAATTCTTTCACTTGTAGGGGATGTTTCCCCCCTCTTTAAAAAATCGGGTAAATTTTCTCAGGCTCGTAGCCTTTGATGAGTAATACTAAACTTAATAAAATTTATGTATTTAGAATCAACATTATAAACCCATTCTTTTGATACATTTATTGACATCAAAATTCCGTTTTTAAAAGTTCCAATTACTATTGAGCCATATCGCTTGTTTTTTTATTGTTTTTTTTTTATTACGTATATGTTATTACGCATATGAGGGGGTTCTCCGCTTAGTCAATACCACGCTCTGTACGTTAAAAGTTAAAAAAAAATTAATTCACAAACCCCTGAATCACAAAGGCCGTTTAATTAGAATAGATAGCTCTTTTGAAAGCACTAAAAACAAACTGTAGCGTAAAGAGCAAGGTATTTACTTGGGGGAGAACCCCCTCATATACGTTATAATTTCTGTTCGTTTTAAGTTCTAATGTTGCTTCTTATTTTCAGTTGAAAAAAACTTCTTTTTTTAAATTTAATTTCTGATCGTTTTTTAAATAATGCTTGGAAATCCGGCGCCCCCTTCATAGAAGTGTCCCTTACCCCAAAGAAAATCCTCCACGGAAAGATTCTCCCGAGTAACCCCCTCCTCCAGCCCCACCCTCCAGAAAAAAATCCTTCCTGAAAATGTCTGTATACTTCCCAATAACCAATAAATAATGCTGGCAAGTCCGGCGCCCCCTTCATGGCAATTTCCCTTCCCCCATGAAAACTTCCTTCATGGAAAGATCCTCCAACATAACCCCGACCCACCCCTCCCCCCCACTACCAGAAAAAAACCCTCCTGAAAACTTCTGTATACTTCCCAATAACCAATACTATATGTTAACATTGGGTAAAGTTCATAACTTTTAGCCCTCCCCCCGGGGACTTCGGGGGATTAAGTCATCCTAACAGACATAGTTATCATATTTTCGACCATGCTGAACAAAATGACTATCTCAAAATTTTGATCAGGTGACTTTGGGAAAAAAATGAGTGTGGGAGGGGCCTAGTTGCTCTCCATTTTTTTTGGTCACTTAAAAAGGGCACTAGAACTTTTAATTTCCGTTCTAATGAGCCCTCCCACGATATTTTAGGACCACTGGGTCGATACGATCACCCCTGGGAAAAAAAACAACAAAAAACAAATAAACACGCATCCGTGATCTTTCTTGTGGCAAAAAATGCAAATTCCACATTTTTGTAGATAGGAGCTTGAAACCTCAACAGTAGGATTCTCTGATATGCTGAATATGATGGTGTGATTTTCATTAAGGTTCTATAACCTTTAGGGGGTATTTCCCCCTTTTTTTGAAAATCAGCCAAATTTTCTCAGGCGCGTAACTTTTGATGGGTAGCACTAAACTTGATGAAAGTTATATATTTGAAATCAGCATTGAAATCTGATTCTTTAGATGTATCTATTGGTATCAAAAACCCGTTTTCTAGAGTTTTGGTTACCATTGAGCTGGGTCGCTCCTTACTTACAGTTCGTTACCACCACAGTTCATATAATTATCCAGTAAGCTTATCGCAGATCATTTCTGGTCTTCGTTCTCTGTGTGAACAAAAAGCTCCTCCCACTTCTTTCTGCATTAGCGGGAATGCGGGTTAGTCTGTTTCTGATTGTTTCCAACAAACTGCATTATTCGTAATAGCGGGTTTCCACTTGTTTCCGATTAGATCACAGTCTGACTTGTCTACCCATGAAAAGATCTGATGCCGCCTATGTTTCTATCTGCAAAACGTTCTCCGGAGCACTTGTACCCCGGTCGGGGTTTTTATAATGGGTGAGATAGGGAATGATCATACTGGATAATTATATGAACTGTGGTTACCACGAACTGTTTGATTTTTGTGCACAATCAACTCAGTAAGTTATTCTAATTAAACTCGTTATGGATATGAATCTCTTGTTCTTTCAACCTGGTTTAACACCGATGTCGAAACAATTCAAACTCTAACAGACAATCTCATTGTAGAGGGGAATGGAGTAAAGATCAGGTCAATAAATTAAAATGATATCTTGTATTTGGTGAATTGGCGCTATTTAGATATAAGAACAATCTAAGGGTATTCGTTGGTTGTTCACAGACCAATGTATGTTTAGTGTGTGTGATAAATGAAGGACGGTATGCAATTTTTTTTAGCCACATCAGCTTTCATCAGGGCCGTTGAAAGAGGGGGGGGGGCAACCGCGACAGCTGCCCCAGACGCCGTGGCTGAGGGAAGGCGTGGTTGGAGGGTTGATCGAATTTTTCACTTTGATTCGGCTTTTTTTTACTTATAGTTGAGTTGAGTATAGTTGTTTACGTATAGTTGAGAGGGGCAATTTAATAAATTTTAATAAATTTAATAAATTTTAACCCGGGTACCACCAACTATAAAACGGCTCTGCCTTGGATCATAAATGTAGTGACCTGGCTAACTCAGCAGCAATAATCAAGAGGCGTTGGAAGACACTTTTTTGAAATTTAGATTTGCTCCCCCATCCCTTGAACTAAACAAATTCAATCGGTTGACCCAATTCCTTCTCTATTATCTCTGCAGTCCTTTGCCAAAAAACTAGTAGACTATTTACAAAAAAAAAAAAAAAAAAAAAAAAAAAAAAAAAAAAAAAAAAAAAAAAAAAAAAAAAAAAAAAAAAAAAAAAAAAAAAAAAACTGTAAACCTGTATGCATAACAATACGAATTTGGGAGCCTGTAATCAGATTGCACCATTTCGAGACTAAATGCTTTAAATCGAAATTGGTACTTGGGTATTATACGCCACTCAAGTTTACGCTGTGTAAAACTCGAGAACAAACCGGTTTCTTCGTTAGTTTCTTTCAGCTTAGCGTGAGACAAGACATGTGACAATAGATGGGAAATATATAGTTTGGGCTATATATTTTCATATTAGGGGGGGAGGGGGTTAAGTATTTGGACAGTTTGAAGTTAGAAAACTATTCTTACTTCCTAATATGCAGAATAATTGTACCTAACACATTTTGCATGCAGAGCCGCTATAATTTACCCCCCCCCCCTAATGCGCAAATACGATACTATCCCATTATGCGGGCCTCTCGGGTTAATCACTATAAAGTAGGCAATGATAGCAAGGTTTTCATTGCGTATACGATATTCAACTGTGGTATTTCGGGGTTTACGGGAGGGGGAAGGTACCTAGGTTAGGTTACGTATTTAATATATGCAATGCTTTACCCCTCCCCCTCCCCTCCCCCCTCTAATGTGCAAACATATAGCCCAAATTTGTTTATAAACTATTATATATTCATCCTATTTTATTTTATTTAATTAGCATTAACCAACTTGACTTTTTAGAGAGGCCCGCATAATGGGATAGTTCCGCAAATACACAGCCCAAATTTGTTTCTAAAGTAACGAAGAAACCGGATTGTTCACGAGTTGTATACTGCGTAAACTTGAGTGAGTGGCGTATAATACACAAGTACCCTAAAATTAACTAAAAATGTTACATAAAACATTTTTTTACATTAAGGTTAACCGACAAAAGATGGTATATTCTCCGAACAACAAAACACTTGCCCAAAATCAAGGGTACTTTTTAAGCCGTCTTTTTATATTTATTTAGTGATCTTTTTCTTTTTCTTTTTCTTTAGTCTGATTAAAACAATATCTTGTGTTTGTCAAATTGGGTGTTATTTAGATAAGAATAGAGAAGCAAATCAACAAAGTTTACAGGTTGTATACAGATGTTACCGATGTCTATTTGGTAAACAGTCGGTATGGATAATAAATGACACTGATGAGGCCACTTCAAATACAGATAAGCCAATTATAGGAGCTGGTACACAGTTTAAATATTAGAATGTTGTCAAATTCGTCCCAGAAGCCGCCGTTATAATAATAAAAGTATAGCAAAGTTCAGGCTGTTCAGGTTTTTCAATCCTCCAATCCACCCGAAAAAAATCACACAATAAATTGTACAAAATATCCTGATCCTTTGTTTTAAAAGTAATGGTACTGGTGCATTTTGCGGACACTTCTATATACTGCTAAAGATGTCAAGTTTGATTAATGCTAATGAAATAAAATAGGATGAATATATAATAGTTTATAAGCAAATTTTGGCTATATATTTGTACATTAGGGGGGGGGGGGTAAAACATACCATATATTAAATACGTAACCTGACCTAGGTACCTTTACCCCCCCTTAAACCCCAAAAAACAATCGTTTAAATATTGTAACTCATTGAGAAACCACGGCTTTGCAGTCATTTATGTATAGCGGTCTCATGAGAATAGCCTGTTTGACGGGTTTTTCGTGACTGGTTTCCTTGTACAATATATAAAAGTGTCCTCATAATGCACCAGGGTACTCTTGCATTATATGGGCCTTTACAAGGAAACCAGTCACGAAAAAACCCGTTTTTGACGGGTTAATTCGAGACACCGCTATAAAGTATCGGAATGCATAGCGTGGTTTTTATTGCGTATAGGATTTTTAAACTGTTGTTTTTGGGGGTTTAGGGGGGAGATACCTAGGTTAAGTTAGGTTACGTATTTAATATATGCAATGCTTTACCCCCCCACCCCCACCCCCTATTCCTTAATGTGGAAATATATAGCCTAAATTTGTTTCTAAACTATTATATATTCATTCTATTTTTTTTTTCATTAGCATTAACCTAACTTGACTTTTTAGAAAGGCCCATATAATGAAAGATCTTAAGCCGAACTGGCCAGCCATGACAAAAAACCAGCAAAGAGAAAATTCTCAGTGAAAAACAAAGCAAACGAGACTGCGGCCCGTGGAGAGAAAAGACGAAAAATGTAAAACAACGCGGATATTTCGCCTGTATCCAAACAAGGCGTCTTCAGCACGAAATATTCTAAAGAGTGAATCAACAGTCAAAAAGGGAGTTAAGATTTTAAATAATCACCAGGGGACTATTTTACCTGCTAGACCAAAACGATTTGCTTCAGTAATAGCCAACAGAAGGATTATTTCGCATTAGAATAATTAAAGTAATTTCCAGTTTTTTTTTCCTCAGTTACTCTGGTGTTCTCAGTGAAGTAACTCTATAATAGCTTCTTTTCCCTACGTGGATCAGTTTGCCCCAATCGTATATATATATTTTTTTGGTGGTGGTTTATTGATTTTAGTTTTAGCTTGGTTTTTATCTTGTTCTTCTTGTGTTTCTTTCGTGCTGAAGACTCCTTGTTTGATTAAATAAAAAAACAAGTTTTTTAAACTGAAAGTAAGGAGCGACATTAAAACTTAAAACGAACAGAAATTATTCCGTATATGAAAGGGACTGTCCCCTCCTCAGCGCCTCGCTCTTTACGGTAAAGTTTTTTATTGTTTTAAAAAATAAAGTTGTGAGACAGAGTCAAACTTTAGCGTAAAGAGCGAGGCGTTGAGGAGGGGACAGTCCCTTTCATATACGGAATAATTTCTGTTCGTTTTAAGTTTTAATGTCGCTCCTTACTTTCAGTCTAAAAAACTTGTTTTTTTTATTTAATTTTTGAACGTTTTTGAATAAATGCAGGTTTTGATCTTGGCTCACCGTACATGAATAATTAAAACAAAATTTTCATATTAATTTACTTTTATTTATTTAAATGGCTTTCTCGAAACTTGTTTAATTTTATTTACGAGCGTTTTTATTAGTAATAAATATACGTAACTTACGAATTAACTTACGTAACGAACTTCTATATTCATATATTTTTAATTTGTTTATTAGGGGGTTCGCCCCCTAGTCAATACCTTGCTCTTTAAGCGAAAGTTCGAATTTTGTTCCAATTCTTTAAAAATGACCGCTTAATCACAAAGGCCGTTAATTAGAATAAATAGCTCATATGAAAGTACTAAAAAATCTTTGGCTTAAAGAGCGAGGTATTGACTACGGGGTGAACCCAATCATATATGTAATATTTTCTGTTCGTTTAAAGTTTCGATGTTGCTGCTATTGCAGTTGAAATACTTGTTTTTTTTTTATATTAAATTTCTGATCTTTTTTTAAATAATGCTGGGAAGTCCGGCGTTCCCCCTCATAGCAATGTCCCTTCCCCCATGAAAACTTCCTTCATGGAAATATCCTCCCACATAACCCCCGACCCACCCCCCCCCCCCCCCCCACTACCAGGAAAAATCTCTCCTGAAAACGTCTGTATACTTCCAAATAACCAATACAATATGTTAACATTGGGTAAAGTTCATAACTTTCAGCCCCCCCCGGGAACTTCGGGGGATTAAGTCATCCTAAAAGACATACTTATTATATTTTCGAACATGCTGAACAAAATGGCTATCTCAAAATTTTGATCGGGTGACTTTGGGAAAAAAATGAGTGTGGGAGGGGGCCTAGTTGCCCTCCATTTTTTTGGTCACTTAAAAAGGGCACTAGAACTTTTAATTTCCATTCCAATGAGCCCTCCCACGATATTCTAGGACAACTGGGTCGATACGATCAGCCCTGGGAAAAAAAAACAAACAAACAAATAAACACGCACCCGTGATCTTTCTTCTGGCAAAAAATGCAAAATTCCACATTTTTGTAGATGGGAGCTTGAAACCTCTACAGTAGGGTTCTCTGATACGCTGAATATGATGGTGTGATTTTCATTAAGGTTCTATAACTTTTAGGGGGTCTTTCCTCCTTTTTTCGAAAATCAGCCAAATTTTCTCAGGCGCCTAACTTTTGATGGGTAGAATTAAACTTGATGAAACTTATATATTTGAAATCAGCATTAAAATCTGATTTTTTTGATGTATCTATTTGTATCGAAATACCGTTTTCTAGAGTTTCGGTTACCATTGAGCCGGGTCGCTCCTTACTTACAGTTCGTTACCACGAACTGTTTGATTTCTCTTCAGGTTGTCATACTCCTTAAAGAGTGACTGAATTTTGTTTACCACATGTTTCTTGAGCCTTGTTGGAATGTATGCCTTTGCCCAAACTGCAAGAACATCATTGGCTGTGGAATGTGCTGCTTCACAGACTGTCTTGTTTGTCACTTGCTTGTAGTGATAGAATAGCACCATGACTTCCTTCTTTGATGGTAGTTTTGTTGAAATCAGAGTGTCTGACAATTGCCCAATGAGCCATATGTCTGTTTCACTTCTTGTAGATGGTTTTAATATTGCATCAGTGCTGTCACTCATTGCTGTGTCAGTGTCAGTGTGTCTGCAGCAAAGTATCAGATTAATAAGACTACCTGTATCAGTGTGAAGCATAATTAATATATTGTAGCTCATAAAACTAATAAAAGTTTGAAATTTGCATTTTCACTCACATTGCATACAACAGAAATGGCGTCTTGTGTTGAAATGCATTGTGGGAAGTCTACAGATAAATAAGTAAATAAGTCCAGCAGTTCTGTAAGCTACCATGCTGTACTATAATGTAGTGCTGCCTGTTGAAAAGTTGAAAACTGTCCAAGACATGCAGCATTGAGCAATGAGCATGCAGTAACCCAACATTTTAACCTCTGGTAGTGACCTCTTAATATCAATATATTAGGCTCTTTTTGGGATTCCGTGGTATTTTAACAATTGAAACAAGATTAGGGGGTGCCTGCTGAAGAAGTCCTACTTTGAATAGTAAGGACCACCATCCATCCAATGCTTCAGCATTGCTCAATAGAACTGAATTCTAGGAGTTCCTATCTTATTTTTCATAAGTAGGCTATTGTTTTGTGTATTTTCTGTAATTACTTTACTTGTTTCACTTTTATATACTTTTACTTGACATAGATTTTTCATTGCCTTTAAAAAATTTCAGTCTCTAAGCTTTGCTACCCATCAATAACCTGACAGAAAGCATTGAGATATTGTCCGTTTTTTCTGTGTTTGCAGAAGCAGCATGTCCATAAAACTAGACCTTTTCATGAAATGTAATTAAACAAATAAAAAAAAAAAAAATTCAACTAAAAGTAGGGAGCAACTTCAGAACTTAAAACAAACAAGAATTATTCTGTATATAAGTTGGAATGCTCCTCAACACCTCACTCATTAAGCTAATGTTTTTTTTGGTGTTTTGAAAAGCCTTCCTTTTCCAGTTTAATAGCCCTTGTGTTTTTGGTAAATGTTCTTAAAGAAAAACAAAGTCTGTAAGACAAAAAGTCTGACTTTAGAATGGAGAGCAAGAAGTTAAGGAAGAGACAGCCCCCCTCATATAAAGAATAATCTGTTCAAATAGCTTTCAAAGCTCTTCCTTACTTTAAATTGAAAAAAATTGTCTTTTAAATTTAATTTCTGATTGTTTTCCAAGTCTTGCCCGGGCCTAACAAAGACATCATGTGGGGTACCTCCCCCTCAAACCCCTAGTTAATTACTGTTAAATTGGATATAACTAATTGTATATTGATTAGTACTACCTTATGTTTTCAGGTTTTTTTCCTTAAGAATTGAAGTGTTGGATTGCAGTTGAATTTTGGACAAAATTTGAATATGCTTTAAAAATTTGCAATAAGTAATATTTTTGTTCAAAAAGTCATTCTCAGTATTTCTACTGTAGAATTTTTGTTGGGTGAAGAGGGGTGTTATTGTCCACATTGGTGGAAATTATGTGAGACTTTTGATCTTCTACATGGCTGAAGCCATCACAATCTTTACAACAGGATTCTGCAATTGCTAAATACATTACATACATATGTTTGGATAAATACGTTGAAATATTTCATACAAACAGAAAAAGAGAAATATTAACATTTAAATTGCTGAAAACAAAGCTCTAAGTAGCATTCCCCCCCCCTCCCCTAAGAAAGTTCCTGGCAAGGCTCATGATATCCTGCCTTGTCTTTTGCACCTCTGTGCTGGTAGACATGGGAATATAATATTTTAGACTGTATAAAGAAATATTTTAATTAATTCCTACTTTCCCACTACCTCTTTCATCATTTATGTGAAGGCTCATGTAGAGTGAGCAGTTTGGCCATTAAAATAAACTGTTTCAGGCATTTGCCTGAAACCTACACAATAACTCACCCCCCTTCATTATAGCTGATATGCAATTGCATATCACCAAACATAATTTCATAAAAAATAAACTGAATCTAGTTTTATCCAGTACTGCTACCATGTTGTAATATTTCCTCTGCAACTGGGAAGCCTAAAATATAGTTAATTGATACTTTAAATCAATTAGTTTCTCAGAATTTTAAATTGATTGCAAATTGCAGTTTGGGGCAAAGTTGTAGTTTAGTGCCATAAAATGTCAGAAAACAACACTTTCCCATTGCACAATTTTTATAGTCGCTTAAAAAGGAACTTCAAGTTACATTCAAACAAAGTCTCTCCCAATTACCTAGAATTTTGGTTTGATACAATCACCCTAGGGAAAAAAAACAAATAAACATGCATCAATGATCTTTATTCTAAAAAAAAAAGCAAAATTCCACATTTTGTAGATTGGAGCTTCAGACCCCCTGTGGTAGGGTTCTCTGATGTGTTATATCTAATAATGAGACTCACTAAGATTGCTTACTTTTTTGGAGGTGTTTCCCCTTTTTTCACAAATCAAGCAAATTCTCTTGTGATATTTTTTTTTATTTGATACCTGTTCATTTTGCACTGTTGAATTGGAAAATTTCACTGAAAACACTTTAAAGAACCCATCAAAAATTTGTTTATATTCATTTTTGTTTCGATTTTACAAGTCGAACAAACCCCTACCCCTCCCCCTGGATTCGCCCTTGTTTGTGCTACAATGTTTAAAGTTCTTGTCTTGAGAAGGCAAGGTGGTTATCAGCCCTTCTCATATTGATGTCTGGCCGTTTTGAGTTTGACTTGGTTATTTAATGTAATTAAATAATTTTTTTCAACTGAAAGTAAGGAGCAACACTGAAATTTAAAGCGAACAGAAATCATTACATGTATGAGGGGGTTCACCCCCTAGTGAATACCTGGCTATTTATGCTAAAGTTCGAATTTTGTTTCAATTCTCTAAGAATCACCCCTGAATCACAAAGGCCGTTTAATTAGAATAAATAGTTATTTTGAAAATACTAAAAAACTTTTGTCTAAAAACTGAGGTATTGACAAAGGTGCAAACCCCCTTGGTCAGACAAAATTGTCTGACTTAACATACAAGGATGCTGCATATCCTGTATTTTGAATCCAAATTTGCTCCTGAACCTGAAAACAATATATTCTTTAAATCATTTTTAATTGTTTTGTATTTATGTTTTATAAAGTAATGTAATTCTAGTTATTTGCTTAATTGAGTTGAATTTATTGAAAAAAAGAAAAGAATTATTGAAAATCAATGAATACCAAGATCTACAGTAAATAATACACAACAATTACAAATACTTCAACTTCAATACTCCTGTAAGGCTCTATGGCCAGGAAAAACAGGGGAGAAACAAAACATAAAAAATACATCCATCAAACATTTTTAAGTAATAAATTCACATCGCCAACCCAAACAATATTCCACAATATTCCATAAATTCCGCTTTTAATTTTGGTGAACATTGGCCCAAGTCACCCCTTATTTACGGTTTGCTATCACAAACTGTTTGATAAGATTCTCTTGTGATATTTTCTTTTATTTGATACCTGTTCATTTTGCTCCGTTGAATTGGAAAATTTAAAGGCAGAGAGTCATCTTGACAGCTGGATTGTAACTTTAAATTTAGTTTTTCTTTTGCTATTCTTTAATTTTTAGATGCCTGAAGATATAAGGTATCTCAGTTCAAAGGGGAGGATTATCCTGTTATGACAGAGCCACATTTTACATAACAATTATGAAATCAAAACATGGTATCTCTGCAGACAGGATGAATTTTGAGCATTTCTACTCTTCCTGTAGCTCTTTCTAAGGCTTAGGAGATTACGTAAGGGCAATTTTACATCTGTTATAATCTTGGGCAACAGATGTAGCAATAAATATTTCTATAATTTTGGTTTAAGTCTGATTTTCTTTTAAGATTAAATGCATAATAATTACCTTAAATTGAACTTGCTAGTAATATGGACAAATCCAGTGTAAGTCAGTCAGTGATCATAGGGCTGTATGACATCTGCTGCATCCCATTGTGTTAGCCATGGTTTAGTTGCCCAGTCCTTATCAAGATTTTATTTGAAGCTGTTGACAGTTGTTGATCCCAATGTCATCTTGCTTAGACCATTCCAGAGACTTATGATGTGGTTGTAGAAGAAATGGTTGCTTTTTCTTGTCATGGCATGCTTGCAGAGCAGCTTTGCTGACAACTGGGAAGGCTTGAACATGTCATTGTTGTCAGACTGGACAGTTTGCTGGTCAGTATCATGTCACCTCTTCATCAATGGTGTGTTAGAGTTAGTAACATAAGGCTCTGGATTGACATACATACTCTTTATCTTAGAGGCCCTTTATGCATTTTATCACCCATCTCTGGACAGGTTTGAAAGCCATTTTATCTCTTTTATTAATTGGCTTGGCAATGCACATTCCAGACTCCAATTTTGGTCTCACCAAGCTCTTTTAGAGTTTAGTAACTATTGCTGGGGATCTACTGGTGATTTTGCACTTGCTGATACCAAGAGTTTTGTTAACCCCTGCTACTGCTGCTTGGGTGTGACAGTTGAATTTGAGGTCTTCACCTACAACAGCCCCCAAATCTCTTTCTGAGGTACTCTCAGAAATCAGTTGTCTTATACCAGCATTTGATGACGTTGAGTATTGCCATCATGGGCTATTTCTTCCAAAATAAAGAACCTTGAACTTTTCAACATTAAACTTGAGCCTCCATATTTTGGCCCAATTGCAAAAGCTGTCTAGGTTTGACTGTATTGAGGCCACACCCTGCTGTGTGTTGACAGGAGTAATAAGTTTCAAGTCATCAGAATACAGGCTAAGTCTACTTGTAACGTTTCTTGGAGCATTGTTAATGTAGATATTGAAGAGTGTAGGTTTCAAAAAAGTTCCTTGAGCCACTCCACTTAAAACCTCTGCTATTTTAGAGCAGTAAGCTGTACTATCTTCACCAAAAACTCTGATTTGCTGCTTTCTTCACTCCAAGAAAGACATTACCCAGTACACCACACCCTCCTCAATACCAATTGCCTTCATTTCAACTGGAGCCTTTGATGACAGTTTTTATCAAAGGTTTAGCAAAGTCTAGCAGAACCATATCCACTGGGAGACCTTGGTCAAGGAGCTCAGTTATGTGATTGTATGAGTCAATCAGATTTGTTTTGACTGATCTACCTCATCGGAATCCATGTTGTTGTTTTGATAGAAGGTCATATGTGACCAAATGTTTGAGAATTGCAGCATTTGCAACACCTTCTAGGATACTGATTGGCTGATAATTGAAAGCTTTGCTCCCGTCTCCTCCTTTGTGTATTGGCAAGATATGGGCAACTTTCCAGTCCATTGGCATGACTTTGATGGTGATAGAATTTTGAAAGAGCCATGAGAGTGGCAGCACTAATTAAGCATGAGCTTCCTTTAAGAGTTGTAGATGAATGCTGTCTGGCCCAACAGACTTTTTTGGATTAAGCTTTTTGAGCTGAGATTCAAGCTCAGCCTTATTGACTATTATTGGAGACATTTGATTGTTAATTATATAGTGTGGTTAGGAGGGGGCAGTGTCTTGGGGTGTGAATACTGATGTAAACTGGTGATTCAAGGCATCAGTAATTTTTTGGGGTTCATTTCACTGGTCTAATTTTAAGTTGAATGCTGTACTAACAGAACCACGCCTATAATAATATAATTTGATATTTTGGTTTTGTACTTTAATTGTGTAGCTTATTAAGGTGTTCTTTCAAATCTCCAGTTAAGGGTTTTGGATCATAATTATTGCAATGATGATATCGTTTTATACATCCAAGCTTTTCTACTTAAAGTGACACTATAAGTGTTATTTTTAGTGCTATATCACACTTATGGATGTTAGAATTGATAAATCATGTAGATATGAGCAATAGCTTTCAAGTGAGCCATTAAACATCACTGTAAAAAGTTCTGATAGGCCACTAGCCCCAGCTTTTCCACTTAAGACATGACACCAAAAGTAGCCTACCGTTTTCAGTGCTATTTGGAACTTGCTGATGGTGGAATTTATAGGAAGGACATAGATATGAGCAATATCTTTTATATGAGGTATTAAAATCTGTCTACGATACCTGCAATATCAATACACCCAATTACAATATGCCATACCAATATGCATGATATCAATACACTCAATACTGATACAGCATACAGCCCTTCCCCAGGGACTATGGAGGATCATATCATCACCAAAACCATAAATAGTGGACCTTTGAACTATGTTGAACGAAATGGCTATCTCAAAATATTGATTGGATAACTTTGGAGGGAGGGGGCTAGTTTGCCTCCAATCTTTTGGTCACTTAAAAAAGGCACTAGCAAATTTAATTTCCATTCAAATGAGCCATTAAACATGTCTCTATGACATTTTGGTCATTTGCTAGCCCTGGTAGAAAAAAAGGAGACACATGAGTGCTACCCATACAAAAAATTGATTTTCCTTGGTGTTCAAGGTGGAAGACTGTAATTGTCTGACTTAAAGTTTTCAACCAAATAGTTCAAAGGTCCAATAAATGTGCTTGAGGTGATGACGTGACCCTCCATAGTCCCAGGGGAAAGAGATGTGCATGGTATCAGGCGTATTTGTGTTACTTTCAGTATACAAATAAATATTATTTTAATAAGTATAAAATCATTAAACAACATACACAAATAATGGATTGATTTAACAGGTAACATCTTGGTCTCACCAAGTATTACTTGAAATGAAGAATAAATAAACCATCATATGAACTCTGGAAATCCGATTATTTCTCTATACACCAAAGAATTTCAAGTTCTTCAAAATACTCCCCCCTCCCCAGGAAAATATCCTCCCCTCAGAAAATACCACCTCCACATGGTTGGTTGGTCTCCAATCCCTTTGGACCTTAATAAAAAGGACTAGAACTCTCAATTTCTGTTCTAATGAGCACACTCTAAAGTTTCTGAGACTATGAGGTGGATATATGGATGAGGAAGGAGCAGTCCCCCTCCATACGGAATAAATTCTTCTCATTTTGGGTTTAATTTTACTCTTTACTTTCATAATAATAGCATAGACCAAACATATTCCCAGAAATCATAAGGTGCTAGATATCAATTTCACTTTTTTGATGCGTTTTTTAAAGTATCTTTAGTACCCCCCCCCCACACACACACACAAAAAAAAACTTGGCTGGAAAATATGCTTTTGCTGGAAAAGTTTTCCACAGAGGAGGGATTTACCAGCAAGATTTTGAAAACAATCAGAAATTATTTTTCAAATGAAAGTATGCTAAGAGGAATTTTTCATGGAGGAGGAGCTGGATTTCCCGGTATTATTTAAAGACAGTTAGAAATTAAATTTTTTTAAAGCAAGTTGTTTTTGGCTGAAAGTAAGGAGCAACATGAAATCTTAAAACATACAGAAACTATTACGTATATGAAATAGGTTGCTTCCTCCTCAAGACCTTGCTTTTTATGCTAAAGTTTTGACCTTTGTCTTAATTGTTTAAGAAAGATTCCTGAAACACAATGGCCTTTAATTAGAACAGTAAGTTCTTTTAATTCTATAAAAAGAAAATTAGCTTAAAGAGCGAGGAATTGAATTTTCAATTTGTTGACAAAACAACATGTTGGATTTTAAGATTCTTATTGGATTTCCATCTTGTTTGTTGAATTCCCTGTTCTTTTATTGGATTTCCATCACTAGCGTTGTTCAATTTCCTAGGTCTGTAGTCTAATATCTATTTCTCATGATTCAGTTTCCCTTTCTTCTTTTTGAAGCATTAATAAATACAAAAAAGATCATTTATTTTACAAGAATAGAAAATTATAAAAAAAAATTCTCCCAGATAATATGGCACCTCTTAATGGCTGTACTTTTTCATGGTGGAAATCAGTAATTCACGGTGTACTAGCTGGCCAACAGAAGTAACTTGAGTAAGAAATATCTTCCAATCAGGAAAACAGTGGGACCCACAGACCTGAAATGAAGATGAAATCAAACCAAGGCACACATAAAAAGAAAGACTTCCCCCTTTTTTCTACCTCCAGAGCTGAACGGTTGCAACAATAATGCCACAAATCTGTCTTTTCTGAATGCCTTTGACTTACTCATCAGATCTGATTAAAACCAATATTGAAGTCAAACTTAGAACAAACTGAAAATCACTATCCACAAACGTTACTGCCAATAAAATGAAATAAAAACTCTATAAAAACCGAGATGACAGGAAAAACTGATGAAAATAGTGTGAGGGTTTAATGTACAATTATATTAATTCCTAGAAATCTCAGTAACTCAAAATCTGATTAAGCAGAATTTTTTTTTGTATTGCAATATTTTATTTTATTGGATTGATGCTTCTTGACACGAGGTCCTCTCCTGTCAGTCCTGCAAGGGTTTGCTATAGTTGGTTTTGAACTCTGGGTCCCGCATTATCAAGCTGGGACTGTTCTTGATACCACTTAATATAATTTTATTTGTATATATTTTAAAATGTTATTTTTAAGGGTTATATATTTGAGGGTCAAAGAACAACATAGTTTTTTTTCTACAAATCTCAAGGATTATCAAGTCATCATCAATATTTTATATAATATTTTAGATACCACTTATATACTCCTGTTAGCATCACTTGTTTAAATCGGTTTACGAGTAAATTAAATCGGTTGTGAAGAAATCGATAACCAGAAAAAACGTAGGAAATATGTAATGCAGGCTATATATTTGTACATGAAGGGGGGGGGGGTAAATTATAGTGCAGGTGAAATATGTTAGCTACAATTATTCTGCATACATAGCCCCTTTATGTTTAAAAAATAGGAGAAAAGGGTATCTTCTTTGAGGGTCCGTAATTGGCTTGACATTGATTTTCCGAGTAAAGTGATTGTTATATTCGGAAAGAGCATAAAAAAGGGCATCGAGTGGTACGTTCACCTTTTTCGTAGGTCAGTAATAAAAACTCCCAAATTTACCACGTATTCATTTATGTTCCTTTCAAGTTTATTATTGCTCTTTACTTTTATCTCAGAAAACAATTTAGTTTATTAGTTGGTCATCCCAAAAGGAAATACAATAAAATTCTGGAAACAAACATAAAAATTCTAAAACAGATAGTTACACCTATAATTCCTAAAAGCTCTTCACTTAATTTATCCCCTACCCTTATTTTATCCCTTAATTTATCCTTAATTTATCCCTTCACTTAATTTATCCTCTTCACTTAATTTATCCCTCACTTAATGTTTGCCCAAATTATATATATTCATGAATTTTCTGAAACACGGTTTATACAAATAAAATAGTGTCATTTGATTCCTTATTTTTTGCTATGTCTGAAATTCGTGGAGAGTATAGTTTGGTGCCACAATTTTAAGCATTAGGGGGAGGGGGGGTAAAGTAAATTGACCTGCTTTTAGAAATTATGTAAGAAGGTGTTTTTGAGAATTTTTCAGCGTTTCCTTCCGGAGGGTTAAACCACTACATTGGAACTAAGGAAACTTTTTTTTATATATAAAAATACGCTATCCAAAACATTTTGGGAAACATAAGACACAAATTATCCATACTAATAAAGTAAAAATACTCACCCGCAGACTTTCACCAAAGCAGTGTCACACACAACAGCATAAGTATATATACTTAAGCTCAGAGTTGCCACCAAGTGAGAAAAAAATCACTAGATTTTATTGATTTGTTGGTTGATTTAGTGATCTTCTTCAATAATGAAGTAATTTATGTGCTGATCGAGTGATTTTTGTTTAGGCAATATAAAAATCATTAGAAATAGTGATAAATCACTAGGGGTGGCAACCTTGCTTATGCTGTGTGTCACACAGTCACTCTTTCTGAATCTCCCTAGGCATCTTGACAAAATTCGTTGGTTCGTCGTCAGGTTTTATCGTTACAATTTATATCTACTTCGCCTGTCTACGTTGAGCATTATGCGTTTGCAGTTGATGGAGATGAAATTTTTTGTCAAATTTATCTCAAATCATAACATTTGCAAACAAAATAAGAAACAAATTGGGTCATGAGACGAGGTTTAGTTGCTCTCCAATCTTTATGGTTACTGAAAAGAGCACCAGAAAAAAAAAAAAAAAAAAAAAAAAAAAACATCAGTGATCTGTCTTCTGACAAAAAAAAACAAGATTCCCCATTTGTGGAATGGAATTTTGAGGCTGAAACCTCTAACAACGTTTTCTGATATGCTGAATCTGAAGGTTTCATCTACGTTAAGATTCATTGACTTTTTGGGGATGTTTCTCCTTTTTCGAAAATCAGGCTTCCTGTTTTCAAAGTCCCTCAATCCATCAAACTACTTTTTTCTTCTGAGGCTCGTAGCTTTTGATAGGCGATATTAAAAGTAAGGAAATTTCTATATTTGGAATCCGCATAAAAACCCAATTCTTTCAATTGTTATCAAAATTCCATTTTGAGTTTTGGTTACTACTGAGCTGAGTCGCTCCTTACTTTTGTCCGTAAAAACTTAAACAATAAGAATTTGTTGGTTCCCAAAACCAACAGTCCTTTCAAAGGAAAGCTAAACCTTAAACTTTTTAGTGCCATTTGTTTTTAGCTTAGTTTTGATGATTTTCGCCTACATTTTTTTTCTTCATCGTTTTTTTTTATTTTTTTAATTTGGCGCCAACTACTGCCAAAGATTGCTGAAGTTCATATGGAAATTTTTCAACGAAAATGGGTTTGCGGTTTTTCTTCTGAGTTGTAAGATACTTATGGTGTGTAATTCCTCTTTCCCTTTCCTTAGCGCTTCTCAACGAAACTAAAAAAAAAACTCAACCAAAAATTCTCAAATTTGGAAAGTCTTATTTTCTACGGAGTGGTACTCTCCTCGGGGGCGAGGGGGTATTTTCAACGGGGAAAATTTTCGGGTTTTTCTCTGAAGGGGGTATTTTCCATGGGGAGGGGGGGGGTAAACGCATAAAACATTATATGTGTGCTCATCTTTATAAGTGAGCAATAATTTTGTATGTATTTATATTTTCTCAAAAACGGCTCCATATTTTGTCGAGAAAATTTGAGTTTTGGGATATTCTATCCTAAAAAACAATGTAGATAGGTCAGAAGTTGGAGAAGATTCGTTAAGAGCCTTAATTTTGGAAAAAAAACGTTCATATCAGCGACGTCATTTTTGTATATATAATCCCAGTGTTGCAACGGCGTTGTCAAACTTCTATGGAAAAATTCTAGATTTTCGTGCATGGAGAAGTTAATATTAGATTGTTTAAAGAACAAAAACAAGTAATTGCAAAAAAATTCTTATATATTTTAACAAGGGATTACAACAATTCAAAAACCTTAAAAAAGAAAACCAAAAGTTTGAAGCTTAGTAGACATTCGGTGTGAGAAATCAGCTTGCTTCAATAGTCAAATATCTTTGAAAAGACTGTCGTATGAAAAGACGTTAAATTGCTTAAAGAGGAAAAAGCTGGTAATTGCAGAAATATTTCTTTATATTTTAACAAGCGATTGCAACAATTCAAAAACATTAAAAAAAAAGTTTGAAGCTTAGTAGACAATTAATAGACAATTGGTTTTAGAAATCGGATTTGCTTGAATAATCAAATATCTTTGAAAAGACTGTAGTATGAAAAGTCATATCAGTATGAAAAACTTATCTAGAGGTATGCCCAAAAAACCGAAACTTACAAGTGTTATAAATGATAATTCGTTGGAAGAAAAGAAAGTTTTTGTCCCACCACCTCAACAATTAACAAATCCACAATTTGGACCATCATGTGAAACTAGACCAATAAGGGCAGCTAAAGCAAAGGGCATTGGCAAATTGTCTAAAGTAATGAAAATCCAAAACGGAGAAGAAAGAAAAATGGGGTTAGAAGATAAGTGACAGCGAGACCCTGAGATCATTTTTTCTTTCTTATTTTTTCATGTGTGTCTTATGTTTCCGCTTTTGTTTCATTTTTTTTCTCTTTTCTTTTCCTGTTTGCTTTGTTTCATGTGTCAGTTTCTGATGTGTGGGCCTTCTTTATTTTTTTTTTTTTTTAACAAGCCTCTTTACTTTGTTCAAGTTAAATTTTCTGTTATAGGTAAATTCTGTAAAATTTTTGTTTAGGTAAAACAAGTTGTTAACGGTTGGCACAATGGCACATAGGAAGAAGCCACCTCTTACTATTAAATCCCAAATAGTGCTCACCTTGGAAGTTGTTGATAGTCTTCAACAGTCTATACTCGCTAACGCTGAAGAAGTAAGTATTTACTTTGTCTTTATTCGTCAAATCCTCTTTGACTTGTTTGAATTTAAATATTATACACATGTAATAAATTTACTAAGTCGCTAGCCAAAAGATGGTATGTAGTTTTTTCTTTAGTTGACATTTATATTATGCTTGTATTAAACTTTCCATGTTTTTTTCTAGTATATCCAAATGAAGAAACTGTTTTGAAGTTTGATACTAGCTCCTCATTGGCAATTCACACTGTTTGAATTTGAGCTTATATATGTAAATAACGATGAAGATCTATTCAATCATAACACAACAATATGTAAAACAAGATGAGAAAAACTAAAAAAAAACGGTGATATTTACAGCCAGTGAAAATAAAAATGCAATGCAATCTTTCGGCCGAGATCTCTGCCCGACCGTCCTCAGTAAAAAATAAAAAAAAAAGACTTTAAGAAAGCACTCACTGAAATAATTAAAAACCAAACCGTCAAAAACACCACTGAAACAAAAGTAGAGCCCTTTGCAAGTAACAGTGAAAGCAGGGGCGGAGCCAGGATTTTTTTTAGGGGGGCGCAAAATAGGTTGATCCGAAAAAAAATTTTAGGGGGGGGGGGGGGCGCAAAATAGGTTGATCCGATAAACTTGCGTTAGAAGCAAGTTTAATTAACGCAAACTTGAGATAATTAAGTAAATTACACTACTTTAGACTACGCTAGGGGGGGGGCCTCCCCCCTGAATCTGCCATTGAGTGAAAGGGTAACTGAATAAAAAAAAAACAATGAATGGCTATTTAAGAAATTAAATCCGTGTTCGTTTTATTTACTACATATATAAATAAAATGAAACTTACAATAAAATGAAATCTTGACAACCAAAATTGAAAAATTAAGAGAGTCATAGAAAAGTTTTCAATCTTAGTTTTACAGATTCCATTTTATTGATAAGGTAAGATTTATTCATCATGAAAATTCATATACAATATTACATTTTACTATTCCCCCAAAGGATCATTGGTCTGTAAAGAAGGAGGAAGAAGTCAAAGGACCTAATTTTTCTTTACCCAGAATAAAGAGTTTGCCCTTATACATAATATACATAAACACATGGCTCGTTATTTTTCTCACTAACCCAGCCCGAAAAAATTTTAAGAACCTTTTTTCAGATTACTCCTTTTTCAGGAAATGGGGCAGTATATTGATGATCAAGTTGCTGCTGGAGCTGAACTTTTTTCAACTGGCAGTGCAATTTCTACTTTCATACCCAAGACACCATCCAGGAAAGCCCCGTTAATAACTAGAAACAGACTCCAAGGGCAAGGTAGTTATTCTTTTATTTTTTTTTTTACTATATCGAGTTATTGATTTACAATAGATGACAAACAGCATGGGTTCTTACAAACTCCGTGCTCAGTGGTACCAATCTATGAAAATGTTCAGGAAGGGGGAGGGAGTAAAATATATATATCAAAGTCTAGACGGGGGGGTAAATTTTTCTCTCAATAAAGAAATCATGAATTGCAACGATTGGATTGCAATCTATTTAGATGATCTATGGTTATATGAAATAAAGGAAACGTAATTTTTTCGAATCAGAGTAATGCATACCATATATTTTTTGTTTTTCACCTTTTTTTTTATTTGTTTATTTTATTTATGCTTTCCTGACGACTTCGTGTGGAAGGGATGGATGTAGAAACTTGGGAGGAGGCTTATTCAGTTGAAAATTTAAAGTTCTTGTTACTTTTTAAGGGTTGAACAAGACTGACACCCTCCTAACCCCAATAGCGTCGGGTCAAAATTTTATAGTGAATTTTGTCAGAATAGTTGAAGCTCCCATAAATATTCCTTCGAAGGTGATATAACCCACGTACTGTCAGGGGCAAGAATCGTGCTTTTTTCCCATTGTGTACAGATAGGATTTTTAGGGGGGAAAAAGTGGGCATGTATGGATCTTGGCTGCCCATTTGGCTTGAAACTGCCTGATATTTTTCCTGGGGTCATACATTTTTATTGGGATGGGGAGAATATCGGGGCCGAAAAGGGACCAAGGAAGTTTTTGTTTCAGACATGTTTGAAACTCCCACTCCCCATAAATAGGTTACTTGGTCCGAAAAAGGACCCAAAGCTTTTCATTCCGATTCGCTTGCAACTTGTATCCTGAAGTCCTTGTGACAAGGGACCCCACTGTCCAAGAAAACAAAATAGACAGAAATATTGACTCCTCCTAAAATGGGATCCGAAAAATCACTGTAAGACTTTGTTTTTCCTAAACGCCTTGAAATTTAAAACCATAAGTCCCTAGGGCAAGTGTATCTTAATGCAAGAATATTTTATATGGAGTAATAAACCCTTGAAATGGGCTCATAATAGAGCCAAAAAGTGTTTTACATTGCGTTAAAACTTTGTGCAATTGACATTTTATATTTTTAATGGGTTTAAGGAGGCTGTTTCAAGTGGATTTAATTGTTCATTTTAATTCCTGTTTGTTTTACATTCCAGTTATTCATGCATTGTTCTTTCCATTTAAGGTAACATTTGCCTGTTTCAAGTCGATTTAATTGTTCATTTTAATTCCCGTTTGTTTTACATTCCATTTATTCATCCATTGTTCTTTCCATTTAAGGTGACATTTTGCCTGTTTCAAGTGGATTTGATTGTTTATCTTAATTCCTGTTTGTTTTACATTTTATTTATTCGTCCATTGATCTTTCCATTTACGTTGACATTTTGCCTGTTTCAAGTGGATTTAATTGTTCTTTTTAATTCCTGTTTGTTTTAAATTCCATTTATTTATCCATTGTTCTAAAAAATGAGTAATTTGAAAAAGACTTCCCAAAATTTTTGAAAAATTTGAGATCTCCCCTCTTCATGTCAACGTTCCAGACTGAGGTTTTCTTGTCCCAAGAACTAGAGGACGTAAGGTTTTATTACTGGTCTTTACTCTTCTTTCAAAAGTGATTTTGCTCGAACATTTTCTAAAAATTAATTTTCTGTTCCTTTTTTAATTAATGTATTTTTTATGATTGATTGTAAAGTTTTCTTCAGCTTTTTCTGGCCAAGAAGTAAAATTTTGAACTAATTTTGAATTTTGGGAAAAATTTGAGTATGCAGGTTGAATGGGAAGAAGGATTTCTAACTCCTGGAACAAAATTGGTCCATTTCAGGGGCCCTTCCCCAAACATATAGTTTTTTACATCCGAACCCCCCTGGCCCTGCAACTAACAGATTTTGAATTTCAGTCCGTTGAAAAATCGGCTCATTCTCAAGAGCCCTCCCCCTTCCAATCTATTTTTTTGTGCACCAGGGTCCCTTTTGCCAGAAAATTACAGGTGAAAGTTTAAATCCGTTCAAAAATTAAAACAATTTTGGCGTTTTTATAGGTCCCATTTCTGGGGGGGGGGCAGAAAATCTATTTTCTAAGTTAAAGAAAGCGAAGATCTAGCTAGTGGTTAATTACGAATGATGTATTTACTAATTGCCTCTCAAAAGGTTTAAACTTAAAGTTTTATTGTTTAAGGCAAGTATATTTTTGAGCCCTTTCATTCTTGAGCCACTGTGAACAACAGTTCATTTTATTAATTAAAAAAACTGTTTCCACAAAATAAGCTTTTCAAAGAAAAGTAAAGAACTCCATTAAACAAAAATGAGCAAAAATAAAATCAAATAATTTACGAAGCGTGAAACTACCACAAATCAGTATCGATAAATAAATGAAACCCAAAACGAACAGAAATTACAATAATTAACCGAGTCAAACTCAAAACGAGCAGAAATTAACATAAGTTGGGCTCAAAACCCCTATGCCTTCCCAAGGCCAGAACATAATTTGCACTTTACTGAAAAAAATATAAATGTTTTTACTTTTATAACTTTAATAAATCAAATAATATTAAGATTTTGATTACTAAATATCAGTATATGTATATTAAACTGACAATGCACATTCATTTGTATTTTTTTCAGTAAAGTCCCAAGGCCAGAACATAATTTGCACTTTACTGAAAAAAATATAAATGTTTTTACTTTTATAACTTTAATAAATCAAATAATATTAAGATTTTGATTACTAAATATCAGTATATGTGTATTAAACTGACAATGCACATTCATTTGTATTTTTTTCAGTAAAGTCCCAAGGCCAGAACATAATTTGCACTTTACTGAAAAAAATATAAATGTTTTTACTTTTATAACTTTAATAAATCAAATAATATTAAGATTTTGATTACTAAATATCAGTATATGTATATTAAACTGACAATGCACATTCATTTGTATTTTTTTCAGTAAAGTGCAAATTATGTTCTGGCCTTGGGAAGGTATAGGGGTTTTGAGCCCAATTTATGTTAGTTTCTGCTCGTTTTGAGTTGGACTCGGTTATTTATTGTAATTTCTGTTCGTTTTGGGTTTCATTTATTTATCGATGCTGATTTGTGGTAGTTTCACGCTTGGTAAATTATTTGATTTTATTTTTGCTCATTTTTGTTCAATGGAGTTCTTTACTTTTCTTTGAAAAACTTATTTTGTGGAAAAAGTTTTTTTAATTAATTTCTGTTCGTTTTATATTGACATAGTCTTTTCAGAGAAAAAGAAAATAATATTTTAAATCTTTTCGTTTTTTAAAGAATTATAGTTTGGCCTGCTGTTTATATGCTGGAGAAAATTTTTCAGCAATTTTTAACAACATACACCCTCTTAAAAATCTGGACACAAATAGAAGTGTTTAATTTAGTTTCATACCTCGTCTAGTTGACCTGAAATGGAAAACTTGATACCATCCGCAAAAAAATCTGTTTACTTTCTTTGATAGCTTGGATACACTTACGCTATTTTGATTTGGTTAAATCTTAAGAGCAGAAGCAGCCCCAAAAGTTTGAACATAAAACCCTCAGTCGTTCTTGGCATACTGCTGAGATGCCTTATTGGGAATTAGCATTAACACAGTGCATTTTCATTTAATCTTATGGCAACATTTAGTTTTTAAACATAAAGTCAAATGGGACTGTGGGCGTGGGAGGGGGATTAGTTTTCCTCCAATCACCTTCGACTATTAAAAAAGGCATCAGCCCTTTCTATTTTCAATTGAATGAGCCCTTTTCGAAATTCCTACGACAACTCCTTCGATACAAAGTGCCCTGGTCCAAACAACAACAACAAAAAAAAATATTACATTATACCCACATCGATCTTTACTATAAATATGTCAAGCCTTCCAATCACTTTCGACTATTAAAAAGGGCACTAAGCCTTTTGATTTCCAATCGAATGAGCCCCTTTTGAGTTTCTACGACAACACGTCCTATAAACACCTTATATGCCCCCAGGGCATAAATTACAACTCTTACCCTAAGGGCTGTGAGGGTGGTTGTCATCCTCTAAGACCTAATTTCCAGAACTTTCAACTACGTTAAACAAAATGGCTATCTCAAAGTTTTGATTGGATGTGTCTGGGAAAATAGTGGGCGTGAGAGGGGCGTTAGCCTTTCTCCAATCACTTTCAACTATTAAAAAAGGCACTAGCCCTTTCAATTTCCAATCAAATCAGCCCTTTTGAAGTTTCTACGACAACACTTTCAATAAAAACCTTGTGTGCCCCCAGGGGATAACTTACAACCCTCGCCCTGAGGGCTGGAGGGCGGGGGGGGGGTATCATCCTCACAGACCTAATTTCCAGAACTTTCTACTACGTTGAACAAAATGGCTATCTGAAAATTTTGATTGGATGTGTTTGGGGGAATGGTGGGCGTGAGAGAGGGGTTAGTTACCGTCCATTCACTTTCAACTATTAAAAAGGGCACTAGCCCTCTCAATTTCCAATTGATTGAGCCCCCTTTGAAGTTTTCACGACAACTCTATCATTAAAAACCTTATATGCCCCCAGGACATAACTTACAACCTTCGCCCTGGGGACTCTGGGGGTTTGTCATCCTTAAATACATAATTTCCAGAACTTTTAACTACGTTGAACAAAATGGCTATCTCTAAACTTTGATTGAATGTGTTTGGGGAAATAGAGGGGTTAATTACTCTCCACTCACTTTTGACTATTAAAAAGGGCAATTTTAATTTCCAATCAAATGAGCCCCTTTTGAAATTTCTACAACAACTTTCTATATAAACCTAATATGCCCCCAGGGCATAACTTACAACCCTTGCACTGAAAGCTCTGATGGGGTTATCATCCTAAAAGACCTAATTTCCAGAACTTTCTACTACGTTGAACAAAATGGATATATCAAAATTTTGATTGGATGTGTTTGGGGAAATGGTGGGCGTGAGAGGGGGGTTAGTTGCCCTTCAATCACTTTCGACTATTAAAAAGGGCACTAGCCCTCTCAATTTTCAATTGAATGAGCACTTTTGGATGTTTTTACAACATCCCTTTCAATAAAAACCTTACATACTCCCAGGGCATAACTTAAAACCCTTGCCCTGAGGGTTGTGGGGGGGGACGGGTTGTCATCCTTAAAGACCTAATTTCCAAAACTTTCAACTGCGCTGAATAAAATGGCTATCTAAAAATTATGATTGGATGTGTTTGGGGAAAAGTTGGGCGCGAGAGGGGGGTTAGTTGCCCTCAAATCACTTTCGACTATTAAAAAGGGCACTAGCCCTTTGAATTTTCAGTCGAATGAACCCTTTTTCAAGTTTCTACGACAAACATTTAAAAAAAAACCTTATATGCCCCCAGGGCATAACTTATAACCCTTGCCCTGAAGACTGTGGGGGGAGTGTCCTGCTCAAAGGTATAATTTCCTGAACTTTAAACTGCGTGGAACAAAATGGCTATCTAAAAATTTTGATTGGATATGTTTTGGGGAAATGGTGGGCGAAGAAGGGGTGTTAGTTGCCTTCCAATCACTTTCGACTATTAAAAAGGGCACTAGCCATTTCAATTTCCAATCGAATTAGCCCTTTTTGAAGTTTCTACGACGACGCGTTCAGTAAAAACCTTATATGCCCCCAGGGCATAACTTACAACCCTTGCCCCGAGGGCTGTGGGAGAGTCCCCTCCTCAAAAACATAATTTCTGTCTGGAAATCCACAACGCTGAACAAAATGGCCATCTAAAAATTTTGATTGGATGTGTTTGAGGAAAAGGTGGGCGAGAGAGGGGGGCTAGTTGCCCTCAAATCAGTTTCGACTATTGAAAAGGGCACTAGACCCTTTAATTTTCAATCGAATGAGCACTTTTTCAAGTTTCTACGATAAAGATTTCAATAAAAGCTTATATGCCCCCAGGGCATAACTTGTAACCCTTGCTCTGAAGACTGTGAGGTGAGTGTTCTGCTCAAAGGTATAATTTCCTGAACTTCAACTGCGTGGAACAAAATGGCTATTTCAAAATTTTGATTGGATGTGTTTGGGGAAATGGTGGGCGTGGAAGGGGTGTTAGTTGCCTTCCAATTACTTTCGACTATTAAAAAGGGCACAAGCCATTTCAATTTCTAATCGAATGAGCCCTTTTTGAAGTTTCTACGACAACGCTTTCTATAAAAACTTTATATGCCCCCAGGGCATAACTTACAATCCTTGTCCTGAGGGCTGTGAGGCGGTTGTCATCCTCAAAGACCTAATCTCCAGAACTTTAAGCTACGTTGAACAAAATGGCTATCTCAAAATTTTGATTGGATGTGTTTGGGGAAAAGGTGGGTGTGAGAGGGGAGTTAGTTACCGTCCAATCACTTTCAACTATTAAAAAGGGCACTAGCCCTTTGAATTTCCAATCGAATGAGCCTTTTCTGAAGTTTCTATGATAACGCCTTCTATAAAAACATTATATGCCCCCAGGGCATAACTTACAACCCTGGCCCCGAGGGTTATGGGGGAGTGTCCTCCTCAAAAATATATTTTCTATCTGAAAATCAACTACGCTGAACAAAATGGCTATCTCAAAATTTTGATTGGATGTGTTTGGGGGAATGATGGGCGCGGTGGGGGGGAGGGGGGTCTAGTTGCCCTCTAATCACTTTCGACTATTAAAACGGGCACTAGCCCTTTGAATTTCCAATCGAATGAGCCTTTTTTGAAGTTTCTACGACAACGCCTTCTATAAAAACCTTATATGCCCCCAGGGCATAACTAAAAATCCTTGCCCCGAGGGTTGTGGGGGAGTGTCCTCCTCAAAAAGATATTTTCTATCTGGAAATCAACTACGCTGAACAAAATGGCTATATCAAAATTTTGATTGGCAGTGTTTGGGGGAATGATGGGCGTGGGGGAGGGGCCAGTTGCCCTTCAGTCACTTTCGACTATTAAAAAGGGCACTAGGCCTTTGAATTTCCAATCGAATGAGCCTTTTTTGAAGTTTCTGCGACAACACCTTCTACAAAAACCTTATATGCCCCCAGGGCATAACTTAAAATCCTTGCCCCGAGGGTTGTGGGGGAGTGTCCTCCTCAAAAAGATATTTTCTATCTGGAAATCAACTACGCTGAACAAAATGGCTATTTCAAAATTTCGATTGGATGTATTTGGGGGAATGATGGGCATGGGGGGCTAGTTTCCTCCAAACACTTTCGACTATTAAAAAGGGCACTAGCCACTCCAATTTCCAATCGAATGAGCCCTTTTCGAACTTTCTACGACAACTCCTTCGATACGAAGTGCCCGGGTATGGAGAAAAAAAACAAAAAAACACACATTGTGCCCACATCGTTCTTTACTTAGGCAGCGCGCTGCCTATGATTACCCTTGCGTATTCAAACTTAACGTAAAAAATAAGGGGGGGGGGGTTGGTTGAGAAGTGGGCCTCTTATACTGGATTTTTTTTTACAAGTCTTGATGTCGCTCCTCACTTAATCTGATAAAAAAAAAACTTTTTGTGTTGATATAACATCAACATCAAACCACAAGTGTTGTTCTAAATATGAGGACCGCTGTTTTCTGAATAAGCTACTGTATCTACTATAGGGGGAAGGAGGCTTCAGGGTGCCAATCTTTTGAAACAAAAATGAAATTACGTATTTTTGTAGATGGTGACTTTAGGGTTCTTATGCATGCTAAATTTCACCCCCTGGAAGCCCCCCGAGTACCCCCACCACTTATACTACGTGCTTCATCCTTTATTTGGCGCATGTACTCTTCAAAATGAGGAGAGGTCACAGATTCGATTCATATTCGTCGGAATTTTCGTCCAATTCATCTTAGACACATTTAATGGAAAGTTTGAAACTTTGGGCCTAAAAGACCTTTGTTGAGGTCTGAGGTATTCCGTACCGGTAAAAAAAACTCTCTAGCCTCCACCCTAACTATTGGTGTGTGGCTGTGATACATTGTAACAAGGACGTGCCCAGGGGGGCCAGAATTTTCTTAAAGTTTTGGGTCTTTCTTACCAAATAATAAATTTATTTGCCCCCCCCCCCTTCATTAAAATCAGCTTATTATTGTTGCTTTCTATCCCCGGTAAAAATTCCTTGGCATGCGTCTGCGCTACAATTATTAAATTTGTTGGATAAATGGTTTATATTTACAGTTCGTTTCGCGACGGCCATTCCGCGAGCTAATACGGTCTCTGAGACTAAGGACTAAAAGAAAACTGATAGGTCTCAGAATTTTTACTCTACCATCTCGGTCCTGTTCGGGCCAAAAGTTACTGTTTTGAGATTTTTAATGCTATAACTTGGCACTTCACGCGATTTATTCTATTTTTCTTTTACTTAAAAGTATTTGAATGAGACATTTTTTGAAAATATATGACTACTGGTTGAATAAGATTATCATGGTTATAATTATTTTCGTTATAATTAACAAAAAATGTGCATGTGTACCTTTCTTTTGAAAAAAATGTGAAATTACGTGTTTTTGCAAATAGTGGCTTTAGGGTTCTCAAACATGCTAAATTTTACTCTACAAATTTTACAAAAGAGTATGCAATTAAACAGTGTTGTTATGCATTAATTTATTCTTGAGACAGTTTTACGTGAATTTTTGTTTTGAACCCTTTTATGGTTTTGACGCTAAATTGTTTTACTTTCTTTTTAATTTCTTGGATTATTTCTTTTTTTTTTACTGGTGCTGTTTTCTTTTTTCTTGTTTTTTTTTTAACTCCAAAATATCTTACTTTATTCTAACGTGTTTCAATTTTTTCTAATGACGATGTTTTAAAGCTTAAAGTTTAAATTTTCTCAGAAAATTTAGCGTCAAAGGCGGAGTTGGCCACCAAGTTACTTTTTGAAGTTGAAGCAGAAAGCAGCGAACCTACTACCAGTACAAAAAGCACTCGAACAAGAAGGGGACGACAAGCGTCAATAGTAAGCTACTTATATCCTACTCTAAGGACGTATACAGTTTTTTTTTTTTGGGGGGGGGGGGTCACAAAAAGCTTCAAAAAGTGTATCAAATGTTTGTTTATATGCATTTTTGTTACATTTTTATGAATCGGACGCAAATTTCAGGGGGGAGGGGTTCAAACCCGGTAACCCCCCTTTCTCTGGATACAACCTTACCTTACTCCCTAATCTTAATAAAATTAGTTTCAGTTTGTTACTATTTTATGTAGAAGCCCGTCACTGGTATTAAAAATATACCTAAGTTTTTTATTTCGTATTTTATTATTTTATTTTTACTTATAATGTTGATTAGAAATTATGTAACATTAATTTGTCACTCGGGTACGTATGTAGTAATTTGTTTTCAAAGAGGCCCAGTAATACAAAAATACATTTTGTTTAATAAAGGAAGATTTTAGATTTCGATAGGGCCCGAGCCCCCTCCCCCCTTCCAACGTGCATGCGTGCTATCACATATAGTTGTTTTTCGTCACAGCAATACAGATTTTATTACTGTTTTTGAACTTTGATGCGGCTTTCGTTCAATGAACCTTTGCTGTGGGATAATGAAATTCTAAAAGGTGAAAGAAAAATAATAATAATAAAATATACCAGTTACAACAGAAAGCAGAAGAAAAGAAGTTGTGTCATAACGATTGATATTTTTATCGAAAATAATCTCCTTTTCAAAACTGTTCCAATGAAAAACCCCACTCGAAAACTCGATTAATCATATTAATCATATGATTAATCGATTAATCATATGATTAATCGATTAATCATATTTGTGTCAAATGGAGATCACTGCAAATGGAGATCACCTCAGACTGTTAAACTGTTCTAACTTGTTAATTCGGTAGTTCTTTATGCTCAAATATAATAATGATTTTATATTAGCTTTCTTTGGTTGATGTAGCTTTGATTTAATAAATCGGAAAAAAGTTTTTATTAAAATTTTAAATTTTGTTTATTTGTAAATATTATTTTTATATCATATTATTTTATTATTATATATTGCAATATTATTCTAGATGATTTTATTATTAGATTTTACTATTTTATGTTATTGTCATTATTTTACTGCTATTATATTAACATGTTAACATTATTATACAGTGTAATTTTAGTTATTATACCTGATAGTGTTATTTTATATTATAATATATATTACATTCTTTTAAAAATAAATACATTAGATTTATTTATTTGTAAAATTTGAAAATAGATTTTAATTTTATTAAAATTATTAAAATTAAAAAGACATCAAATGAAGAAGAAATTGGCTTAAAAAAAAAGAATATCACTTCTAGCTTTCTGGTAAACTATCACACTTCTAAGAAAAAAAAGAGAAGTTTTGTGATTTAGATTTTTTTTTTTTTTGGCGTGTAGGTAAGATGATGGTTATTCCTCTTTGAAAGAAATAGTTTTAAAAAAATGCTTTATATGAAAAGCCACACTCAAGAAATTGATAAGACATATGAGTGTTAAACAGTAGAAACTGTAGTTTGGGCCTCAAAGTATAACCTAGATACTTTGTCAACCTGGAGCACGCAAAATGTTCAAATTTCAACTTTAGACTGGGGTTAGTCGATATCTTATCGAAAGAAAAATCATTTAGTATTATATACTATTATCATTATCCATATTTATATTATATTATGCAGTTTCTACATCATATTTAAATCCTTTATAAAATTTTATATACGTTATTAAATTAACAATTCATATATTATTTATCATTTTATTGTTTATATTATTATCATTATTAGATTAGTTATTTACCAGTGAATTTTTATCATTTTTAGAAATAATTCTTGTTTTTAAGAAGTATTCTGGGTAAGGCCAGAGGCATAATAACAATAAAATTGGCGCCTCTGGCGAAAGCCTAAATAATATAAAATATGCGTTTTTTCGATTGGCTTCTGAATCACTTGTTTTATTTCTTTGTAGGCGGCTTCTGAATCACTTGTTGTTTTTTTTTTCTTTGTGGACGGTTTCTGAATCACTTGTTTTATTTCTTTGTATTCGGCTTTTGAATCACTTGTTTTATTTCTTTGTAGGCGGTTTCTGAATCACTTGTTTTATTTCTTTGTAGGCGGTTTCTGAATCACTTGTTTTATTTCTTTGTAGGCGGTTTCTGAATCACTTGTTTTATTTCTTTGTAGGCGGTTTCTGAATCACTTGTTTTATTTCTTTGTAGGCGGTTTCTGAATCATTTGTTTTATTTCTTTGTAGGCGGCTTCAAGTAAAATAAAGAATACTCTACAATTTGAAAAATCTACAGCAAAGTTAAGGAGACCAGATGATGCTAGCCAAGTTGGAAATATTGCTGAAGCTTTAAGTGAGTACCTTTCTAGAATACTGAATATATATATTTTTTTTCTACCTCCTTCTCCATCCCTAAAAAATGTATTTTTTTTCTTCTTTACGGAACCTTGGTACAGCCGAGAAAAATATAAATGTATGGTCAAGGTCAGTATGATCGCGCTAGTAGAGTTGGAAATACAGTTGACTTTTGAGTGAGTCCCTCTGTGAGATCTCATATATTCATGTTTTTCAAGGATCAGCTCTTCTTTGGTTCAGAGATCTCTGTGAAGATCCTCAATTTCATTGCACTCTTATGAAATTTATTCCTCAAATGGAAATACGAATGACAGTTATTAGCAACGTTTTTTTTTTCGAAAATTAAATGTGTCTTGAATAAGTATAGCATTCAGGCATTCAAATAATTCTAGATAGAGAGGGGGAGCAGTGGCGCTTCTGACATCTCTTGTGCCAGGGGCAAAATATGAACTACCCCCCCCCCCCCCCGCCCCCTGTTTCCCAAAAATTTCTCAGGCAAAATTGTCATTTTATTAACAAAATTATTTTAAATTTATTAATTGATGAATATTGGTTTTTTAATATATCATTTAAATTATATAATTAGTATTAATTACTTGATCTAATTTTAATGATTATTTTTCATTTTTTTAATTTATTTTTTCAATTAATTAGTTACTTATTAATTATTTTTATTTATGAACTACGCCCTCTACTTTTTTGAAAAAAAAACAACAAAAATCAAGGAGGCACAGTTGTGCCTCTATAAAGAGGCGACCCACCACAATGTTAAGCGATTTCAGGTCCTAGAGGTCGCAGAGAGACGGCGGTAATCGCATTTTGTAGCCCAAGCTCAAACTAAGAAACTTGCAAAATTTCATCCTCCTCCGACTTTATCTTCATGGGGTAAACTGGGCCGGAAGTTTGGACCCTCCCACCACAGCCCCCCTTTAACGTTGTCCGATTGGGCTGAAATTTAGAAGTTAAGCTTTCCTAGGGCCCGGGAGCTTATCCTCGAAATTTCAGCTCAATCCGATCACTCCTTCCCTGTTTTCAAAAAACCAAATATAGCCACTTAAAATTCATTTCTTTTTTTTTTTCTTAGCCACGCCTACAGGCCACAGTTGGCAACGGATCCGGTTGAATGAGGACTCATTCGAAGCAGAATTCGACCTGTTAGGGCCTTTTGATATTTTCAGACCGAAAAAATTATCCCCCGAATTTACATTTACGAAAAACCTTGTTTTCCTATATTAGCCCATGTTAATTTTTCCGACCACAACCCCCCTTTAACGTTGTCTGATCGGGCTGAAATTTGGAGGATAATCTTTCCTAGGGCCTGGAAGCTTATCCTCGAAATTTCAGCTCAATCTGATCACTCCTTCCCTGTTTTCCAAAAACCAAATATCAAGTTTTTTGGGAATTTGCTTGCGTCAAAAATAGCTTCCATATCTTAAAAAACAATTACTGTTGTGTCTGTATAGTCTAGCGGTTACACTCCAGACTTTTAGGCGGAAAACCCGGGTTCGATTCACCATCAGAGCAATTTTTTTAATACTGAATTCAAACTTTAAAAAGAAACCCAGTTTCTTTTTTAAATTATTTGAAAAAAATTACGTTTTCTAAAGAGTTAAAGAGGCTGAGTTACAAGGAGCAATAATAAGTAATAAACTGTACAAAAACGTGCAGAAATTATTTGAAAAAAACTACGTTTTCTAAAGAGTTAAAGAGGCTGAGTTACAAGGTCGAACCTTAAAACGTACAGGGATTAGGAGGCACAGTTGGGGGGCTGCCGCCCCCCAAACCCCCCGCTTTCGCAGCCTTTAAATAAAAAAAAAGTTTTTTAAACTGAAAGTAAGGAGCGACATTAAATCTTAAAACGAACAGAAATTATTCCGTACATGAAAGAGGCTGTGCCCTCCTCAACGCCTCGCTCTTTACGCTAAAGTTTGACTTTCTCACAACTCTTTTTTTAAACAATAAAAACTTTAGCGTAAAGAGCGAGGCGTTGAGGAGGGCACAGCCTCTTTCATATACGGAATAATTTCTGTTCGTTTTAAGATTTAATGTCGCTCCTTACTTTCAGTTTAAAAAACTTTTTTTTATTTAAAGGCTGCGAAAGCGGGGGGTTTGGGGGGCGGCAGCCCCCAACTGTGCCTCCTAATCCCTGTACGTTTTAAGGTTCGACCTTGTAACTCAGCCTCTTTAACTCTTTAGAAAACGTAGTTTTTTTCAAATAATACAAAGTAAAGGTTTTATCCTTGTATGGTATACCAGACAAATACATTGAAGTGATTAGTGCTATGTACGAGAATAACACTGCTGCGGTTAAGGTAGGAAATGAGGTTAGCAGCTGGTTTTGTATTAAATCAGGAGTTAAGCAGGGCTGTGTTCTATCCCCCTTTATATGGATTATTTTGATGGACTTTGTTTTAAGGAGCACAGGAAAGGAAATGGGAGGAAAAAGTCTCCTGGACTTAGATTATGCTGATGATTTAAGCATCCTAGATGAAAGTGTGAGCAAAATGAATGAAGTTTTAGAGGTTTTGCGAGTTCAGGGTGCTAGAATTGGTTTGAAAATTAATGTTAGGAAGACTAAGTCACTAAGGCTAGGAATAAGTGAAGATGAAAAGGTGACGTTGGGTAATGAAAAGATTGATCAGGTGGGCAGCTTCACTTACCTTGGTAGTATTATTAGTAAAGATGGTGGGAGCAGTGAAGATGTTAAAAATAGAATAGCCAAGGCTCAGGGTGTTTTTTCACAGTTAAAAAAGTCTGGAAGAGTAGGAAGATGAATCTGCTAACCAAGATTAGAATATTAGAAGCTACAGTGATGACAGTGGTCAAATATGGCTCTGAAGCATGGACGCTCCGAAAAGCGGATGAAGATTTGCTAGATGTTTTCCAGAGAAATTGCTTAAGGATTGTTCTGGGTACCCGGCTGACTGACCGTATTTCAAACAATAGGCTATACGAAAAATGTGGTTCAATTCCGCTCTCTAGGGCTATAATGAAAGAAAGGTTGAGGTGGTTAGGGCACGTTGTGCGGACGAAGGATGACAGATTGCCGAAGATTGTTCTTTTCGGCCAACCATCTAGGGCTAAACGGAAAGCAGGTCGTCCCCGTCTGGGGTGGGAGGACGTCATAAAGAAAGATTTAAAGGAAATGGGAACTTCGTGTGCGGGTGTAGAAAGGGAGGCTTTGAATAGATTGGGGTGGAGGAGGATCGTGCGTAGCTGTGTTGAACTCAGGCGGCTTGGTGCTGCGGTGAGTTGTTAGTAGTAGTAGTAGTTAGGTTATTTATTTAAAGTTTTGCGCCCCTTAAATTTCTGCGCCAGGCGCAAGTGCCCCTTCTGTCCTTCCCTGAAACCACCTCTGGAGAGGGAGAGGGGAAAAAGCGATTTATGAAAGAAGAAGATGAATAGAAAATAATTCCATTAACTGCGCATGTTTCTGAATACTTTGTCTCTTCGATTTTTTCCCTTCTCCTTCTTTCTCTCTGAATTACAGAAACTACGAACTGAGAAATGCATACAGCAGTTTTTTAAGATGAATTTATTTCTAGATGGTACAATTAACTTGGATGAACCCTCAGGGAGAACGCGAAAACTAAGGACAAGAAGGAAAAATAAAGTTCTTCCCTCTTCATCAGAAGAAGAAGAATATACAAATGACGTAAAGGAAGAAATGTCAACTGGATCGGGTAAGTTTACTCATTAAGTTTTCAACTTTGAAGCAGGTGTTGTCAACTCATATCCTTTGGCAGGGCCGTACCCTTGTTTTTTTTGGGGTGAGGGGGGGGGGGGTACAAAAAAAAAACGCATCACAAATTTGTTTATATTCATTTTTGTTACGTTTTTACAAGTCGGACAGCCATTTTGGAAGGGGGTCAAGTGTCCTACTCCCCCCTCCTGCATGCGGCCTTGTCCTTTGGTGAACACGCTTTCCTTACAAATTTATCTGTGAGTCAGAATTTGAATAATGTAATTCATTATAATTAGTTGAATTAATTATTGATTTGTTAAACTACTCATTCTAAATTTTAATTTATTTATGTAATAAATTATTTGCTTAATTAACTTTAAATAAGAATTGTATTAATAACAATTTATTATTAAAAGAAACATATCTGTTCGGAATTTGTTGGCATCATACGTTTCAAGATTGGATATTGCGTCTAATTGTTTCTTGAAAGCTGAAATCGTGGGAGACTCGACAACCTCACTGATAAATAGTTCCATACATCCATAATGTGATTTTACAAAGTCCAAGGCCCAATATCTTCATGGAATCGCTCACCTTTGGTTTGGAGACTTTGCATTCGCAGGTGGCTTTAATCAAAGTTAATTATCCTTTCCTCAGGCACATTATATGCTCTATGGCTTGTCTTCTATGTACAAATCTGTTAGCAAAGGTTGGTAGGTCGAGGCACTCTTTGCAGCGGAGGTTGCAAAGGCTTGGTGAAAATTAAGTTGCCCTTCGTTTTACTCTCTCAAGGTTATCAATATCCTTATTTTAAAAAGATCGGATGGCACTATGGCTCTACTCTAGGCTGGGCCAGGCCAGTGACATATGGAGTGTAGCCAGCACTTTGCAAATTGCGAGCCTGAAGCTTTGTTCTCAGGAGCCCGGCTACCTTCGAAGCTATTTCTTCTACTGCTTCGCATTGAGAAACGCATGGTAGGCTACAGTCCACAAATGTTTAAGGTCCCGCTCTACTTAACCTTTTATATAAGTTTTCAGTGGGTAAATAGCAAGTATATGACGCGAGATTTTTCCAGGGTGTGTAGAACGTAGTTACTGTTTTGTATATTTACTAATATATTTTATCGTTATTTTTATATGTTAACATATTTATTAAGCTAATATTTAAAAAAAAGGCGTACCTAATTGCCTTTTTTATTTTTTTTTTTCTGTGTACGCATTCATTTACTTATCGCTACCCTTCATATTTTAACTATATATGAAGATACGATTTTGCATCTCAAGTTTTTAAAGTTTATTTTGAGTTTTTAAGGTGACTCAATTTTATGGATTAGTTTAGATATTATTTACTTAAGCATAAATATCTATATTTATTTTAATATTTATTTTAAAATTAGTTTTAATTTATTTTAATATTAAAAAACAGCGCACGTGCCTAGTGGCGAACGTCAGCGCCACCAATTAAGCAAATCTAAAACTAAAGCTGCCTTAAACTAACTTATCAACCGAAAAACACTTATCAAACAAAATAGCGTATCTAATTGCTGTTTTTTCCTTTTATGCTGAATATGTCTTTATTAACGCTGTCGTATATTTGTTAACATTAAATATTTATTAACTTTATAGACTAAAATTATCAATACTTATTAGCAATGTCACACATTAGCTTCTAAGTAGGTGGGGTTAGATATACTATATTTCTAGTTATCAACTACTATAACAAGCAGAGATGGGCTATAAGATAATACTAGAATCAATTTTGTGTTTCTAGCAGCGGTGTCAGTACGAGATAATTAAGGGGAGGGGCAAGGACTTTTTTCTTTTTTTTTTACTGAAAACACCAATAAATTACTTATTCAAAATCACAATCCCTCTCCCAATTCCCGCCTTAAACTAAGATAACAAAATGGTGTATCTAATTGCCGTTTTTGCTTTTATGCCGGATACGTCTTTATTAAAGCTGCTCTATATTTATTAATGTTGAATATTTATTAACATTGCTAATAAATATTAATGGTATATAGTCAAGCGTGTATACCCAAACGTGTTATGGTATATACTCTATGACTGCTTGCTCTTTGGTATATTTTTTTTGTAATTGTACCTAGAAAACTTGTGAAAAACAACAAAATATCAACTTATTCTTTAAGAGGGACTAAGATACTGGCTTATCGTTTTTATATAGATTTTATCTAAAAGGTCAATTTGTATGCGAAATATTGATAAAAATAAACTACTCAGCAAAAACTATCAATGCTAAAAGAATCTTTAAAATCTACGATTTATCGTATGTGTACCCAAACATATCCAAACGTGTTCTGGGTTTTTCAAACGTATTTCGCAAACGAGTAAACAATAAACAGAATCAGATCCACTCTAGTTTGTTTTCGTCTTTCCTTCTTGCTCTTCTTTCTCTTCTTTCCTTCGGTCTTTCGCTTTTACCAAAAGTTACAATACTTAACATGGCATACAGAGAATTCTTTATTTTCCTAATCTAATTTTAACCTAAAAGAACACTTGAATTTATGTTATTAAACCCCAGAGCTTTTTTTCCTACTTACTTCTCGTTTCTCTCATAAATTTTATGAGACCTACCCAAATTTGGAAAAAACACCTTTTTTGGATTTTCAATAGAGATCTGCCTCGAAATTGATTATTTTCTGGTGGTATAGTAAAAAGCCCTCTTTTACTTACTATAGTATTTCTATTACCATAATATTACTCAGCACAAATTGCGGGATGTCTGTCTGCCTCGTCTGTAATTTTTTTTTTTTTTTTTTTTTTTTTTTTTTTGTATCTTCGGTAAAAAAAAGCTTTGATTTTCTTACTTCTCTTTTTGTAAATTGTGTAAGATCTGTCTCGATTTTAAAAATACGTTTCTCGGGGTTTCCAATAAAAAAAAGAACAAGAAAAAAGCAGATGAAATCTGCCTTCACATTAAACCCTTTTTTCGAGTTTCTATTAAAAACAAACTATTTCTTACCTACTATCTTGTTTTTCTAGTAGTAGATAAGAAATAGTTTGTTTTTAATAGAAACTCTAGTAAGGTTTCTAGGTCTCCATAAACCGTATCAGATAAGCGTTGACAGATGAAAGCTGCCTCGTCTTTGAAAAATACCTTTTTTTTATTTTCAGTACAAAAAAGCCTATTCCCTCCACTATCTTGTATCTCCTTACCATAAATTGCATGAAATATGCCTCGACTCTTGTCGTAGATAGAAAATTACATATTATGATTTGTGTTTCATATTTGCAATTATGAAAATTATGCAAATCTAAGAAACTTGTTTATAAAATTCTTTAAATAACCTAATATATATACCTAATATATAATAACCTAATATATATCTTTAAATAAATATATACTTTTGTCGTTGTTTTTCGTAAGTTAAATTTTATCTGTATTTTTTTTTGCTGATACTAGCTATTAAAAATATAGCCGAAATATTCAGTTATTTTTCTCCATTTGCGGTTTTTTCAATTTGCTGTTTTTCTTTCGTTGCTTTATCCTTTGCAAAGTTTGCATAAAGTTCTACCAAAGAAAATCTTATGTTTACTGTGGCTTGGACCGTCCGAAACTCCGGGTTCTATTAAGCCTTTTATTTAGTAGGTTAAATTGAAATTTCAACCTATGCTCTATCAATCTATTGCACCGATAGTCTTATACTCTCAATTGGAGGTTTTGAGCTCCCTTCCCCCATCTTGAAAAACGAGGAAAATCACTTCTTTTTTTGCATGGTTAACATGCATGTCCTGGTCTATTCCTCATCTGTTAGCCTATCGACAGATCGCAGATCAATTCAATGGCTCAATTCGTTTTCTTCTGCAATTCACTGTCTATAGAATGTCTTTAGTGTGTTATCATTTTTGTTCTCAGGACAAGATTCTGGCCCCCTGGTCAGGGGTCGGGCCCTTGTGAAACTTGGGGTTCTATTGAGTCTAGCTACTCCTTCCGTATTCGATAAATATTTTTTTCTGGACTTAAACACATAAACGTTGTAGGACCAGACGCGAATGCCTTGCCCAGCATCCTTACATGTTTTGGGGTGTATATCTAACTAGAGGGTAGCTGGTAGCTGGGATCAAACTTCTTGCCCTTTATGGCCATGCTAAGATCCATCTACTGCGCTACCCCACCTTTTGATTTTCTTGACCGGGTTTACTGTAATACTAACTCCTCCTGTGATTTCTGTAATAAATTGAAAAATGAAAATTTAAGTGTAATTTATTTTCTCACTGTTATATTCAATTCTAGATAAGATTATAATCATGTCTTCACCTCAAGAAGAGAAGAGATCATCCCGACCGAAGATAGTTACCACCTCCTCGGCCGGGCCGGAAGTTAGTGAAAGTGCTCTTAACCCTGAAACTGAGAATGTGGGGAAATCTGGTGAAAATTACAAACCAAATATCATTGAAGTTGGATCTACAGAAGTACAAATCAACCGACGTGCGTCGGAGATCGCTCGGAGATCGTCAAGAGGCAATTCTGGCGATTCTCCTATCGTCAAAACCAGCGTCACACCTGTGTCATCGAAAAATCCTGCCAATCACTATGATGGTTCTGCAGAGTGTCAGATGCCTGATAAGGGCTCCGGAAAGAGATCATCCAATAAGAATACGAGATGCTCAGATACCATCAAAAGTGAGGAGCCCGCGTCATCTGAGGATAAGAAGAGATCTTTGGACGGTACATATGGAAGTCCAGCTACATCGAGGCGTTCACAGCGTCTGATGGATGCTGAACCAGGACCTTCAGAGTCGTTTTCTATCCAAGAATCTGTCAAAAACAGCCAATTGAGGAAAGGCCAAGAAAATCAAGCGAGAACTTTAACAGAGGAAAAAGCGAATGAAGATTTGCCGAAGAGATCCACAAGAAAAAGCTGTGAGCTTGCTTCAGGGACAGAAACGAGGGTCTCGAGAGAAAGATCTGGTAAAGAACGGGCAGGACCAGTAACTTCACATTCAGTTGCAAGTAAACACTTGGATTTGAATGGTGAAATCCGATCTCCAACGCCCGATTCCGGCTTTCATTCAGCCTCTGGTCTTTTGACTAATCAGACAAAAGAGAGGTCTACAGCTAAGATTAATGAAGCAGATGAATCTCCTAAAGTAAGTAGAAGTAAACCCGTTGTCATGGTTACCGAACCTTCATTGGCTGAGCCTCCTGGAGAGGAAATTGACTTATGTTCAATGCGTGACAGTGAAGACACTATTGGCAGCGTTATTGATGGTGACAGTCCTTTCTTGACCAACGGGCTAAAGAAAACTAAGACCAAGATTATATCCAAGCTTCATAAAAAGCAGACTTCCAATGCTGAAGAATCTCCAAATAAAGGACTTCAATATGTCGCTGGTACTCCTATGACGTCTGACCAATGTAATTATGTTGAAAGCAGTGATGAATCCTTATTTGTTGCAAAGACATCTAGCAAGGAAATGGAACCTCCGCAAAAGAAAAGAACTCGTATTATGAGGAAAAAGGCTGTCAAAGAAGATGGAAACCACGTGGAGCGTGGAGAAGAAAAAGATGGAAACGAAGATGCACCTCTAGCTGCTGGAAATCCTGACGTTGAAGGACTTAAGGCTGAAATTCCCACCTTTGAAAGCCATACTGAAGTAAAAAGGACTCGTATTCAAAAGAAAAAAGATACTGAAATTGTTGATGAAGGGGCTACTGAAGAAAGAAAACATCAAGGGGTGAATGTAATAGAAGAACTGCTTCAGCAGGCGGGCAACGTACCCCCCAAACCGAGAACTAGAAAAGTTCAAAGAAAGAATGAAATGTCTAGAAATTGTGAAACTACGTCAGTTAGTGAGGTTGCAGTAGTTAGAATTGAAGATTCTATGTTTATTTTGCCTAAAACACCTCCAAGGGCTAGGACGAGGAAGATGGTTCCTAGGAAGGAAAACGAAGGCAGGATGCGGACGAGGCTAAAACAAAATCAGACTACAATTACTGAAGAAGCTGAGGAGCCTTCCGCTGCAGAAAATAAGGTAAGTTTATGGATATTTATTTTTTTATATTATTATTTTTTTTATATACACGTAGAAAAAGAGTTATAAATCCCAAATAGCTAATCAACATCTAGTATCCGTCGAGAATTCTGAAGAAGATGTTGTAAGAAAGTTCCTAATCCTTTTTTTTCTAGACTCTTCATCAATAAAAATAAAATAATCAGGGTCGTTTTTACCTTTTAGGCTAGCTTTAACTGCCACCCAAGGGCGCAGAAGCAGGGACATGCCTAGGGGGGAGCATTGGGTCCCACCCTCTTTCCCTCCATTCCTAATTTTCTGGACCCTTCTCATTGAAATATCAATCCAAATGCGTTTTTATTTTTGTTAAGACCCCCCCCCCGTTTCTGAAGTATTTTTTTTAAACACAAATAAAAGAGGACGAACAATAAGACACAAATATTTGTTTTTGGAAATCAAAACTGAAATCTTGTCTTCCTCCTCAAGATGAATAAATGGTTTCAAAGTGACAAAGTGACAAAATTTCAAAGTTTACAAAGTGACAAAATTAAAATTATACTAATTTATACTAAATTATACTAATTTATACTAAATTATACTAATTTACACTAAATTATACTAATTTATCTGATTCCTCCTTGTTGTTAACAGTATGCGTTAGTAGGTTGGCCTTTAGCGGGATGACCCAAAAATTTGGTGTTTATGGACCTCTTACCCCATGAGGAAGGAGAAGGAGAAGCTAACAAAACCTAGAATTGACGAATAGTGCTTAAATAAGAGAATCTTAGTCTAAAGAAGAAACCTTAAAAACCAACTGAAAACTTTTTTGCTTTTTTTTTTCTGGTGAAAATGTGTTGTCTAGTTACTTGAAGATGATGTACACGGTCGCAGAGAGCTGCCGACACCCAGATTACTTGACATAATAGGTGCAAGTCTAGTTTACCTCCCCCCCCAGAAAAATGACTATAATAGTAAAATTCCTACTTTATTACATTCTGGTAATTTATCTTTATTGGATTATCAGAGTTGCTTCCAGTATAATTCTTCCCCATACGACCCTTTTCTGCCCCATACTACCCCTTCTACCCAAATACGTGCGAGTAAAAGTTTTTTTTAATTTAACGCGTTGCTACTAATTAAAAGGTAAAATCAAATAAGAAATAAATATGAAATGCTCTTGTATGTCTTGAGCGAATAAGAAACTGCATTGGAGTTGGTTTACTTCACCTCGAACAATATTGCTTCTTTGGTAAAAATTTCTCTGTGTTGTTTAATGGGTTCTGTATTTGTTCATTACAGGAAATTGATTGATTTTTTGAGTCAAAGTACGGTAAAAAAAAAAAAAAAAAAAAAAAAAAAAAACTGTCAAAATGTACCCTTCTGTTCTGGAGTGTTACTCCCAGAACGTGTCCCCATTTTTTATAACTGTTCCTTAGTTTTTGTTAGTTTTACCGACTGACTGGTTACTTTCACTGTAGTTACAATGGCTGTAAATTCAGTAAATTTGCGGCAATTTAGTTTAAGAAAAATGTGTTCAAATCATTTCTGAAAATAATAATAAAAAAAAGATTCCTTACTGGGTTTGAATCTCTTTCCTATTGATCATGAGTCATATACTATGTTGACCTTAACATCCTCTTATCTTTATCACAGTTTCTTATTCAAAATTAAATAATTTCTTTTTCCAATTGAAAGTAAGGAGCAAAATTAAAAGGAACAGAAATTATTCCGTATACGAGGGATGCTGCCTCTTTCCCCACCTTTACGCTAAAGTTCGAAAGTCCTTTAAAGACAAATGTCTTTCAAATTCAACGGCACTTATGCTTGAGCAGTATTTCTTAAATAACTGTGACTAAAAGTCAATTTTTAGCATCAAGAGAGAGGGTTGACAATGAGGCAGACCTCCTCATTTACGGAATAATTTTTGTTCGTTTTAAGTTTTAATGTTGCTTCTTACTTTCGGTTGGAAATTTTTTTTTCTTTTTTAATTTAATTTCTGATCGGTTTTCGAATCATGCCCGGAATCCTCCCCCCCCCCCTCCGTTTTAAATTATCTCCCGAAAACGTTCTTCTATGGAATATTCTCCCGTGAAAATACCCCCGCAGGAACCGCTCCCCCCCCCCCCACAAAATTTCTGTGAATTTTCCAATAACAAATACTGAATATGAAAAAAATAAATAAATTTCGTAACTTAGAGTTCTTTCCCCAGGGAAATATGGGACATATCATCCCCAAAGCTGTAGTTGTTGGACCTTTCCACTATGCAGAATAAAAATGGCTATCTCAAAATTTTGGGTGAATGTCTTTAGGGAAAAAGGGGGCGTAAGAGGAGGACTAGTTGCCCTCCATTCTTTTTGGTCACTTAAAAAAGAACACTAGAACTTTTGATTTCCGCTCTAATGAGCCCTTTCCCAGTCTTTTAGGACCATTGAATCGATTCGATCACCCCCGGGAAAAAAAGAAATAAATAAACACACTTCTGTGATTATTCTTTGAAATATAAAAAAATCTATATATTTGTAGATAGGAGGTTTGAACCTCTACAGTAGTGTTCTCTGATATATTGAATTAGACATTGATTTTTATTAAGATCCCCTGACTTTTTGGGGGTGTTTCTCCCCTTTTCGAAAATCAGTCGAATTTTCTCCGGCTCGTAGTTTTTGATGGGTAACATTAAGCTCAATGAATTTTATGTATATCTGGAATCAGCATAAGAAGCTGATTCTTTGCTGTGTCTATTATTATCAAAATTCCTGTTTCTAGTTTCGGTTACTATTGGGCCGAGTCACTCCTTTCTTACATTTTGTTACCACGAACTGTTTGCATGCATACCAATTGCTGCATTCAAAAGCGTATTGACTGAAAATTTATTTGCTGCGGCAAAACTATGTAATAACAGTTCTAAGAATTTTTTGATATTAAATAAAAAAAAATTATATTTGTACTTTTTATATTATATTATTATTTCATATTATATATTTTATATAGAAAATACTTTTAAATATTAAAACTAAAAATACTTAAGAAATTTTCTAAATAAATTATGGTGAGTAGGTTTGAACTATCTTAATTCTTGTATAAGACGATTTGAAAAAACCTACTTATTCTTTATTCTTGTTTATTCTTATTCTCTATTTATTACTTATTCTTATTTTTTATTCTTTATTCTTATAAACTTTGTTCTTACAAGCCAATGTTATGATAAGGTAAATGCTAAGCTAAGGTAGGCTAACCTTCAATGCTAAGGTAAATACGGCCCCATTCACAATGATATTTTACTATTGTCGAGATTTAACTAGTGCTAATTTGAGGCAATCAGAATTTTTATCCAATCAGATCAGCCTAAGCTGATTGGCTCAAATTAGCGCTAGATAAACCTTGGTATGAGTAAATCTCATTGTGAATTGGCCTTAAGAAATAGAATGCTGTAGTAATTTAGCATGGTTAGCACTATTCGCCTTGTTAATGCTATTCCCCGAAAATGCCATTTTTATATGATCCTAAAAAGGGTTTATCTTAGATTTGCCTCTCAATCACTCCGACTACATGTCTAGGCTTTTTCTACAATTAGCCATGTCTTGATGCCTGCAAAATACTTGACTTTAATTCAAAATCAACGGAATCGTTCGAGGCCTTTGGCCTCGAAAATGCCAATTAATGCACAATATTATACCAATTAAGACGGGAGTTAATTCAAAACGCATCTTAATGGAAACAAAGCTTAATGAAGAGTAGGAAAACTTCTTTTTTTCTTCCAGTCGTTGAATATGGAAAGTTGGCTTAAGCATTATAACAGGGTAAGAATAATATCAACTCTTAAATGCTGATATTTTTATATATTTTGGATCTTATTAATGAAATTATCTGGAGAATGTAAGAAATTGTTTGAACAATCTTAAAACTCTTGGGACTTGAGAAGGGGAAGGGATGAAGGCTGCTCTATACGTAACACTTCTGATTACGTCAACAATGTGGCACCTAAAGATAAGAAATTACGAAAGGAAATATGTCCTCCTGTCTGATTTTTGTCCTGATTGAACGTCCTGATTTGAATGTCCCCTGGAGTCCTTAACAAAGTCCTTATTGTTTGACTCTCAATTAAATTCTTAAGTACAGTTTTCGTTTATGTCAAAACCTTATGTTAAACAAAAGATATTTTTCCAAAACGTTATTATGTCAGAAAAAAAAAAACATCTACCTCTATTTTTAGTACTATCGTATCACTAATGAAAGAACCACTACATATGTATTTTAGGTGGCGGCACTGTACGTGTCTCCTATTTTGTATTTACTTGTCCTCTTGCAGACAGGAGGGGGTCTATGCTTCAGGCAGAAGCGCTGTTACCAAATATTTCCTATTTTTTTTTTAGAAAAATATTTATTATTTTAGAGAAAATAAAAAAAATATTTTATAAAAATATTTCTAACTTTTTTAAGTGGACCGTCGAATTTTTAAAACAATTCTTAAAAAAAAAAAATTGGAATTTTAAAATAGAAAAACAACGAGGGATGGTAAAATTTAAATCGCATTTTTCAACTTAATTAAGCTATGTTTCTAAGTAATCTGCCTCGTTTACCAGTGCTTTTAGTAATAATATGTTCATTCATCCCTGATAGGAAGCTATGTTCTGGCAGAAGTCAAGTTTCGTCTCGGTAGCTGAATTTTTGGTTCTAGGCGTTTACAACCCCCCCCCCCCCACCCCCCGGAAAATACCCCCGTGGAAAATAGGGCTTTCCAAATTTGAGAATTTTATTTGAGTTTTATTTTTTTATTTCCGTAGGGGGAAGGAATTTTGGTACTTTCCGAGGGGTATTTTCTGCGGCGGGGGGGGGGGGGGGGGGGGTAAACGTCGGCCATCGAATTTTTTCGTCGCTTGATGAAAAATATCTTCATCTGAGCTTGTGCCTAGTGGTCATAAACTAAGGTCGCATGAAATTAGTCTGTAGTGAGTGAATGGTGGTAACTGTGATACTCAAGCTATGTGGCAGGGTTGCCATGCCAAAAATATATTAAACCCAGTTTTTTCAAGTGAACAGTCTAAATTCTTTAATTAAGCAGGCTTTAGAATTTTTGCGTAAAAACCGTGAGCGATTGTAAAATTATAATTGCTTTTTCTAATTCTAAATGTTTTATTCAATTACACTTATTGGTAATGTAAGGTACGCCTTTACGTAATGCAAAAAAGGTAAGCCACTTTTTTCAAGAAATGCTAATAATAATAGTATATTCAGTTTATCTTTGGTGGGAAGCTATATCCTGAGAAAGTCGTCTTAGTAGCGAAATTCATGCCCCTAAAAATAATCTTTTAAATAAATAAAATATAAATAAGAATATAAAAAAAAATAGTAAATAAAAGAAAGTTAATAAAATAAAGCCTTATAAATGTAGTCTGGAATGAGTTTGGTTGTGGCACCTACTATAGTCGAAGTCTGAAGCAAGGTTGCCAACCATATCTTTGCCATAATAATAGCTTATCTGAGCGCGTTTGAAAATCCTAGGTAGGATTAATTAAAATATCAAATTATGCACCTATGGCGGTCTTAATGAGTAAAGTGTTTTATCTCTTTTTTGTATATTTGTTTTGTTTACAGGGTAATGACCACACGGCAGCCCAACCTGATACAGATCCGATAAAGATCGTGACAGATCAAGATGTGGCAGAAACAAACCGAACGAGAACCAGACGTATTCAGAGAAAAGAAGCAGAATCACCAAATGTGCCATCAGCTGTGCCGCCGGCCATAGACATGGTTGAAGATGATATAGTTGAAATGCCTAAGAAGAGAACTAGGCTGATTCAGAAAACTACCCAGCCTAACACTGAGGAAATAACCAACTCAACTAGTTGCAGTGTCCAGCCAATATTTGACGGAAAGGGTGCCCAGCCAGTGGAAGTGGCTTCAAAATCAACAAGAACGAGGAATGTGCAGAAGAGTAATACAGTCACGGAAGGTGTTGCAAATTTTGATGCTGAGACAAATGCCCAATTCGTTGGAAAGGACGACCCATGTGATGAAATGTCTCAGGCTGCTTTTTCGAAATCATCAAGAACGGAAACGATTCAATCTAGTAGAGTAGTCATGCCAGAGAGGGCCAGAGAGGCCTTAATTTCAAACGTGGTGGTTATTCCAGAGAATGTTGAGCCTTTGATTGATGAAAAGACCTCTCAACCTAATCAACCATCTGAAGATGCCGTACCAAAACCGACGAGAACCCGAAAAATACAGAAGAAGAATGTTGACGAGTTGAAGGATAATACTTCCAAAGCAGAGGGTATGAAATGGGAAGAAAGTCAGCCGATTTCTGGTATTATTGAAGAAGAAGCCAAAGCTAGACAGACAAGAACGCGGCAGAAGAAACAGGAGTTAATTATTTTTGAAGGTAAGGATTGTTTATATCATATGGCACAAAGGACTAGCCATTTAAGTTTCCAATCGCATGAGCCCTTTCTGAAGCTTCTACGACAACGTTGTCTATAGAAAACCTTATATGCCCCAAGGGCATAACTTACAACCCTTGCCCTGAGGGCTGTGGGGGTGTTGTCATCCTCAAAGACCTAATTTCCAGAACTTGAAACTGCGTTTAATAAAATGGCTATCTCAAAATTTTCATTGGATGTGTATTGGGAAAAGGTGGGTGTAAGAGGGGGGTTAGTTGCCCTCCAATCACTTTCGACTATTAAAAAGGGCACTAGCCTTTTGAATTTCCAATCGAATGAGCCTTTTTTGAAGTTTCTACGACAACGCCTTCTATAAAAACCTTGTATGCCCCCAGGGCATAACTTAAAACCCTTGCCCTGAGGGTTGTCCTCAAAAACATATTTTCTATCTGGAAATCGATTACGCTGAACAAAATGGCTATCTTAAAATTTTGATTGGATGTGTTTGGGAGAATGATGGGCGTAGGGTGGGGGGAGGCTAGTTGCCCTCCAATCACTTCCGACTATTAAAAAGGGCACTAGAACTCTCGATTTCCAATCGAATGAGCCCCCTTTGAAGTTTCTGCGACGACCCCTTCCATTGAAGTGCCTCTGGGAAAAAAGAAATAATAATAAATAATAAAACATTGGACCCGTATATCCTCTGACTTATTGACAGAATACAATCTGTATAATAATTTTAGTCGCTTTTGTTTAGACAAAAACGCATCCTACTATGACTAATACTAACAACACACTGCAGCACCTGTTGGCCGCCTGAGGCCAACACAGGTATATACACTCCTGCATCACATATTCAAAGCCTACCTCTTTACACCCTCCCAGAAAGTTCCTATTTCCCTATATCTTTCCTTACTCTCACCCCAATCGGGGACGACCTACTTTTCGTTTGGCCCTAGATGGTGGGCCAGAGAGGTTGATCTTTGGCAATATATCGTTCATTCACAGAACATGTCCTAACTATCTCAACGTTTCTCTCATTATAACCCTTGAAATTGGGATTGAACCATATTTTTTGTACAGCTTGCTGTTTCAAAGACGTTCAGTAAGACTGGTACCCAAAACAATCCGTTGGTAATTTCTCTGGGAAAACATTCAATAAATCCTCCTCCGTCTTTTGGAATGTCCACACTTCAGGACCATACTAGATACCTCAGTTATGAGTATTCTAAACTAACTGACTGATCTAATCTCCACCCCATGAAATTAAACGCTCCATAGCATCCTGTAAATGTGTTCAAGATAAATTCCAAATTGATCAGTACAGATTCTAATATTTGCAAATGTCTCCCTGTATCTCAGATTTAGGAGAAATGAAAGACAAAGAATTTATCATAATCATGCACGGGTAAGAGGGGGTTTATCAACATATTCCTTAGATATTATGAATGAACCTTCAGTGATATTGAATGAGCATTGTGAATGAATCATACGCAAAAATTCTTTCTTTCTAAGTGAAACTGAGTCTGACTTTCCGTCTTTTTTTCGTAGTTGGCTATAAAACTGTAATGGCTATCAAACTGTATTCACTATAAAACTATATTGGCTATAAACTGTGTTGGGTATAAAACTTCGATGGCTATGAAACTGTGTTGGTTATAAAATTTGAATGCCATGAAACTGTATTGGCTATAAAACTATGAATGCTAATTGCCTATCAGGAGGGTGGTCACCTTAAGTGCGACGTTTTATTTTCTACGTAACACCGCTTATAAACTGCCTGCAATTCCCCGTCAGAAATGTGACCACCTTAAATGCCGCATTTGGTTTTTTAGATAACCCTGGTACCATAACCAGAGATCCAAATCAGCAAAGTGCTTATAAACCGCCTGAAATTACCCGTTAAGAATGTGATCACCCTAAGTGCCACATTTTGTTTTTTAGATAACCCTGGTACCATAACCAGAGATCCAAATCAGCAAAGTGCTTATAAACCGCCTGAAATTGCCCGTCAAAAATTTTTTTCATCCTAAATGCCACATTTTGTTTTTCAGATAACCCTGGTACCAGAACCAGAGTTCTGAATAAGCAAAGCGCTTATAAACCGCCTGAAATTGACAATGTGAGTGAAGCAACAAAGATGCCGTTGGCTGTGCAATCACCAATCAGGAATGTGAAGTCGCCGAGGGAAATGCTTGCTAAAGCGGCCGCAAGAGCTTTCACCCCGAAACAGGTGTTCAGGTATGACTAAAAGGGGATAGGAAACCTATAAAAATGAGAGCCGGAGAAATAGACTGATTCCTTTCCTACACTTACATGTTAAAAAGCGTGCTTTAATCCTTTATTGGTTTATTTAAACTTGTTGAGCGACAAATCTATTCTGAAACGGAAAAACAATTTTCTGGAGCAACAAAAATTCCACCTTTTTAGAATATAATTAGTTCTTTTGTGAGAAATATTAAGTCAGTGTTTTTGTGTCACAACATTTTTTTTACAAGTAAGATCTCTGTTTTTCTGTGGTCGGCTCTTCTGCTTTTTAACATGCGAGGAACAACCACTAGTGCCGCTGGCAATGTAGTGTCTTGCAACATCATGAAAGAATTTGAAAATTTCTATTTAAATGGGTAATTAATATAAATAATCTGCAACGTTATAAGATTAAAGCTCAAATTTCTGTGTTGGTGAGTGTTCAGTTTTTTTTTTTTTTTTTTTTTTTTTCAAGAATTGTCTTAGGTCAAAATCCATTTCGAATAAGGTAGGTCTAGGCTTTAGACAAATAGCCCAAGATTGTCCAAAGATTACTTTCCTTTACTTACATGTTAAGAACCGTGCTTTAAGACTATTGGTGCATTTTTGTCATTTTGTCAGCCAATCACATTATTTCTTATTTCTGAGTAAATTAGGAGAGAGAAAAAAGTAGTGCCTTTGTAAAACCGGGTTGATTGAGCTAGTTGGCTATAAGCTGGTGAACCTACTTGTTACAAAATTTTGCATTCTTTTCTCTCCTTCACATATTCAAGTAGAGGCGAAATTCACGAAAGTGTAGGGGCACCGACTGAATTAGTTTTTTTTTAGAATAATATATTAAAAATTTAGGAGAGGGATGCAATTTTAAATTTATATTATTTAATGAGAATCCAAAAAAGGTTATTTCCAATATTTATAGGCAGTATTCAAACACAAAAAAATGAGCATAGAATTAGCAATCTAAAGATCCCTCTCTTTTGTTCTAGCATGTCTCCTTGTAGAGAGCCGCTATTCTCAACTTTACCAGGGGTTTTAATTAAAGTTTAACTGTAGGAAAATAATATTTTATAATTAAATACCATGCTCTCTAATATATTTTCTTCCATCAATGTAATTCATATAGACAGGTATCAAACAGAACATCACGGAATATCCGATATGCATGCTTTTTAGAGAAATACCAGATAAGTATGTTAACAATATTATCAAAGATTATTTGTAGCAAGCTGTGAAACGTTTCCCAGTTGACTTAACTTACGGCTTTTGCCAGCGATTTGACGTGGAGAACAATGAGACCAGGCGCCATGTCGACCTACCTCTTGCCAGGTTGTCTTCCACTGGGATGTGCGCTTGGGCGAAGAATTAATCGGCTTTGTCTTTGCACCTAGTGGGGGAGGGGTGGGGCTTCCTCTAGGTTGCTTCCATCTGTGCAAAGTGGGATCGGAGTCAAACACAACTCGTGCTTGTGTGTGTGGGGCATACGAAGGAGGTGGCTGTACCAACGCTCCCAATTTTTGTGGTAAATCATTAGTTACACCAGCGCTCACAGTAGATGTCTTTTCTTTATATTTTTCAATAAAGTCAAACAATTTTGTTTCACATATAGCAGTGAAAGGTCATATTTTGTGCATTATTATTTAATAATGTTGGAGAATCTACATAAAAGAACTGATTACTTCAAAGGCTTGTTGTTGCCTGTTTTAGTAATGCTAAGGATTAATGTGAAATGGTTAAATTCGGCATTTGGTAACTTTAAACAATCGTATTTCGCAATCTTCATTTTTCGTGATTTTACAATTATATTTCGTATACTAAAATAATTGTTTTCAGTGCGAGCCCAATACCATCTACACCGTTTAAACCGTTAGTTAGCAGATTATTTTTGTTTTATTATACTTATCTTGTCGCTCAGGTTCTCTTTTAGAGCAATAAAAAAGCAATATAAGCAAAAAAATTATAAAAAGCATGACAACTAAAAAACTGGCAAAAACTGCCAAAACAGCAATATCAGAATTGCAGACTATTGATTGCTCTGTAATTGTTTTGATATATTTATCTGGTAAACCATACAAGAATAGGACCTTCGCTAAAGCCCTTTTATCGACTGAATTTGAAATTCAATGAAAACGATGCATCTGCTTGTCCGAGTATCATCTTATTGGGCCAAAATATCGACTCCAAGAAACTATAATCCAATGGAAACAATCCATCTGCTTGTCCGAGTATCATCTTATTGGGCCAAAATTTTGGCTCCGAGAAAACATCGTGATTGCTCATGCTAAGGACCTGAGGACCAATACTCCAAGGAAGATATGTGCCAGTGACCCCCTCACTTATTTTTTTCCAGATTAGTGATTCTATGGATATTGTTACGTTATTTATGTAAGGTTTTCCTTATTATTTTCTTGTGGATTATATTATTTTTTTCTTTTTTTTTTTTTACTCGGCATTTATTTTATAATGCGGCTTACAAATAAACTTACTTACTTACTATATTCATTTTTATTATTTTTTCATTATCCTGAACAGATCCAAAACCCGCTCACACATAATCAAGAAATAACCTTACTAAGGTCATATGACCTTATCCTCAGTCACATTGTCCTTGTACACAGGACTAATTGTCTAATCGTCACAGAAATATTGTCCTTGTAACCAAGAGAGCATATCTACCTGGTTCATTATGCAAAGACAAAACCCTAACTAAAGCTTCCGACCAGCTGAATCAAAAGACTTGGGACTAAGGGTTTGTAACTAACTAACATATAGGGATTAAGTCCGTTGACCATTAGGGATTGACCACTAGGGATATAGGGATTAAGTCGGTTGACTGTGCGATGAAGAAGTACTACTAAATGTAATTTTGTCAACAAAGGTTTTTTCCAACAAAGGTTGTCAACAAAGGATTTGAGGGTCTGCAATTCAAGGGCTAACCTCCAACCTAATTCGTGGCTATATTATTCTCGTCAATAGCACTAATACCCTTAACATGCGTATGTGGTATACGGTGCAAGGGCAGGGCCCTCTTTAAAGCGTACTATCCGCTCAATAAAATGACTGCTCACAATCTTCAAGACTTGGGACTAGAAATGTATATAAACTGAGATAATTCATTTTATTTTAAAATAGTTGGCTATACTCCTTGCTAAGCTGTCCTCAAAGGGAGGATCAGAAGATTAATATAGCTTAATATGTTAGGATAATAATATAGTAGAATAATATCCTGCTAGTTTAGTAGGATAGTATCCTACTACTTAATTTAGTAGGATAGATATATTAGGACCAAATCGTGATTGAACATTCAACTTTCTGCTAATCTTCCCTTGAAAACAGTTTCAAGTTTGTAATTGTACAACTTGTACAGTTTTTCGGCAATTGTCCCAAACCGTGAATATCCAAAACTGGTGAGTGTCGACATTCACCGATGAATGTCCCAAATACCTCTTTTTCTCCATGGATTTAGTCAGCGTTGTCAGTTGACTTTTTCAGTTTAATGCAAGGTTTAATGATGACAGGTTAGGTTGGGTTAGGTTTTTAACCCATTTCTGACATTTATAACCAAATTTAACCTAATCTAACTTTAACTTTTACCATCATAGCTTGCAAAAGCTGACTTGACTGAAAAAGCTGACTCGCAAAGCTAATTGAATCTAAGCAGAGAAAAAGGAATTTTGGACATTCACCGATGAAAGATGTTGCATACCAGTATTTAGTATTTATTGTTGTTATTACTTAGTTGTTGTTTTTTTTTTATTTATCGTGTGTTCATAATTTTTTAGTAATTCATTATTTATTCTTTATTTTATTATATTATTTATTTGTTATTTGATAAATAATTGTATTTTTATTTTAGTCCGTTCAGACAATTGTCCGTTAAGGAAAAAGCTTCTGCGTTTGAATCTGGCCGTCGAGAAGAAGAAGACGACTTTGTAAGTAAACTACTATCTTTCAGCTCCAAGTGTAAAGCGATGCTTGTTTGAATATTTTTATCAAATGATCATCGATATTAATTCTGCTTTTAGTTGGAGCTCACCCAGCTGCGTTTTTTAGAGATTTTTTTCGCGTTTTTTTTTTTTTTTTTTTTTAGAGCCGTTATTCAAATAACGACTTACCCATAATTTAAAAGCATAGTATATACAAACGTGTATGAATAATGCATATAAAAACACAGAACCGTTTTCAACAAATTTGTCTGGTATAATGAAAAACATTAAAAGCGGAATTGTTTGATTTAGTAGAAATTTTAGTAAGAATTTTTATTTTTGAACTTATTACACTGTAGAGTCAAAGCATTAGATTGAAACTTTCAGGGAATGTTGAGGGGGTGTTAAAACTAACGGAAACAAACTATTTACACCCAGGCATCCATAGGAAATTTCTGTAACAGCTAAGGTTACTAAGTTTAAACTTTCAGGGAATGCCAAGGAGGATACTGATTTGAATCAAAAGGCACTAAGTTTACCAAATTCGTAATAAAAAGGATTAATGTTGTAAAAGTGGTAAAAAAAATGTTAGCCACAATTTTCAGAAGGCTATATGACCTATTACTTAATTAAATGTATTTAAGTCTATGTTCTATGCTTTAATACTACTGCTACTGATAACTCTGTGGTGTTTAGCCAGAAGGGGATAAGTTACCTTTTGGGAGAAAATGAGTTATACACACCCATCGATCTTTCTCTTCAATTTGGTCTGATCGTTAGGGTAGTAGGTCCAGTTTTGGATGAGATATGTGGGGCTTATGTAAAAACCTTAGAAGAGCAAAATGCCAAAATGGGATTAGTCTCGTTTCTTCTAAATCCTTTCATCCAGGTAGATTTGAGCAAGTTCATTCGATTCGTCTCGAAAAACCAGGAAAAGTAGGTGTCTCCCATTTTTCAACTCGTATTTTACGGATTTGTTGGAAACAGTTTAAAGGAGTAGACAATCATTCGATCAAAATGATTGATCAAAATGATCAATCATTTTGATCAAAGGTTTCCGTCCTGAAAATTTGACAAAGGTGACTTGTCCCTTTTTGGCTAAACGTCACAAAACTCACTGCAGCACCAAACTGCCTGAGACCACTACAGTTACACACAGTCTTGCTTCACCCAATCTGTTGTGCAGCTGCACACAGTCTGTTCAAAGCTTCACTCTCTACTCCATCCCTTGGTTTCCACTTTTTGCTAAATTCTTCCTCATGACCTCAGTCCGCTCAATTTCAGGATGGCCTGCTTTTCGTTTAGCTCCAAGTGGATACAGTAAAATTTCTGAGAACCTCTCATCCTTAAAACATGGGCTAGCTATGTTGACCTTTCTTTTATTATAGCCCTTAAAAGTAGGATTGGAAATTTTCTAAATCAAGATCTTGGCAAAAAAGGGGAAAAAATGTGTAGCGATATTACATTGACAAATTTATTGATAAAAATCAGATTTTTCGTGAGTTTTTAAAATTTCTGAAAATATACGAAGCTAAACGTGAAAAACATATTAGTTTTTCTCTGACTTTTGTAGTACATACTCACGCATATCAAATTGCTATATTTAAGTTCCAAGAAATTATGAACATTAGAAGTAAATTCAAATAAGGAATTAAATACAGAATTCATCAATTTCTGTTTCCTAATCACTTTTTTCTGATGAGAACATTGTACTAAGCTTAATAAACTTTCGACGGCTCATTTCAGCAAGTTGAAAGATGGGTGACCCGTCTTGACATGTAGCTTCGACCAACGTTTTTTTCGGAAGTGGCCTTGGATTCAACTCTTACTGGTGGCAATTCATTTTGAAGTAAATTCCCAGTATTTGACCTACGAATTTTGTAGCACAAATGGTAAATTCCAACTTGTCTCGCCCGATCTTTTATCTGGAACTAAAAACACAAAGCGGGAAACTTCTTCTTGTATTTGCAGGAAATATGTTACTGCAGGAAATATGTTATGCAGGAAATATGTTCCCTACAATGTTCTAACCAATTGGGTACGCCAGTAGCCTTGCAAGAAACCACCCCGCCAGTTTAATTAAAAAGTATCCGCTTTCCTGATCCCACGGGATCAAATAGGAAAAAACTGTTATCTAGCCAGCCAGGTGACTCACCGGCATATGTGGATTTTCAGATATCAACTAGTTAGCAAGTCTTGAAAGACGAAAAATATTATCCGCGGAAAAAGGAAAAATGAGTTTAAAGGAAATAAAACATTTCCCCTTAAAAAAATAGGATATTTCCCTTAAAAAAAAATATTTTCCACATAAAATAGAACCAGGGTCCAACAATGAGTTTAGAGTGGGAATTTTAAGTTACGAAAAGGATCTTTATATGATAATTAGGGCCAGGGTCCCAACAAGGGAAAAATATTTGTACTCCAACTTTCACAAGAGTATACGCTACGGTCGCTTTCTTTTTCTCCCTGTCCTCCCACAGTCTCTTCTGCTAGCAATCTCTAAGCTGATAAATGAACATCCTTTCTTTTTAGAAAGATATAAAACCGTCAGGTGTTTCCAAGAAGGATTTGCATTTGAAAGCTTCATCTGGAACTACGGCGGCAATAAAGCTGTCAAGGAAATGCGTCAAAGCTGCGAAAAAACGCTCAAGCCTTTTGCGTCTCGTATGCATTTTTTCTTCTAATATGTGTTTATTGCCCAGCGATGGCAATGGTTTTGTGGTAAAAGCTGGTTTGTAGCTAGTAGATTGACAACTATCCCTAATTATTCTCTCTATTTCCACTGTTTGTTGACAAAACCTATTTTCCCATTGTTGGTCTTTATTGGAGATTTTTATTTGAGTGTTGTATTTAGATTAATGTTGTCTGCAGAGGTAGTATATGACTTATAAAATTAATTTCTTTGTGTTGAGAGGAAGGGAAAGAGAGATTCTCATTCTTGGTTGTTGTTTTGTTGGTAATTTATGTGTTTAAGTGTCGTATTTAGATGAATGCTGTTTCAGCAAGGGTTGAATTAGACGTTTAATTTTTTTTTATACAGGGAGAGAGGGAGGGGAGATGAGATATTCCACCGCTCTTCGCTACGGTGTTGATTGGAAATATTATGTTTTTGGGTGTTGTATTTAGATGAAAGCTGTTGCTGCTGATTATGGTGTTGATTGGAAATATTGTACGGTGTTGTACGGTGTTGAAATATTATGATACGGTGTTGATTGGAAATATTGTATTTAGATGAAAGCTGTTACTGCTGATTACGGTGTTGATTGAAAATATTGTACGGTTTTGTACGGTGTTGAAATATTATGATACGGTGTTGATTGGAAATATTGTATTTAGATGAAAGCTGTTGCTGCTGATTACGGTGTTGATTGAAAATATTGTACGGTGTTGTACGGTGTTGAAATATTATGATACGGTGTTGATTGGAAATATTGTATTTAGATGAAAGCTGTTGCTGCTGATTACGGTGTTGATTGAAAATATTGTACGGTGTTGTACGGTGTTGAAATATTATGATACGGTGTTGATTGGAAATATTGTATTTTATTAAAGCCCGAACTTCCTGTATGGAATTTCCTGTATGGATTTTCCAGCTGGAACTTCTTGTATGGAAAGTTGTAGCCAGTAGATTATTTTGAAATAATAAACGAAAGAAAATGTATCTTGATGTCGTGGCCAGCACAAATTGATAAACCAGGGGCGACCTCCAAGGCCGTATCCAGGAGAGGGGGGGGGGGCTTCTGGGTTTGAACCTTCCCCCTCCCTTTAAATTTCTATGCAACTCGTAAAAAAAGTAAAAAGAATGTATATATACAAATTGGAACTTCAAAAGGTGTATGGAAAGCTGTAGCCAGTAGTTTTTTTTTAATAATAAACAATTCCTCCCCCCTCTCTCTCTCTCTCCCTCTTTCTCCCCCCCCCCCCTCTCTCTCTCTCTCTCTCTCTCTCACGCTCTATCAGTAGAAACTCAACTTTTTCAGGCTGAGGAGGGTAATAGAACTATCAATAAAGGAGCTGCAGTTGGTCAGGGTACGAAGAGGAAATCAGCTGTTTCTCATGATGAAGAACCTACTGTCAAGAAAATGCGAACCCCGTCGCCGAAAAAGTATCCGGTAAGCAGAAGTCTAATATAAAGTCCAATTAAAAAGAAAGTAAAAACTGTTACAGCCAAAAATAATTAATGCAACTAATATCTTATTTAGGTTTTATAATTAACTTTTTGGTTTTATTGGGTACTGCTAGATGGTGTTGGTTGCTTTTTTCTAAGAGACGAACTTCAGTTTCTTCTGTTGTCGGTTCCTCGCATTCTTGGCTAAGAGGTTCATACTTAGCCGTACGCACATGCGAATGGGATTGTAATTTTTTGCCCACAGCTCATGGATTTTTGTTTTTAAATGTATTTGAGTTCACTTTTAGGGTTATTATACCACTATACAGATTTTTATTAAGATATTAAAGAATAAAACAACCTACAACAATGTGAATGCACGCTTCGTCCAAATTCTTGCATTAAAAGGGAAAAAGGATCCTAAAACTATCCTTGAGTATTCTCTGGGGAACATTAATAAATATTCATAGGTTATATCACTCGATCGACTGTGATCTAACTCATGTTATTAATTAATTAATTAACTAATAATTCTATTTTTTCAAATATTTCTCCTAATTTACTAGTTTATCTAAAAAATGACTCTTGATTTAACTTTTACTCTTTTTGTTATTTTATGTGAAAGAAAACTGAAAAATCACGTTTGCTTTCATATCACATTTAATCAATTTCGTCAGAACTTCGTAAGCGACAATCACCAGGCTTTTTAAAAATAAGATAAACAATTTTGATGTTTATTAATATTTTGATCAATTTTGATGTTTTTCAAAGGGGTAGGGAGTTTACACTTAGAGGTTTTACTTACCCACTGTACACCTAAAAGGAATGCTACTGAGACCCTCTCCACGAAGGACCTCCCCCCCGCCTCCCTCCTGAGGAATCAGAAAATGATGGGGAAATGTAGTTTTTTTTCGTTTTTAAATGAACGAATAATTCAAAGTGGAATGTATTAAATTATCATAAAATGAAACATGTAATTCAACATGTAAATTAATTAAAAAAATTCAACATAAAATAATCCAACATGTAAAATTAATGTCAAGCCTTGGTTTTCACATATCTAAAATTAGATGAAAGGGAAATGAATTGAAAGTTTGGGCCCCTTGCGGACGACAGGTTTTTACTATTTTCACAAATTATTTTTCCTAATTTACTAATTTATATACAAAATGACTCTTGATTTAAGTTATTGATTTAATAACTGATTTATACCAGCCATTTAGCCGTTTAATCATTAATAAATGATTTTATTACGCATTTATCAATTATAAACTATTGATTTAATAAATGATGTAAATTATTTTCGTTATTTTATGTGAAAGCTGCACAAAAAGAAAAAAAAAATAAGATAAAAAAAGATAAGATAAAAAAAAACTAACAAATTATTGTTTGGAATAGGCAAACGTAATTTATTGTTAGAAACTACAACATTTACGCACATAGTAAAAAAAAATTTAAATACAGACACTTATAACTTAAAAATAAAAAAAATAAACAAAATCAAAGAAAAATCTGGCTGAGACATTTCCAGACAGATTAAGCTAGGATCAGTGCATAATTTTCAATCTTTAAACCGTTAACTGTGTTTTACCTAGCGATATCATTATGATTCAATGAATAGAATAGCTTAATTATGAAAAGTTTAGGCCTTTTATTCAGGGGTGGATCAGGGGGCTGGACCACTCCCTCCCAAGATTTTTCTAGCGCCCTGATTTTCTTCTCTTTTTTACCATCTCTTTTAAATAAACATGTCAATTTTATCACACTAAGGTTCAATGAGTAGAATAGCTAAATTATGAAAAGTTTAGGCCTTCTATTCAGGGCTGGATCAGGGGGGGGGGGCACCCCCTTCCAAGATTTTTCTGGCACCCTCATTTTCTTCTCTTTTTACCCTCTTAAAATACACTTTTCAATTTGGTCAATTATTGGCGCCCTTGCTATATTTGGTCCTCCAAGATTTTGCTGTAGACCCACCTTTGCTTCTATTCATATTCTAAAGTTTAATAACTAAACAATATAAATGCATAGCTAATACACTCTGCTCAATCAGTCCGAGAAATATCTATACACTGTATATCCGAGAATAAGTATAAAATATCTGATAGTCCGTGCCATAGTTCAATTGTTGGTAGACTGGATGCAATGGCTTGCAGATATGTTTGCACTAAAGATATTTTTTGCTTCAATTGGTTCAAGCTACGATCAGTCTGAGATACACCTATGACGTAGGTAATTTCGGAGACCACACTGCCTTTCCATGACGATAGAATAAAAGTTCAAAATAGGGATAAAGTCCTTTTAATAGACAGTGTATAGAAATTCACAAAAAATACCAGATATTTCGGTCACATGTACTGTAACCATCATCAGTAGTAAAACTGATTTACTACTGATGACGGTCACTGTATATGTGACCGAAATATCTGGTATTTTTTTGTGAATTTCTGTACACTGTCTATTACAAAGGATTTTATCCCTATTGCGAACTTTTATTCTATAGACACATCTATACATAAAATATCTGAGAGTTTGGTCCGCTCTTAAATCAAGCCCCACTTTTTTCGGTAGAAATCTTTTGATATGTCCTCCTAGTTTAGTATTGTCTGTGTGTATGTGTGTGTTTACCAATAAAAATATAGACCCCCCCCCCTAAAAAATCAATACAAACGAAAACCATTATTGAATAATTAAGTTATGTTTCATTGTCTTTGTAGGCTCCAATTTATCTTTGGGGTCACATTTATGACTCCAAGAAATAAAGTTTGGCCAATTTGTCAAAATCGCAAATTGGTCATTTAGGGCATAGATTATCTGTTGGAGGGGCTTACCCCCCCCCCCCCCCCAAAAAAAAAAATAGCACTATTTTGTCGTTTTGACAAAATGAAATGTAAAAATGTAATGTGTTTAGAAAAAAAACGAGTGATTTTGACTGGAAAGGGGCTTATGATCCTTATTAGAAAAGATGATTTTATTCGTAAATACAAATCATACAAATAGTCCATAACACTTGTCCCCATGATAGCTCCCTGTGAAGGAAAGAGGGGCAGTTTCAAATATTTTCTAAATGTCTACTCAAAAATTTAAAACGAAAGACCGGAATGTAAAATAAAACAAAAAAAAATTATTAACAAAACAAAAAAACATGGATGGCAAATGGCTCAGGGTATAAGAAAATCACGCAGCGGAAGAAAAACTATTCCGAATTCATCATGGATATACCTACCCCAAGGGAAAAAATTTACCAGTTTGTCAAAATGACAAGTTGGTGAATTAAGGGATAGACTAATTTTTAGATAACAGTTCTAAGTTAGGATATAACTACCCAAAGAAAATTAAATACCAATTTTTATCATTTTGACAAAATGACATTTTGAAAATTTTCAATATGTCTAGACTAATTTCCTGGTTAGCTTAAATTTCGGGAATGATGTTTCTTACCGTTTTGTTCAAATAGTGGGTAGGCTATCTTCCGTGCGGGTAGTTCTAATCTGGTAATAAACAATAAGATATGTCACTAAGAATCCAAAAAACTTTACCGCAAATAGGTTATTTACATAGAATAAATTTGTCACGTTGATTTTGGGTTCTATTCGCTCGTAATAAATAAGCGTTAAAATTTGACATTCTCTTCCAACTTTTGCATTAGAAATAATTCCAGAACAGTAAATATTGGCTAAACAAGTTTGATACTGGCTAGTTAAAATTGAAGAAATAAAACAAGGTATCAAAACATTCATTGAAGAAATAAGCATTAGTACACAAACTCGAATTAACAATAATGAATCAATATCATTTCTTTCAACTCTTTCTATCAAATATACCGAGTGACATAGAATAAATACTGCTTGTGTTACTACTACCACTAAAATTTCTTCCCCTAAGAGATAAGACATTCTTTTAGTGATTCTAAATACCTTAGTGGCGTGGAATTCAAAATGTTGAGCATGCTGTTTTATTTCCTTAAACTCCTCTGTTAGCTGTCGCAAAATTACTGATACTAATAATGATATAGCAGTTATTTGCATTGTTGCCACAGTATCGGCAAATTTACCACATATATATAAGAAACATTTTAAAATCTCTAAAAACGTGTGATGAATCTCTTCTGAAGGGTGGGGGTGACTTATCCCCTTCCAGTATCTCATGAAAAAATATAGTATGTAAAGGAGTATGAAACTAAGAGTTTCTAGCAGCGACCAACGCATCACCCTACGTCTCCCTTCTACGCTAACGCTCATTTTAAGACACTCAATTTCTTTAATTAGCGTTTTAAATTCATTTTGTCTGCGTGTGGAAAGTATAACAGGGATCAATATTGATAGGTGCATGTTAACAAAATCAACGTAAATGTTCAAGTGCCATGTGACTGTGGTTCTGTCCTCGGAAGCTATTTCTGGGATTCTTCTGAATGTATAGTAAGCCGCAAAAATGTTCATTGCTAATGCAAAAATTGCTTTACTCATTTTCCAGAGGCGATATTTCAGGCCTGTGCCAAATGGATAGAACATAAATAATACGGCCGAGGCAATGTATCCTGGATACATTTTTTTTCTATTTAAAAGCTTATCTTTTATTACAGTAATTTTTTTTATTTGAAGAATGTTTTATATTTTATTTGTTTTAAACGTTCAAACTTTTGCCCAGTGCACAGAGAAAAAGAGAGCTTGCTGGCGAAAAAATGACCAATAAAGTTTTTTTCCTTTACTAGCTTAGAATTTCATACAAAAGAAGCAATCAGGTCTTGAACATTAAATTCATTCAATACAAGCTAACAACTTGATATGGTTTTAAAAAATTAAGGGTTATTCGTCTCCCCACAACAGGGTGATTCGTTTACGAAAATCGGTCACAAAAATGCTCCGATGAAATTAAAATACGTCACAAAAGTAAACCAATAGAATTAAGATATGTCACAAAAATAAACCAATGAAATTAAAACACTTTAACACGGAACGGTAGGAAAATCGTCACCCGTTTCCTCGTTTATTAGTATAAACCAGATGTTTCTCTTCTTTTGAATTATATGCGTGAAAAAATGTAGGGAGGGAAAATTTTCAAAAGAAGTTAAGTTGGGTAGGTTTCTAGGAAAAATTATTGTATTTGAAAACGGGGAAGGGTAATAAATAGGAGGAAATTAATTAGTGTCTTGACGTTTTTTGGGTTTTGTTAAAAGTATATTGTGCGTGTTTAAATGCTTTTTTAACTGCCCAAAAAGGTTTTTTGGAACACACAACCTTTATAAAATTAAAATCAATTGTATCAGCAAACACAAATACAAATTCACCCACTTGATTCACTTCCAGGTTCAAACATTTAAAAAAATTCCTATTGTTTTTTTTATTTTCTTTTTAGCCGTTTTTAACACTTGTCTTTTAACGTGTGTTTTCTTCGAGTTTTGACTTACAATATTTTAGGTTGGTTATAGAAACTTGAATTTTTAAAATTAAAATTGGAGTTTCTCTGCAGGAATCACTGTAAATTAAATAGATGGTGCTTCGTGTTTCCGGTGTCGGGCATTCATCACTTTCAGCATGCTTATTTCGTATTTACCATCCGTTGATTCTCGTTTTATATTTTATTTCCTTTTTATTTAGTATAAATTAACCTCACTTCCAAATAAATGTCTTACTAATAATATATGACGCTGAAATTGTAAACCCTCCTCAGCCCGAATTCCATTTATAGTATAAATTATACTTTCTTACAATGTACAATTTGTTCATTGGAGAAAAGTCTGCTGAACTTCAATAGCTTCATATAGCATTTTCATATAGCATATAGCTTCAATAGCTTTGAATATCGTTTGCGTTTGTTAATATTTATTGTGTGCTAATTTTATTATTTATGCTTCTACTTGTTATTATTCACTTGTGTCTTATTATTCACTTGTGTCTGCTTAATGGAAAATGCTTCTTTTTTTCAGTGAGGTTTGTTTCTGTAATATAATGGCTTTTTTGCGCTTACAGTAGCATTTGGGATTAAGGGTTGTACCACAGAAAATCAGAGTTTATATGTAACAAGAATCTTTTTGGCTCAAAACCTTTTGTTGTTTTTACTGGCTTAAAATTCCACACAAGAAAACCAATGAGATGGGATTTAACTGTTTGCTCCTTCTATTGGTTTAAAGTCTCATGCTGTAGCCATTCAGGTCTTGAAAAGGTGTGGTTATTAGCTTCACTTCCCGGCATACCATTAATGAATAATATGATTGGCTGAAATATGTCACACACGTAATCCAATTGCTTATTGATTGCACTTTTATGTATATTACTGTGCCGCTAAGACTAGTTATCCTGTTTGTATTTTGAATTTTCAAATTTCTTTGCCACTTTTCAAAGTTTTAGCTGCGTCCATTCCCTCACGTTTGACTTCCGTTGAGTGACTAAACTTTTATTTTTTCTTTTATCCTAAAAAAAATTGAGTTGTTAAAAGCTGTTCGAGAGAACTTGTTTCCAAGCATAACATAAGTTACTTATTTCTAACGGAGTATAGCTTTTAAAATAATTGCTGCATTTTAATCAGGTTTTGGAGAAGAGTCTTAATCTTGAGTAAATAGCTTTCAAGGCAACTGTTTAAACATTGTGAATCTTTTATGAATGAGAGCCTCCACCCCCATCTATTTCATTAAGTTCCATAGTTATATTAAGTCCATAACTTCCATTAAAATTAGTAAACATACTTAATTGAAGTGTTTTCTCTTATTGGGTAGAGGTGCTCCATACCAAAGCTTTTAGGAATCCTAAGATGGTCCCTCCAAGAAGCATTTTTCTGGTTGGGGCTCAGGGTATAAGAACATAATCTGTTAAAAAAGGGAAAGTTAGACAATGCTTTGTGAATAGTGTAGTTTTCTGAGCCTGGGAAATTGCCCCCCTGACACTGTTTGAGATCGTCAGTTGTCCAAGATCTGAGATTACATAATTTATTTATTGATTCGTAAACAAAATGGTAGGAACTGTTGGATTTTTTCGTAATTCCTTGTGGTTTTTCAGCCCTTTAGACACCTTTTATTTAAGCTTTATTTAAGCTCTGATGGATCAATTCCTCTATTAGTGAATGGACTAACTGAATATGCTAAATTCTGTCCTCCAAAAGGTTGGGCATGCACATTTTTACTACAACCTTGTTTTAAAACTGCCACCCCCCCCCCTCCCTCGAGAAAACCAAAAATTCTAAAAGCTTTTGTCTAACTTTGTGTGAGATTTAAACTCATGGTTTTCTTGCTCACGGATAAGCACAGCGGTGTAGTTGCCCCCCCCCTGGAATGATTAAAAATATACATTACGCGCATTCTTTTTAGCATGTGAAACAAATATGACACTTCTGACTGAAATACTCCTTTTATAAACGGTGCCCATCTCTCTGCAACAATGTCCGGTAGCTCCCAGCTTTCTCACTCTACTCTTCTACGGGGCTCAATCTGGGGCTATCTGGATTCTAAATGTGATAGAAAAAGGATTTAACTTAGAAATCTTCCCTCTCTCGCTGGGGATATTTAAACTATATAAAATGCAATAACTATTCCGGTGATTTTTGATAAATTGCGCCAAAGAATGTGGCCTATTTGTAGATCTTGTCTTTCCACCTGAAAACTTTTGGAGGCTCTTGTTATAGTCAGTGTGAGAATCGGAAATATTATTATCATTGCTATAAGTGGAGTCACAAAGTCGGATAGGCCACAAAAGCCCATTGCTTCCATTGACAAAAAAAAAAAAAATATAGTATCAATAAAAACTGGGCTATTGGTGGCCCCTTGGACGCGGTAGAGAGAGCTTGTCTATCTATTTTCCCCCTTTATAGAAGAGCTTTCCTTAGTAGTGTCAAGGCGCCCTCTATTGTTTTCCCCTTTCTTGAGAAGCCCACCCGCCATCTTCTGACCGACTTGGGTAGGAAGCACTCGTTTATGAAGAGAGAGGGGAAATCACCCACCACCCGTCAGCTATCAATGTTAAGTGGTACTACATCCTCATGCGCAATACTAGCAAGCGAACTTCTTCCTCCCTATTCAGGCTACTCCTCAGGGATTGTTTATTGCACAACAGTCTGCACTTCATATTTGTCCAGGGGGATTGATCCCCGTTTGCAGTATTTGGCAGCTACTACTGGCTTCAATACATCCAATTTGACAGTATACTCTAGAAATACCCTGCCGTATGGTCAGACTCTTGGAAGGACGACTATTGGCTGGATGTTGACTGAAATTAGCAGTATTAGGCCTCTATTTTTGTGTACCAATCTCAAGGGTACCACGAGAAGGTACTACTACCCCTGAAAGTCGGAATGAGAATTGTGCTATTGTGAGTACAAAAAATATTTCCGGCGATTATGTTTTACTCAATGAAAACAAATATTGTTAATAGGGTAGCTACATAGGAAGATCAGACCCCATCCCCCCCATACGCACACAATCCTGAAATGGCTTAAAAATACAATATTGTGTAATACTTGGGGTAAAATGATGCTTGAAACCATTCTAGATGGCCCCTCCCGGAAAATTGTTACAGTTCGTAGGGTCTTTTTTGCTATGCTAAATAATAATCTTGAAGTATGAATGACAATGAAAATCAAATCTGATTGTTTGAATTGGTTGAGTAAAAACACAACCATTTGCATCTGTGAAAACTTGGAAAAATAATAATCTTAAAGTATGAATGACAATGAAAATCAAATCTGATTGTTTGAATTGGTTGAGTGAAAACACAACCATTTGCATCTGTGAAAACTTGGAAAAATAATAATCTTAAAGTATGAATGACAATGAAAATCAAATCTGATTGTTTAAATTGTTTGAGTGAAAACACAACCATTTGCATCTGTGAAAACTTGGAAAAATAATAATCTTAAAGTATGAATGACAATGAAAATCAAATCTGATTGTTTAAATTGTTTGAGTGAAAACACAACCATTTGCATCTGTGAAAACTTGGAAAAATAATAATCTTAAAGTATGAATGACAATGAAAATCAAATCTGATTGTTTAAATTGTTTGAGTGAAAACACAACCATTTGCATCTGTGAAAACTTGGAAAAATAATAATCTTAAAGTATGAATGACAATGAAAATCAAATCTGATTGTTTAAATTGTTTGAGTGAAAACACAACCATTTGCATCTGTGAAAACTTGGAAAAATTGGAAATACAATTTTTAATCAAAAATATCTTCATATGCATTTATACAATTTTAGGTAGTAGTGGCCACTGAATTAAAAAAGAAAAGAAAAACGAAAGATGGGTGAAAAATGAGTAAATTAATTTGCTAAAAACCTGTGGCACTAAACAGCTTAAGAATGTGTAGCTTTCGATCTCAATATCTTTGTCTCAATATATTCAAGAAAATAAAGGAAGTAAATATATGAGCCAGTCTATGAGTCAGAATGTAAATTATGCTCTTGGGACGCACAGTTTATGCTCTGAGTGTATTTGGAGCGCTGAATTGGTCCGGATTCTGGTGACAGATTCAGAGCTGAATCCTCTGAATATTCAGAGCATCCAGAACTTGGAATGCTCTGAATTTGTTCATTGCGCTACATTTCTTATAAAATTTGTAATATTTGTTCTGTTTGATAAGAAAAAAGTTCAAGTTTATCTTGTTTATTTGGAAAAAAATATATCTTTAATATAGACGATGATATGAATATATTTTTAGTTGTTCGAAATCCTACCACTGAGTTTAGAATACTGAGTAGAAAATTTGTACTTATATTTTTCAGGTGGAGCCTAATTTACCTTAATGGTGGAGCCTACCTTAATGGTAGTGGAGCCTACCTTAATAGTAGGCTCCATTACCTTAATGGTAGGCAAGTGGAGCCTACCTTAATGGTATTCAAACCTGAACTTCACGAGTTAATTGTCCATGAAAAATACATACTAGTGTCAAAACATTCAAGGCATGGTTCAATTCTGCCTATGTCTAATCTAATCGAACAGTTCGTGGTAACGAACTGTAAGTAAGGAGCGATACGGCTCAATAGTAATCGAAACTCCAAAACACGGAATTTTGATATCAATAGACATACCAAGAGATTTGGCTTATTATGTTGATTCCAAAAATATATAAGATTCATTAAGTTTAGTGTAACCCATCTAAAGCTACTAGCCTGAGAAAATTTGCTTGATTTTCGAAACAGGGGGGAAACACCCCTTAAAAGTTAAGGAATCTTAATGAAAATCGCACCATCAAATTCAACGTATCCGAGAACCCTATTGTAGAAGTTTCAAGCTCCCATCTACAAAAATCTGGAATTTTGTTTTTTTTGCCAGAAGAAAGATCACAGATCCGTGTTTGTTTGTTTTTTGTTTGTTTTCCCTAGGGGTGATTGCATCGAACCAGTAGTCCTACGATATCGGGAAAGGACTCATTCTAACGGAAATTAAAGGTTCTAGTGTCCTTTTTAAGTGACCAAAAAGATTGGAGGGCAACTAGCCCCCCCCCGCCCCATTTTCCCTCAAAGTCGACCTATCAAAACTTTTGAAATTTTGAGATACCCATTTTGTTCAGCTTAGTTGAAAAACCCAGTAACTATGTCTCTGGGGATAAAATGACCCCCCCACAGCACCTGGAGGAATGTCTGTAAATCATGAAGTTTGTCCATTTTTAACGTATGTATAGCATTTGTTATTGGGAAGTATACCGAAACCTTTTTTTTTTTGGGGGGGGGGGGGTCCACCGTAGGGATTTTCCTCGGGGAAAATTTTCCTGGGGGGGGTCGAATTCTCCTGGGGGAATTTTATACTCGGAGAATTTGCCACAATTCCTACACGAAATTATTTTTATTTGTTTTACTTTGTCATTGCCAGCTCAATTTTACATGTGGAAATGTCAAGGGGAATCGCTTGCGGGAAATTTTTACCGGGTTGGAATTGTTTAGATTATCGTTCAGTAGGGGGGTAGGGATTTTCCACAAGAGAAATTTTCTATACGGGAGTTTTCCACGGGATAAATTTTCCAGAGGAACTTTCTGTGGTAGCAACTTTCTACTAGGGGCGGGAGAGGGACTTTTTGTGGGAAAACTTTTCCAAAGAGGAGGGGATTTCCCGCATGATTTGAAAAACAACCAGAAATTAAAGTATTTTTCAAATGAAAGTGAGCTGAGAAAATATTTCTCCTGGAATCGTCCGCAAGAAATTCTCCGGTTGGAATTTTGAGCTAAAATGGAATTGTCTGAGGGAATTTCCCTGGCGGGGGAGGGGGGTTATGTGGAAAGAACTTTCCATTTAGGGATTTCCCGTGTGGGAAGCAATTTTCCATGAAGGGGGAGCCAGATTTCCCGGTATTATTTAAAAACGATCAAAAATTAAATTTAAAAAAAAACAATTTTTTTTCGACTGAAAGTAAGGAGCAATATCAAAACTTAAAATGAACAGAAATTATTACGTCTTAAAAAGATTTCCCCTCCTCAAGACCTCGCTCTTTACGCTAAAATTTGACTTTGAGTCCGAATTCTTTAAGCACGACTCCTGAAACGCATGGGCCGTTTACTTAGAATAATGAAACTTAAAAAAAAAGAAAAAAAAATAGCGCAAATAGCGAGGTCTTGAGGAGGGACAACCTTTTTCACATACTTAATAATTTGTGTTCGTTTTAAGTTTTGATATTGCTTCTTACTTTCAGTTGAAAAAAAAACTTGTTGTATTATTTAATTTTATTCATATGAATGGTTATTGGGTAATAATATACTATATAATATATGCTATATCTATATAAACAATACAAATAACGTACATTCACCGCTCTTTTATTAATGAATATGTTCATTTTCTGACATTTGTAATTTTGTTATAAAATTTGAAACATTTGTTCTTTTTGATAACTTAGCTCAAGTTTTCTTTTTTTTACAAAATTGTCTTTAATATAAACAATAATAGGAAATAAAATTTGAAACATTCGTTCTTTTTGATAACTTAGCTCAAGTTTTCTTTTTTTTACAAAATTGTCTTTAATATAAACAATAATAGGAAATAAAATTTGAAACATTTGTTCTTTTTGATAACTTAGTTCAAGTTTTTTTTTTATAAAATTGTTTTTAATATAGACAATAACTTATTTTTGCCTCTGAGGGAGCCAATCTAGAGAAATGTCCTGGCCTAAGACGTTCAAAAAAATATTACAAATAGGTATCTACGCCAGTGTGAGGTGGAATGTACATTGTCATTTTTTATTCAGTTGGTAAAACATTTATTATAAACAGGGGTGTGAATAAGTTTTTTTTTTGGTCCAGGGCCTACCCATGAATTGTGAATGCTTGGTGCAAAATTTGTACTTTTAATGTATGTAGTGACTAGATTTCTGAAGTTGAACCAAATTTACCTTAATGCACTTCCAAACTAAACTTCGTGAAGTTCACCTTCATGTAATAAGGCATAATTCTTGACTAAATATGCAACGAAATTAACTAAGTTACCATAAATTAGAATAACATGGTTGAAAATAGTTTTATTGTTTGAAAAAGGATATACATTTTAATATATATTATTCTATTGTAATATTTTTACAAATACACTAATTGCAGTAAATGTGAATATAGCAAATATACTAAAAACTGCTTAATGTACTACAATTAAATACAATTGACGCCAGACAGTAAACACCAATAACAGTAGACACAAAATTAAAACACAAAACAGTAGAATACACTAAAAAACTAAAAGAGCGCCAAAAAGTCCACAATTGAACGGTTTCAACAAAACAGGTTCAAGTTCAGTTTGCTGACGTCTAAAAATATACCGATTTGAACCTATGCCGATTTTGACTTTTTTGAAAAAATTGATTCTTCAAAGATTTTTACGCTAGAAAATAAATAGTTTTTGGTCGTGAATCAGCTATTTTTCTCAATAGCTTTGACCTTTGTGATGAAAATCACCGAATTTGGTTGTGTCATCGACAGTGGCAACCCTGGACACAGGCATGACCATAAGCCGAGGAATACTGAAATCACTATCCTTGACAAAACACTTGAGATTTTATAGAGTAACCCTGAATTCCCACTGATATCAAATTTCCTACGGTTTTGCTGCGAGTTTATGCGTCACAACGGTTCAGCGGCTACGTTGAAATATTTCTACTGACCCGTTCGAAATCGAATTCGTTATTCTGAATTGAAAGCTTTATAGAATAATTAATTGCAAGTAACTGAGAAACTAATGAGGTTTATCAGAGTTTTTTCATTAGTATTTGACAATGAACATGAGGGTCGTCTCTTTTTTAATCCAAGATTTTAATCCTCAGTGACTGGGGGAATATTTTCAGCGACTGGGGGAATATATCGGTTAGCCCTTTGAATATTTCTCTTGGACTCTAGAACTTGATTTAGCCTATTCCTGTCCATTTGCTGTTTAATTATCTCATAATATTTTTTAAGCTTCAGTGGCTACAGCGAACCGATTCTCTGTGAACATTTTGGCGATTTTCCTGCATCCGCTATCCGTGAACCGTTTTACGTTAAAAAAAAAATCGCATCAATGAAAACCAAGGGTAAAACGAGATTAACCACCGAGACAAAAAGATATTGGAATTCAGCCAAAGCATACGGAGATCATCAAGTATTGCATTGGAAAGGGGTATATTTATTAAACCAAAAGCAACAACGTCAGTATTAACAGCCACCCTAAGAAGTAAAAAACTTATCCGAGGGGGTGGCAAAATTACATTAAAAAATAATACAGGACTAAGTAAATAATAAAACAACTAATAGAAATCGCACATCCTAATCGGCACCACAATCCCTACAACAAAACCAATTCAACATTACTGTTAAAAGCATACCCCAAGAGGTCAAAATAAGTTATTCAATTCTTTATTTACAGACCCCTCTCCCTAACACATACCGTATTACATTTCATCGAATAATTTCTAAAAACCCTGGCAAAACTATATAAAAAAGGGTACTGTTCTATTAGGTGGTACCCGCGCGAGAAGTCAAGTTTGGTTAATGCTAATGAAATAAAACAAACTATGATGAAAATATAATAGATGAGAAACACATTTGGGCTATATATTTGTATATTAGGGGTGGGGGTGGAGGGGGGGGGGGTAAAGCATATCATATATTAAATACGTAACCTAACCGAACCTAAGTACCTTTTTTCTCCCTAAATCCCAAAAAAAACATAGTTTAAATATTGTAAACACAATGACAAACCACGCTTTGCGATCCATTTCTTTATTGACAGATACCCGTTTGACTAGTTTCCTTTAGCATTTCCCTATACTAATTTTATCAGAGCTTGATGAGTGATAATCAACATTTTTTAAAAACTAAGTTAAATTACGATTGCGATTTTGATGATTGTTGATATTTTGATTGATTTTGATGTTTGTTGATATTTGATTGATTTTTATGTTTTTCAAAGGAGTTACTGTACGGCTAAGGAGGTGGCTACTGAGGTTAGTACGAAGGACTCCTCCTCCTCCATTCTTGAGAAATCAGAAAATGATGGAGAAGAGCCGGTTTTTTTTTTTTTTTTTTGAATGAAGTAATAACTCACAAAGTTGAATATATTAAAATATCATAAAATAAAACATGTAAAATTAGCACCGGTCCTTGGCTTCAACTAATCTGAAATCAAACTGAAGGGAAATAAAAAAAAATAACCTCGGGCCCTTACGGACCACAGGTTTTTACTATTTTCACCATGATTTCTATTGCGAATGGCTTTTTTTCAGCTTGTTTATACATGTATTTATATCATGTTTGTTCGTTTTGCGTTTAAGATCGTGAATGAGAAGCAGTGAAATTCACTGACAACGAAAGTTCAAATTCGAGTTCTTTTTATAACGTCATCCATAATCTATATGTTTTGTTTTGATCAGGGTCGTATTCAGGGGGGGTTGAACCTCCCCCCTCCGAAGTGTTACAAAATGAATATAAACACATTTTGATGTGTTTTTTGAAGTTTTTTGTAATCCCCCCCCCAAAAAAAAAATCCTCTTGGACCCCCCCCCCTCCGAAAAAATCCGGAATACGGCCCTGGTTGTCATATTTAGTTCATATTACCTAAAACTACACAGATGCTTGTTGACACAAAACGCAAATAATATGCACGTTATAATTGCGCATATGTCAAAAGACGCAAAACCGTGTGAACACTCGTTTAGCAGAGGTTTTGTGATATGCAGCTTATTTTTTTGTCTTATTTGTGGATATGTAGTGTTTGATAATGCCATGGGGTACTTCTAATTGAAAATTTGTTTTACATTTGTTTACAGATCGCATAGGTTTAAATCAAACGCAGGGTTTAATTTTGATATTATTAATTTATTAATATATGTACTTTTATTTCAACTTATTTAGTTTTAATTAATGTATTAATATATTAATGTAAATAATTCATGAAAAATACAATTTTAGTCGTTCAACATTGGGAGCTGGAAAGCTACATTTCCTGAAATGACTAATCTAATAATTCCCCCTCCCATCCACCTCCCCCCCCCATTGGATCTAAAAGTGAATTTTGTACTCTGGTACGTTTTGGGGTGGATTATTTTGGGTAGTAAATTATTCTGGATGAGTTGTTCTAAGATGGTAATAGACAATAAGGCGAGTCAGCAATCTCACTATGACAGGAATAATGTCTAAGGACAACTTCGGAGTGGAAGTCAGCAGGGGCGAATCTCCAGCATTTTTTTTGGGGGGGGGGGCAAGATAGGTACACATCCGGATAGTGAAGGGGCATGGGATATATAATATTTTTTCTTCATATTATTGTGGGGTCAACTGCCCCCCCCCCCTCCTTCCCCCTAAAACGACGCCCCAGGAAGTTAGGTTCCAGGGATTTTTATGCTCTGATATTTTTTAGGGCTGACTACTTGGGATAGTAAGTTATTCGGGATGAGTTGTTGTAAGCTAGTAATGAACAATGAATTAAGCCAATAATTGAATAATTTCTAGTTGATAATTGACTTTGTTATGAAAGTAAGGTTTTGGTATATTATGTGGTTGACTTTCTAGTGAAGTAAGTTATTCTGAACGGGTTGTTCTAAGTTGGTAATAGACAATAAGATAAGTCACCAAGAACCCAAAAAACTTCACCGCAAATAAATTATTCAAGTAAAATAAATTTGCCACATTGATCTTAGGTTCCATTCTCTCATAATGAATAAGTGTCAAAACTCGGCATTCTTTCTCAACCTTTTTATTGCAAATAACTCCAGAAAAATAAACGCTTTCTAAACAATTTTGATATTGACTAGTCAAAGTTGAGGAAATAAAACAAGGTATTAGCACATTTAGTGCTGAGATTAAGATTAACATACAAACCCGGACTACCAACAATGGGTCAAATTCAACATTCCTATTCACCCTCTCTATTAAATACACCGAGTGACATAGCACAAATACCGCTTGCGTTACTACTAACACTAAAATCTGTTCCCCGAAGAGGTGAGATATTTTTTGAGTGGTTTTAAATACTTCAGTGGCGTGAAATTCAAAATGTTGAGCATGCTGCTTCATCTCCTTAAATTCCTCTGTGAGTTGTCGCAATATTACTGATAACAATAGTGATATAGCAGTTATTTGCATCGTGGCCATAAAATCAGCAAATTTCCCGCATATATAGAAGAAGCATTTTAGGATGTCTAACGATGTGTGGTGGAATTCTCCGGGGGGATGTGGGTGATTTATTCCCTTCCAGTATCTCATAACAAAAAACCCAGTGTAAAGAAGGATAAAAAAGACAGTTTCTAAGAACGACCAACACATCACCTTACGTCTCCCTTTTACACTAACGCTCATTTTTAAAGACTCAATTCGTTTAAATAAAACTCTAAGCTGCTTTTGTCCACGTGCTGAGAGTATAATCGGGATTAGAAGTGATATGTGCATATTTGCAAAATCAATATAAATGTTCATATGCCATGTCATTGTGTGTTTATCCTCCGATGTCATTTCTGGGATTCTTTTGAAGGTATAATAAGTGGCAAAAATGTTGATAGCTGGTATAAAAATGACCTGCCCAATTTTCCAGAGGCGATATTTTGGCCCTGTGCCAAAAGGATAGAACATAAAGAGTGCAGCAGAGGCGATATAACCTACATACATTTTGGTTTTCTTTTTTTTTTACTGGGAAAACCTTGACCTTACTCTGTATTAGATTCTTGCTTTATACATAAGCTTACTTGTTAAAAATAAACAGAACATGCGAACTCGGTCAAACTTTCACCTCACTGTGTATCAGATGCTTGCTTTGTGCAGAAGTATACTCGTCAAAAATAAACAAAGCATATAAACTCGATCTTGTAAATTTTGAGAATACATAATTTTTGTAGTATCTATTAAATGTCAATCCAAATCAAAATTACTGTACAGAGCTCCTTATGCTACCTGGGCTTGTGTCTCTCCCATGCCCCACGTTACCAATATCTAACATGCCCCGTGTCACCAATATTGCCTTTCTGACCTGTACGCTGCTAAGCTTGATTCTTTTGCAAGCCAAATCCTCGTTCCTGCAGCTTACTTCACTATAGTCAGAAGTCCGCTAAGTTATCTCTCACCTTCCTAGGCTATAGGTTAAATTTTCATGCAAGCTCGGGAACCTCGTTTCTCGAAACTGCTTTATCTGCATCAGCAGTGGGTTCAAAAACAGCGCATCTTACCCTCCAGTCCTCCTAGGCTGGCAAGGGCTGTCCTTGTATATTGTAGCCAATGAAAACGAGTTCCTGATTTCAAATTTCCTCGCCAGTTTTCTTAAGTTGTAACTATTTTGAATTTAATATTTGTGTTTTGTCACACAACTAAATTTTTATTGTCCTTCCACCCGCGTGATATCAACCATGTACTTATACATAGTTAAGAAATCAATTTATTTTGTTTACGTTTGTGACGGATTTTTTCTAAGCCAATCTCATTGTTCCTTAAATGCATAGGCCAGAAAGGAGTCAAAAGGCCCGTCTTTTTAAAATCTGATAGAGTTCTGGTTTTTAAACTTCAAGCCAATAAAAATACCAAGTTAATTCCACCTGGTTGGTTTTTCTTTGTGAAATTTTGAGCCAGTAAAAACAACGAATAGTTTTTAGTCACAAGATTGTTTTTACCAGTAAACTCTGTTTCTCTATGATTTAACAATCTTGTGCGTATATAATGTTGGTCCAGTAAGAGCAGCTCTCCAGCTTGAATTCTAGGCTTCAAATTTTTGTGTCACTTTTTTTTAGCTTTAGTCATATCAAATTTCCTATTTGACTCTTGTCAAGTGACTAAACTTCTTTCTGAGATCGCATATGACTAAGCTAAACACTAGCACGCATACATCCACCCACGAAAAATCAAACGATTAGTGGAGCCGGAGAGAAACTGTTTGAAAACATAATATAAGTTATTCATTTTTAATAGAGCCAAGCTTTTAAAACAATTGCTTTGTTTTAATCAGGTTTTAAGAGAGGATTGTTAATATTGAAGTAAATAGCTTTCAAGACAAAGTTTAAACGTCGTTAATTTGTAATTAAGGGAGGATTCATTAATAACTTCATTACTTTTGCATACAACTGAAGCTGAAGTATTTTTTTTGGGGGGGGGGGACGTTCCTGTTTATTTGGGGAAGGATTTAGCTCCACGGGAGGTGACCTGATTTATAATTTGAAGTATAAGCTTGAACACAGAATTACATTGAGTTTTTAAATGGGGGGGGGGGATTCATAATGAAGTTAAAGAACCAAATTATAACTGAAAGGAACAGGAATTATGCTTTATATGGGAGGAATTCTCATCCTCAACCGTTTATTCGTAGCTTATTTTTTATATTGGTGAGAGGAAAAGGAAGTGATGCGTAGGAGGGGGAAGGAGTCCAACTGTAAGGCAGCGGAAAATAAGTCTGAATATGAAAGATGTATCTTTCTCTATTAGGGAAAAGTATTTTGAGGGTGGTAACTTGGAATTCCTGGGAATCTTGAAAACGACTGTAAAAAGGACAATCAGGCAGTTATGTAAATATGTAAATGAAGCGTTGACATCAATGAGTGAAACTTGATATTTATGTTATTTTTCTTGTGGAGTGTAATTAAGAATACTGTTCTCTATGGCCTGTTTTTTGGCTTATAATAAATTATTATTATTATGAAAGATGTATCTTTAAAACCATAATATTATAAAAAAAAGTTGTAATGTACCATCATACAATGTTTCATATTTCAAGTTTGTTTAAGCCTTCTAATTTTCTCATCGGTCGCCCCAGGCAATAAACAGGATGGTCCTACCTCAACTCCACCCTTGCCCGTAATTAAAACGATTTTTTTTTTTTAGATTTGAACTATGCTTGTCCCACAGAAAACAAGTAGTGAAAGGCAGGTCTATACCCAGTATTTTTGTTCGGGGTGGGGGGTAACAAACAAACAAAACTTTACAAAACACATTAAAAAATAGTGTGTTTAAAGCACATTAAAAAACACATTTGTTTACATGCATTTTTGTTACTCTCTTACGAGTCGGAAAAAAATTCAGGGGGAACGGGGCTCAAACCTTCATGAGCAAAAGCTTGGGAAACGATTTTGTATATTATTTTTTGTAAGTGTTGTAGTTTTCTCAATTCCTGCTTATTCACTGAAATGACATAGATAATGACCAAGGCCATATCCAGGGGATTAGGGAGTTTGACCCCCCCCCCGCCCCTGAAATGTTTGTCTGACTCGTAAAAACGTAACAAAAATGAATATGAACAAATTTTTGATGTATTTTTAGAGTTTTTCTTTGAAATCCCCCCCCCCCCAAAAAAAAAAAAAACTGGATACGGCCCTCACAATGATACTGCAGCAAGGCGAACGTGATTTTCTCAATAATTTTGTGCATTGTTCGCTTAATTTTTGTTATTTTAGCCCACCTATTCGGAGAAATTTTGGAGCCAAAAAGACGAATTATAAATTTCCGCCGTTACAATATGCTATACTGCTGAATCTAGGTATATACAACCATTTTAGAAGGATTGTCAAATGGAAAATATTTCTCCCTACACATTTTTTTAGTGTATTTCTTTTCGAATTTGGGAGTTGTACTCCTGACGGCTAACTGGCGTGTACCACAACATTTCCTGGAACTGTACCTCACATAGATTGTAATTACTCTCACTTATTTTCTTAAGATGGTGGACAATTGAGGAATAATTGGGATAAGGTGTCTCTCGGCAACGAACGAGAGCCCTTAGAAAAAAAAGATAATTGAGAAACAGAACAGAAAATTAAATGGTAACGTTTGAAATTCGAAAGCGTTACCTAGTTACGAATATGGAAAACAATTGGATAAAATAAATTCAAATGATAGAGTCGTTTAGTTTTGGGTTGCTCAGTTTTCGTCGTGAGATTACTAAGGTTTTACGGCTGTGGTAAAATACAGTAAGTACGGAACAATGGTTCGTAAGAATACGGATGGTTCGTAAGAATAAGAATACGGGTTCGTAAGAATACGGATCAATGGTTCGTAAGAATACGGATACATACATGGTGTTCTTGCTTTGAACGGCAAGGTTGCCGACAAAAGGGACGTAAAATTTCACTAATAGCATTCATATACATTTACTACCTTAATAAAAAAGTTCACTGAAATTTTAATAATAAATTAGCAAATTTTGCAGACCTTAGAAAATAGCTTTTTTCGTCAAATCGGAAGTACTCAATGGAGGCCTTTGTGGTCTGGGCCTCGACTCAATTTGAATGAGTCTGCCCACAATAATTAAGCACCCAATTCCCATAATAATTAATCACCCATGTCCGTCCATAATAGTGATCTTAAAATAATAATTATCCGCCCATAATAATAATTCTGTCGGTAAAAATAATCTTAAGATTTATGAATAAACCGTTTTCCTCGGTGATTTGAACTTTATTTTTGTGCCGCAAAGGTAAGTAATTTCAATGGTTAAAACTAACATAACATGACAATGTCAAGATGGATAAAAAAGTAAATAATAAAACTCTTAATTAAATGAACTTAATAAGTCAAGAAGCAAATTTTCCGGATCTTCGAATAAAGTTTTTTTGTCAAATCAAAAACGCTTAAGCTATTAATTGGCTATGTCCGAATCGCTTGTGTCCGCAAGTACAACTCAAGATATCTGAATGATCCGTTTTACTTGGTGATCTTAAGTTCACCCTTACGCTGCACACGTGGGCAAGGTACTTGTATGATAACCGCCCTACCGCTCAAGTTGTTCATTCATTGATGCACTGTAGAACCGTTTTTTTTTGTTAGTTTCTTTCAGCTTAGCTTGAGACAAGACAAAGAGAAGTGACAGAATAGATGGAAAATGTGTAATTTGGGCTATATATCTACACATTAGGGAGGTGAGGGGGGGGATAAAGCATTTGGACAGTGTGAAGTTTGAAAACAATTCTTACTAAATAATATGTAGAATAGCTGTACCTAATAAATTAGGCATGCAGACCCGCAATAATTTACCCCCCCCCCCCTTAATGTGCAAATATGTAGCCCAAATTTGGTTCTAAAGTATTATATTTTTATCTTACTTTGGTTGATTTCATTAGGATTGAGTCTCAGAGAAACATATTAGAAGAACATTTGGTAGGGCGTATATCATGCAAGTACCGTGGGCAATTTTAATGGCAAGAACTGATACAACCTGACAATATCCTAAAACTATATGACGTATCCTAGGATCTCTCTACAATGCTTTTGTAGTCCCGCATTTGTTTATTCTTTCGCCTTTTTGGCAGCTTTTCACTCAAAGTGTTTTTACAATCATGTGAAATACCTTTTTTGGGCTGTCTCTTTGGACTAGCAATACCACTGTATAAACCAGATATGGAGTCACTAGCCCCTTAGGTGCTATCTAAAGAAGAACTGAGTCGTTTTGAAAGTGACTAAATTTTGATTCTACTTTCCTGAATGTATTTCTATAGGCTTGTCAATGGTTAAGTTCTTAAGTTGGGTAAAGCATAGCATACATTAAAAACGTAACCTAACCTAGGTACATTTTTCCCCTAAACCCCAAAAAACAATAGTTTAAATATTGTAAACGCAATGACAAACCACGCTTTGCCATCCAATTCTCTATTGACTGATACTCGTTTGACTCGTTTCCTTTAGCATATATCGTGCGTATGTACCAGCTAATTGACAAGAACAGTAAAAACTGCCATAACATGGCAAAATTAATCATTTACCAATTACAGGATAGACACCGTATTTTTTATTTGTTAATAAGGGTTATGTGTATGGTGTATGTACTGGGATGGTTAAATATTTACAGTGTACTGTAAGGATTTTTTTGTTCTTACCTGTTGATGTTGATCAAAAACATCTGTCACTTCCTTTGTTTTCCGTAGGCTAGCTTAATTCCGTTGGTTTTTTTATATACATTTTTTCTTCGTCCCTTCTGGCCAACTACTTCTATTTACTATTCTCTTAATACATCACGTTGGCCCATGAGTCAACGCAGCGGAAAGCGATGCCTTTTTTTATATTTACCTTAAAGGCTGCTTCTCCACAAGGTAGAGAGCTTTGTAACAAGTACGTTTACACCGTATGTCCCCAGAGTTTTTCACCATATCTACTACGCTGCTACAATGCCTCTGGCTAATTCAGCCTAAAAATGATTCCAACATTCTCTTCTATATATATATATATATATATATATATATATATATATATATATATATAATATATATATATATATATATATATATATATATATATATATATATATATATATATATATATATATATATATATAATATATATATATATATATATATATATAATATATATATATATATATATATATATATATATATATATATATATATATATATATATATATATATATATATATATATATATAATATATATATATATATATATTATATATATATATATATATATATATATATATATTAGTGGTTTGAATCTTTTAGCTTAGCCAGAGTTGACCCAGCTCCAAGTGGGTACCTGAAGAAATCTGGTGAATAGGAAGGGTGTGCCAAAGTACAGGATGGCTGCCTGCCCCCCCCCCCCCCCCCCCATAGCGCTTCCTGGCTGAAGTGTCAAGAAACGGAGATAAAGCATCTCTAGTTTTGACTGTTAAGTCTGATGGCACATTCTTTATCTTACCTTTACCCTATTTAATCATCGTCATCAATGTTTGCAAAAATAAAATCAACCTGACTTATATAATTTGGGCTATATATTTTCACACTAGGGGTGGGGTGGGGTAAAGTATAGCGGGTCTTGATGGAAAATGTGTTACCTACAATTATTCTACATATTATGAAGAAAGAATTATTTTCTAACTTCACGCTGTCTAAATATCTTACTGCACCCCCTAATATGCAAAAATATAGCCCGAATTATTTAAGTCCAGTGCATTCTGTCATCCGTCACTTGTCTTTGTGGCTATGAAACCGGTTTTCTCAGATCTTACATTCAGATAAAGAACTTGAGTGTTTTATGAATAATTAACAAGTAGGCCTACGGTACTCTCTTCACGCCACTGTTAGAAAGCGTTCCATGTCGCTGATGAGCTTTCAAAAATAAATAGAAATAATAAATATTGAATATTTGTGCAATCCTGAAGAAAGCGCACATGTCTAAAATTGGTGTTATGTGCAAATTTCTTTTCTAAAGAATACTCTCCAAAGCTTATTTTTGACGTAACACCTTAATAGGGTATCCTTTTCTTAGACCACACTGCCGTTCTATGACGAACAAATAAATTTCCCGATTTGAAGATCTATTAGTTCGTCGTAGAACGGCAGTGTGGTCTGAGTAAAGAATACCCTATTGAGGTGTTACGTCAAAAGTACGGTTGGTTGTTGGCGACCGACCAATTGAACAGCTATAAACTAAACATTTCGTGTGCAATTAGAAGACACGCAGGGCTTTTCCACCTTCTTTGGAAATTTGTTTTACTTTTGGGCAAAATCAAAGAAGGAACTTTACATCGAGACCTAGAATGAACTTTGTCAGTGATCTCTCTCTGAAAATAATCTAGTGAATAATCCGGAAGTTCATTATTTTGTGAATGTCCCTAAAAGCTATTTATTTTGTTTTGTATAAATATGCTAGTTTCACTTATACTATTTTAGTAATTAATTAAAAAAAAACTTTTTCCACAAAATAAGTTTTTCGAAGAAAAGTAAAGAACTCCATTAAACCAAAAATGATCAAAAATAAAATCAAATAATCTACCAAGCTTGGAACTACCACAAATCAGCATCGATAAATGAATGAAACCCAAAACGAACAGAAATTACAGTAAATAACCGAGTCAAACTCAAAACGAGCAGAAATTAACATAAGTTGGGCTCAAAACCCCTATGCCTTCCCAAGGCCAGAACACAACTTGCATTTTACTGAAAAAACATAAATGTTTTTACTTTTATAACTTTAATAATCAAATAATATTAACATTTTGATTACTAAATATCAGCATATGTATATTAAACTGACAATGCACATTCATTTGTATTTTTTTCAGTAAAGTGCAAATTTTGTTCAGGCCTTGGGAAGGCATAGGGGGTTTTAAGCCCAACTTATGTTAATTTCTGCTCGTTTTTTGACTCGGTTAATTATTGTAATTTCTGTTGGTTTTGGGTTTCATTTATTTATCGAGGCTGATTTGTGGTCGTTTCACGCCTGGTAGATTATTTGATTTTATTTTTGCTCATTTTTTGTTTAATGAGGTTCTTTACTTTTCGTTGAAAAACTTATTTTGTGGAAAAATTTTTTTTAATTAATTTCTGTTCGTTTTATATTGACATAGTCTTTTCAGAGAAAAAGAAAATAATACTTTAAATCTTTACGCTTTTCAATATGCTGTAGAAAAATTTTCAGCAATTTTTAACAACAAACACCCTTTTAAAAATCTGGACACAAATAGTAGTGTTTAATTTCGTTTCATACCTCCTCTAGTTGACCTGAAATGGAAAACTTGATACCATTCGCAAAAAAATCTGTTACTTTTTTTGATAGTTTGGATACATTTACGCTATTTTGATTTGGTTAGATTTTAAGAGCAGAAGTAGCCCCAAAAGTTTGAACATAATACCCTCAGTCGTTCTTGGGATACTGCTGAGATGCCTTATTGGGAATTAGCAATAACACAGTGCATTTTGATTTAATCTTAAGGCAACATTTAGTTTTTAAACATAATGTGCAAATGAGAGGGTGGATGTGGGAGGGGGATTAGTTGCCCTCCAATCACTTTCGACTATTAAAAAGGACATCAGCCCTTTCTATTTTCAATCGAATCAGCCCTTTTCGAAGTTCCCACGACAACTCCTTCGATACGAAGTGCCCTGGTCTAAAAAACAACAACAACAAAAAATAGTACATTATACCCACATCGATCTTCACTATAAAAATGTCAAGCCTTCCAATCACTTTCGACTATTAAAAAGGGCACTAGGCCTTTCGATTTCCAATCGAATGAGCCCTTTTTGAACGACAACGCTTTCTATAAACACCTTCTATGCCCCCAGAGCATAAATTACAACCCTTACCCTAAGGGCTGTTAGGGTGGTTTTCATCCTCTAAGACCTAATTTCCAGAACTTTCAACTACGTTAAACAAAATGGCTATCTCAAAATTTTGATTGGATGTGTCTGGGGAAATGGTGGGCGTGAGAGGGGCGTTAGTTGTTCTCCAATCACTTTCAACTATTAAAAATGGCACTAGCCCTTTCAATTTCCAATCAGCTGAGGCCTTTTGAAGTTTCTACGACAACACATTCAATAAAAACCATATGTGCCTCCAGGCCATAACTTACAACCCTTGCCCCGAGGGCTGGGGTGGGGGTATCATTCTCAAAGACCTTTTTACTAGAACTTTGTACTACGTTGAACAAAATGGCTATCTGAAAATTTTGATTGGATGTGTTTGGTGGAATGGTGGGCGTGAGAGGAGGGTTAGTTACCCTCCAATCACTTTCAACTATTAAAAAGGGCACTAGCCCTCTCAATTTCCAATTGAATGAGTCCTTTTTGAAGTTTTACGACAACTGTATCTATGCCCCCAGGTCATAACTTATAACCTTTGCCCTGGGGGCTCTGGGGGGTTTGTCATCCTTAAATATATAATTTACCGAACTTTCAACTACGTTGAATAAAATGGCTATCTCTAAACTTCGATTGAATGTTTTTGGGGGCCTGGGTGGCGTGAGAGGGGGTTAATTACTCTCCACTCACTTTCAACTATTAAAAAGGGCAATTTCAATTTCCAGTCCAATGAGCTCTTTTTGAAATTTCTATAACAACTTTCTATATAAACCTTATATGCCCCAGGGCATAACGGAAAAACCTTGCACTGAGTGCTCTGAGGGGGGTTATCATCCTAATAGACTTAATTTCCAGAACTTTCAACTACGTTAAAAGAAATAAATATCTCAAAATTTTGATTGGATGTGTTTGGGAAAATAATGGGCGTTAGAGGGGCGTTAGTCGCTCTCCAATCACTTTCAACTATTAAAAAAGGCACTAGCCCTTTCAATTTTCAATTGAATGAACCTACGAAGTCTACGAAGTTTCTGCGACAACGATTTCCATAAAAACATTATATGCCCCCAGGGCATAACTTACAACCCTAGCCCTGAGGGCTGTTGGGGGAGGGGTTGTCATCCTTAAAGACCTAATTTCCAAAACTTTCAACTACGTTGAATAAAATGGCCATCTAAAAATTTTGATTGGATGTGTTTGGGGAAAAGGTGGGCGTGAGAGGGGGGTTAGTTGCCCTCAAATCACATTCGACTATTAAAAAGGGCGCTAACCCTTTGAATTTCCAATCGAATGAGCCCTTTTTGAAGTTTCTACGACAACGATTTCAATAAAAACCTTATATGCCCCCAGGGCATAACTTATAACCCTTGTCCTGAAGACTGTGGGGGGAGTGTCCTGCTCAAAGGTATAATTTCCTGAACTTTAAACTGCGTGGAATAAAATGGCTATCTCAAAATTATGATTGGATGTGTTTGGGGAAATGGTGGGCGTGGAAGGGGTGTTGGTTGCCTTCCAATCACTTTCAACTATAAAAAAGGGGACTAGCCATTTGAATTTCCAATCGAATGAGCCCTTTTTGAAGTTTCTACGACAACGCGTTCTATAAAAACCTGATATGCCCCCAAGGCATAACTTACAACCCTTGCCCTGAGGGCTGCGGGGGGTTGTCATCCTCAAAGACCTAATTTCCAGAACTTAAAACTACGTTGAATTAAATGGCTATCTCAAAATTTGATTGGATGCGTTTGGGGAAAAGGTGGGCGTGAGAGGGGGGTTAGTTGCCCTCCAATCATTTTCGATGATTAAAAAGGGCACTGGCCCTTTGAATTTCCAATCGAATGAGCCTTTTTTGAAGTTTCTACGACAAAGCCTTCTATAAAAACCTTATATGCTCCCAGGGCATAACTTACAACCCTTGCCCTGAGGGCTGTGGGGGATTATCCTCAAAAATATAATCTCCAATCACTTTCAACTATTAAAAAAGGCACTAGCCCTTTCAATTTCCAATTGAATGAGCCCTTTTGAAGTTTCTACGACAACGCTTTCAATAAATACCTTATATGCCCCAGGGCATAACTTACAACCCTTGCCCTGAGAGCTTTGAGGGGGAGGGGTTGTCATCCTTAAAGAACTAATTTCCAAAACTTTCAACTACGTTGAATAAAATGGCTATCTAAAATTTATATTGGATGCGTTTGGGGAAAAGGTGGGCGTGAGAGGGGGGATAGTTGCCCTCAAATTACTTTTGACTATTAAAAAGGGCATTAGCCCTTTGAATTTCCACTCGAATGAGCCCTTTTTCAAGTTTCTACGAAAAGATTTCAATAAAAACCTTGTATGTTCCAGGGCATAAATTATAACCCTTGCCCTGAAGACTGGGGGGGGGGGGGGAGTGTCCTAGTCAAAGGTATAATTCCCAGAACTTTCAACTACGTGGAACAAAATGGTTATCTAAAAATTTTGATTGGATGCGTTTGGGGAAATTGTGGGCGTGGAAAGGGTGTTAGTTGCCTTCCAATCACTTTCGACTATTAAAAAGGGCACTAGCCATTTCAGTTTCCAATCGAATGAGCCCCTTTTGAAGTTTCTACGACAACGCGTTCTATAAAACCTTGTATGCCCACAGGGCATAACTTACAACCCTTGCCCTGAGGTCTGTGGGGGAGTGTCCTCCTCAAAAACATAATTTCTATTTGGAAATCAACTATGCTGAACAAAATGGCTATCTCAAAATTTTGATCGGATTGTTTTCGGGAAATGGTGGGCGTGGAAAGGGGTGTTAGTTGCCTTCCAATCACTTTCGACTATTAAAAAGGGCACAAGCCACTCCAATTTCAAATCGAATGAGCCCTTTTCGAATTTTCCATGACAACCTCTTCGATACGAAGTGCCCTGCTCTAAAGGAAAAAAAAAATAATACATTGTGCCAGCATCGTTCTTATATGTCCCCGGGGCATAACTTAAAACCATTGGCCTAAGGGTTGTGGGGGATTGTCCTCCTCAAAAAATATTTTCTATCTGGAAATCGACTACACTGAACAAAATGGCTTTCTCAAAATTTTGATTGGATGTGTTGGGGGGGGGGGGGGGGGGGCTAGTTGCCCTCCAATCACTTTTGACTATTAAAAAGGGCACTAGCCACTCCAATTTCCAATCGAATGAGCCCTTTTCCAAGTTTCTACGACAACTCCTTCGATACGAAGTGTCCTGGTATGGCAACCAAAAAAAAAAAAAAAAAAAAAAAAAAAAAAAAAAAAAAAAAAAAAAAAAAAAAAAAAAAAAAAAAAAAAAAAAAAAAAAATTGTGTGCCAACATCATTCTTTACTAGCGCTTCCTATGATTCTACTTATTACGGTCGCTGTATATGTGATCGAAATGCGTGGACTTTTGTACCAGTTTTTTTTTTTTTTTTTTTTCTCTGTCTAAATAAATGGATTTATCCCCATTTGAAAATGTATGTACTCTCCAAGGCTTTGTAAATTTTTCCTCCAAGCAGTCCCTCTGTCTGGGGGGGGGGGGGGGATGGTCTCATAAATAGCTCAATGGTTTTCACGATGTTTATATCCTCAGAATTTTCATTTTTTTTTTTTTTTGTAATGGCAAATTTTTCTAGCTAAAAAAAGGTCAGTATGTCGTTGCTTCAATAGCATAGAAGCTCTTCTCAAAACGTTGAACTATCAAGTAGATTTCGAGTGAATTCGTTTTATTTAAGTAAAACGTAAGTAGTAAACACATTTAAATACAAAACTCAGTAAATTCGCTGTGCACTTTATCAAAGAAAGGACTATGACATCTACAGAAATAAAAAACAATAAAAAACCAAAGGCTTAAAGTTACATAAATTAGTTCGTGTAAAATAAGATATAAAATTGTTAATACATTTAAAAACAAAACTCACTTTAAAAACAAAAATTTTGTGCCGTGCATAGGCAAAGAAAGAAATAGAATGCTAGCGAAAAATCAAATGACTATAGTTAAAGGGGTCGTTCACTTTCAAAAAATATTTAGACCAGAGGGCGCGGGGTGGAATTGCGGCAAGCGTTGTGGTGACTGCCAAGTATGGCGGAATTGTGCGGCACACATGATGCGCTGAAATCACTATATATAAATAATATAACAGTAAGATCACGGCTCAGTGCTTTTTGGCTACTGTATTCTCAGCCTGTAGAAACAGCTCCTCCCACTTAATCTGCCATCAGCGGTTTAGTGTATAGAGTCTTCGAAACCTACTTGTAATTCCTAAAAACATCTAGTAACAACATTGCACTACTAATTACTGATTTTTATGTATATATTGGAATAAATTAATTTAAAATTAGGTTCTTCAAAATTAGTGTTACAAAGGTGAAGCCAAGTTTCGCGTTCAAGAGAAATCTGACCTGTCTACCCGTGAAAAAATCTATTGTCGCTTATGTTTCTACTTGTTTAAATGTTCTTCGGAGCACTTGCATTTCGATCCGACTTTGTATAATGGTTGAGATAGGGAATGATCATACTGTATTATATTTATATACAGTGCCTGAGATGTACACCATGGGGTGGAAAGTAGATGACCCCTCGAAAGCTGAACACCTTTGAATATTTAAAGCAAAATCTGAGGGCAGGTAGCATATATAGAGAGTGAATAGGAGTAAACAAATAAAACATTCCGTCTAAGCTACATATTTTACATTCATTATGTGAGGTGAGTTACAAGCATATAACAATCTATTAAAGAGACGTGAAAACGTTTAGAGTAAAAATGTGATAGTGTAAAGACATTAGAATTGTTACTTAACTTTTATGCTCTATTCTCTTCAGCTAGAATATTTTATTGGTTTCTAATATTTACAAATTTTGTAAGCCCCCTAACTCTTGTGCATATGCCCATATATGATGTAGAAACAGTATTTGACTCCAACATTTTATAAAATTAATTGTGTAAATACACAGATTTTTTTAGCAGCTGTTTAATTCTTTTTGTCAACATATCAGCCGAATCCCAATATTAAGGGAATACTGAGTTTTTCACAAGGCTGGGAAAACTGTATTGGCATTATTTTTACCAATGTCCATTTTTGGTTTGAGCCAAATGGTAAAGGTCAAAACGGTAGGAAAAGTTTTCAAAAAAGCAAGGTAAATAAAAAAAATCCTCATTTGAAATTGGTTAATCCTCTTTCAATTTGGTTTACCTGAAGAAGTTTTCAGGAGGTTAAAAAAACGTGTTGGCATTCTTTTTAGCGGAGTCCATTTGAGTCGACGGTAAAGGACAAAATGGTAGGAAAAGTCTTCAAAAAAGCAAGGAAAAAAAAATCGTCATGTGAAAACGTTATCCCTCTTTCGAATTAGTTAACTGAAGAAGTTTTCAGGACGTTAAAAAACGTTTTGATGTTCTTTCTTCCGATGTCTATCTTTCATGGGAAACCGAAAGGTAAAGGCCAAATCGATGGGAAAATGTTTGAAATGAAACAAGACACAAAAAATCGCAATCTAAATACTTATTCCCTTTCAAATTGGCTAATTGAAAAAATTTACGGGGGGTCGAAAACGGCATATGGTTTTTTTTGTAGAAGTTTATGTTTTTATGGTATAAGTCAAATATAAACATTAAATATAAACAAATTCACTGGAGTAATTTATTAATAGACTTTACCAATCGATTAAGTGTCTTAACATCCACTTAAAAAAAAAACTTGTAACCTCTTGTGAGAATTTTGAAAGTTATATTCTCACTTGAGCTTTGTCAATTGAAGGAACATGACTGATAGAATTGATATATCGATTAATAGACTTGAAGTCAAATAGGATTTATGCAATCGATTCATAGATTTCGCCTATCAATTTAGTTTCTAAACAATCAACTGTAGGAAAATAACTAAAATCTATTTAAATTTTGAAAATGATATCCTCATTTGAACTTGGTCAATTGAGAGAATATGACTGATGGAATTGATGTATTGATTAGCAGACTTTACCAAGTGATTGAGTTTAAAACATAGTATAAAACATAGACTATGTATAAAACATAGTATAAAATTATGTTTTTCAGTATAAAAACATAGTTTATATAGTTTGTATTCTCGGTCCTTTTTCTCCGTATCTCACAGATAGGGCGAGTTTCCAAGATTGATTAGATTTATTTGTAGACGTTCACTGATCTTTAGTATCATATAAAGCATTTAATTTAATTGTGTATACATCATACGTATCACCAAAAACGACAAAACTTCATGACAAACTGATTATTTAAATAAACAAGTTTTTTACATTCGGTTTTGCTCCATATCCTTTTGATCATGGAGGGGCTTCATTGCCAAGTGGTTTATCCAAACTTTCAACTAGTTTTTTGAACTTGTATACATTAGTATTCTCGGCTTGTCGTTTGGGTCCGTCATATATTTACTGCAGTCAGGTACGTACCTGACGTGCTGAATAACATGTTAGCTTTATATTCATGGGCGAGATCAGTAATATGGTATTTATTATAGCAACGATTATTTGTGTTACATCTAGTTTAACAATGAATTTTTGTGTTAACCCTGGTTGTATAAATGATTTATCCCACGAAGCATATAAAAACACTGAAACAGAAGCGCATCCAGGATTTTTGTTCGGGGGGGGGTACTATTTTTTAGGGGGGGGGTACATAAAAAACATCAAAAACGCATACAAAATTTGTTTATGTCCTTTTCGTTGCGTTTTTACGAGTCAAACAAACATTTCGGGGGGGGGTCAAACTGGGTACCCCCCCCCCTGGATACGGCCGTGCACTTAAAAACAGTACAGTATGTGCGGTTGCAACAATTACTAATAATGAGCAAAATATAAGAAACGCTCGTTACCCGACGAATATTGACAAACTGACATACCAATTGCTGCAGTATATAACGTGTTTCTAATATTTGGTCATTTGTCCCCGTATCCTAAAGATGGGGGAGGGGTCTACCCGTGAAAAAATCTATTGTCGCTTATGTTTCTACTTGTTTAAATGTTCTTCGGAGCACTTGCATTTCGATCCGACTTTGTATAATGGTTGAGATAGGGAATGATCATACTGTATTATATTTATATACAGTGCCTGAGATGTACACCATGGGGTTGAAAGTAGATGACCCCTCGAAAGCTGAACACCTTTGAATATTTAAAGCAAAATCTGAGGGCAGGTAGCATATATAGAGAGTGAATAGGAGTAAACAAATAAAACATTCCGTCTAAGCTACATATTTTACATTCATTATGTGAGGTGAGTTACAAGCATATAACAATCTATTAAAGAGACGTGAAAACGTTTAGAGTAAAAATGTGATAGTGTAAAGACATTAGAATTGTTACTTAACTTTTATGCTCTATTCTCTTCAGCTAGAATATTTTATTGGTTTCTAATATTTACAAATTTTGTAAGCCCCTAACTCTTGTGCATATGCCCATATGATGTAGAAACAGTATTTGACTCCAACATTTTATAAAATTAATTGTGTAAATACACAGATTTTTTTAGCAGCTGTTTAATTCTTTTTGTCAACATATCAGCCGAATCCCAATATTAAGGGGACCAATACTGAGTTTTTCACAAGGCTGGGAAAACTGTATTGGCATTATTTTTACCAATGTCCATTTTTGGTTTGAGCCAAATGGTAAAGGTCAAAACGGTAGGAAAAGTTTTCAAAAAAGCAAGGTAAATAAAAAAAATCCTCATTTGAAATTGGTTAATCCTCTTTCAATTTGGTTTACCTGAAGAAGTTTTCAGGAGGTTAAAAAAACGTGTTGGCATTCTTTTTAGCGGAGTCCATTTGAGTCGACGGTAAAGGACAAAATGGTAGGAAAAGTCTTCAAAAAAGCAAGGAAAAAAAAATCGTCATGTGAAAACGTTATCCCTCTTTCGAATTAGTTAACTGAAGAAGTTTTCAGGACGTTAAAAAACGTTTTGATGTTCTTTCTTCCGATGTCTATCTTTCATGGGAAACCGAAAGGTAAAGGCCAAATCGATGGGAAAATGTTTGAAATGAAACAAGACACAAAAAATCGCAATCTAAATACTTATTCCCTTTCAAATTGGCTAATTGAAAAAATTTACGGGGGGTCGAAACGGCATATGGTTTTTTTTGTAGAAGTTTATGTTTTTATGGTATCAGTCAAATATAAACATTAAATATAAACAAATTCACTGGAGTAATTTATTAATAGACTTTACCAATCGATTAAGTGTCTTAACATCCACTTAAAAAAAAAACTTGTAACCTCTTGTGAGAATTTTGAAAGTTATATTCTCACTTGAGCTTTGTCAATTGAAGGAACATGACTGATAGAATTGATATATCGATTAATAGACTTGAAGTCAAATAGGATTTATGCAATCGATTCATAGATTTCGCCTATCAATTTAGTTTCTAAACAATCAACTGTAGGAAAATAACTAAAATCTATTTAAATTTTGAAAATGATATCCTCATTTGAACTTGGTCAATTGAGAGAATATGACTGATGGAATTGATGTATTGATTAGCAGACTTTACCAAGTGATTGAGTTTAAAACATAGTATAAAACATAGACTATGTATAAAACATAGTATAAAATTATGTTTTCAGTATAAAACATAGTTTATATAGTTTGTATTCTCGGTCCTTTTTCTCCGTATCTCACAGATAGGGCGAGTTTCCAAGATTGATTAGATTTATTTGTAGACGTTCACTGATCTTTAGTATCATATAAAGCATTTAATTTAATTGTGTATACATCATACGTATCACCAAAAACGACAAAACTTCATGACAAACTGATTATTTAAATAAACAAGTTTTTTACATTCGGTTTTGCTCCATATCCTTTTGATCATGGAGGGGCTTCATTGCCAAGTGGTTTATCCAAACTTTCAACTAGTTTTTTGAACTTGTATACATTAGTATTCTCGGCTTGTCGTTTGGGTCCGTCATATATTTACTGCAGTCAGGTACGTACCTGACGTGCTGAATAACATGTTAGCTTTATATTCATGGGCGAGATCAGTAATATGGTATTTATTATAGCAACGATTATTTGTGTTACCTCTAGTTTAACAATGAATTTTTGTGTTAACCCTGGTTGTATAAATGATTTATCCCACGAAGCATATAAAAACACTGAAACAGAAGCGCATCCAGGATTTTTGTTCGGGGGGGGGGGGGGTACTATTTTTTAGGGGGGGGGGGGGGTACATAAAAAAACATCAAAAACGCATACAAAATTTGTTTATGTCCTTTTCGTTGCGTTTTTACGAGTCAAACAAACATTTCGGGGGGGGGGGGGGGGTCAAACTGGGTACCCCCCCCCCCTGGATACGGCCGTGCACTTAAAAACAGTACAGTATGTGCGGTTGCAACAATTACTAATAATGAGCAAAATATAAGAAACGCTCGTTACCCGACGAATATTGACAAACTGACATACCAATTGCTGCAGTATATAACGTGTTTCTAATATTTGGTCATTTGTCCCCGTATCCTAAAGATGGGGGAGGGGTCCGATTCCTAGATTTACAAGATTTTTTGTATATATTTACCGGTTTTTAGTGTCATATAAAGCGCTTAATTTAAATTGATAATACACAATCATATATGTCACCAGAAAACCATAAAATTTCATGACAAATTGATTATTCAAATAGAACAAGTTTTTTACATTCAGTTTAGGCTCCATTTTCTCTAAAAGAAAAATTCTGAGTAAATGATATCCTTTTAAGCACGGAGTGCCCTCAATATCAACTGGTTTCGCCAAACTTTCAACTGATTTTTTGAACTCGTATGACAACTGACTAGCCGAATAACAAGGTAGCATTATGTTCATGGATGAAATCAGTAACATGGTTGTAATTCTAACAATGAATTTTTGTTGAATTGGTTGTCTAAATGATTTCTCCACGATGTAGATAAAATGGTTTAAAAACAGTAATGCATGTGTTGTCACTAGCATTAACAACAATGAACCAAACATATCGCATACTTTCCTTGTTATTTTTAAAATTGCGCTAGCTCTCGTCTCCAATAGGTCAATATTTAATCTTTTTTCATGAAGTATTTCTTTAAGCTGCCTAAACACAATACTTATCAATATTGAAATCCCTGTAAATGGTAATGTTGCTATAGAATCAGTTACTTGCCCAGCGATGTACAGTCGCCAATGTGTTGGGCTTATATCATGGTGTTTTTTATATAGTCGGTCATTCTGTTGGGATCCTATGAAGTTTCTTACTATGAAATATATTAAAAATGTTATAAAGTTAACCATTACGACGATTACGGAAAAATAAGAAATACGTCTTTTACCAACAATTTCTAGTTCAGATTGTAAGGTCTCCACTTGACGTATTAATGATTTAAAATTTCGATGATGCCTTACTGAAATTATATAAGGTACAGTTAATACAGCTATTGTGTTAGCAAAGTCGATATAAACATTGATATTCCATGAAATCGTATCTTTGTCCTCTGATAACATTTCGGGTACCCGCTCTTTTATATAGTACGCACATAAACAGGTGACTATTGTTAAATATAGGAATTTGCACATGTTCCATAGATGGTATCTCCATGATTTACTGTAAGGGTAAAACAGGAAAAGAAACATACACAGAAAAATGCCAAGCCACATTTGTCCACACTGTTTTTCAAAAGGCTCTGATCTACAAGATTACTGAGGAAAGTTCGTGTTCTTATTAGGATTTTAGGGTATATTTTAGAACATGGAGAAATATTAAGTCACGCTTTGAATACAGCAATCTTCAAATACACTTCTTTGTATTAGAGATATTGTAGCAATTTCTAATGCTATAGGATAATACTAGGTCATATTTTGAACACAATAATTTCTAATATATCTATGTGTTTATAGTAATGAACATAGTTTCTTATATCTTAGAGTTTGTTGTTCAACTCAGTAAAACACCGAAGTCAAATTTTAAGATCACGGCTCTCCAGTATGCTTCTCTGTATCAGGATTTCAAACTGAATTCCTAACATTGTTAAGATCTTGAGTACATTTCTAATGATATTACGATCTTTTCACCTATTGTTCAACACAGGAGAAATACCAGGTCTTCTTTTGAACACGGTAATATCCTATATACCTTTGTTTTGAGTAGTGAAACTAATTCCCTATTAGTGTCTTCAAGTTGATGTTCAGCACATCCAACACGACGCATTTTGAACACAATATTCTTCGAAGCTCAGTTAAGAGTGCTGAAAGTAAATCCTGTGTGTACTGTATTCCGTTATATTATACTGAAAAGGGTCATTCGCAAGGCCAAATTTTTAACAAAGTATTCTTCAGCAGTGTTCATTTAGGAATAATGACATTATCTCCATACTAGTAAATTGGTATATATTGTTTAACACAGTCAACTACGAGGCCACATTTTTAACACAGTATTCTTCAGCAGTGTTCATTTAGGAATAATGGCATTATCTCCATATTAGTATGTTGGCGTATATTGTTTAACACAGTCAACTACTAGGCCACATTTTGAACACTATTCTCCTATATACTGTTCTGTTAGGAGTATCAAAAATAACTGTTAGTATCTCGGAATATTTTTTTCAACGCAGAAAAACACGAGAGCAGATTTAGAAAACAATATTCTTCAGTATTCTTTGCTCCACTGAAACTGTGATAGAGAGCTCTGAGAAACAGTGGAAGTAATTACTAATGATATTAGTAGTTACAAATTTATTATTTACTCTTTGCAAATGCAAGGCAATTGATATGTAACCTAATATTATAATGCACTTGTTTGACAATTTGATTTCTTGATAACCTAGTTGTTCCTTTATTGCTTAGCAATTTAGGGTTTGGCTTCTCTTGATTAATGCATGATGTTTGTATGGGCTTGTTTGTTCCTTTTGGTTTGTTTTGTTATGGCCTTGAGACTTAGTGATTTGTTATCATTTCTTTTATCTCCGTTTGTTTGTAAATACAAGATAGGAAGATGCCAATGAAAAAGTTAGCTTGGACATTTGTACTGGATTGGATGGGGGAGATCAAAGAGTCAAATTTATTTTGAGAGCGAGGAAATCCTACCCTGAAAAAAACCCGGTTTCTGATAAATATTAAATCTTCGCAAGATAGTTGCCGTTCCTTGATTCCCTTGTCTGTAGGCTATAGATGCAGGTAGATCACCAGAATTTTAATCTACGTTTTCTTTTAGTTCTTCTTTTTTCCTTGATCTTTCATTCTTTGGTTCTTAAAGCCAATGGTATAGATTGTGTATTGACTTTCATAGCCAATTGGGATTGATCCAATTTCTCTTCAGTTGATTGTTTAAAGTAGGTAAGACTTACGAGAAAGGGCCCTAGACGTATTCCCACCAATTGAGCAGCCATAAAGAAAAGAAAATAATAATGAAAAGAAGAAATTTTGGAGTATCTTACCTATATTCCTAGTACAGACAGAATGCATGACGTAGAATATCAAATGGTATTTATTTTGTTTGTTTATTTTAATTTTTTTGTGGGGAGAGCTGTTGTCAGAGTGGATTAGATAAAGGTTAAAAAAATTATTTGAAAATATTAAATTAGTGGCAACATATCAAAATTCCTTTGTTTAGTTAAAAAAAAAAGAAATTGTCTTTTAAAATGTCGGTAATAATTGGCGTGAGTCGTTTCTTACTTTCAGTTCGTTACTACAAACTGTTGGATTCTAAACCATATATTCTACATGTTTTGTTGAATATCGATAGAATTTCCGTAATCCCTTCTTTTCTTCATTCTTTTTATTTGTCTTGTTTCCCTTTGGCTGCTTAATTCTTTATGTAGGGAGAATATTCTATTGTGTAGGGGAAGGGGATATGCCGGGCCCTGAAGAGGCGTTTCTGTTTTGTCATATTTGAGAAATATGCTTGCATTACAGGGGTCGCACATTTCCCTTGCCCCCTCGTCTGTGTATGTAGATCCCTGATTTTTTCCCCTATTTAGTTTTTTCGCTGTTAGCTGCCAGTTTTCTTTCTTTCTTTCTTTCTTTCTTGTAAGAAAAGACTGAAAAAAGAGCGTAAGACCAAAAAGTCTCATGTGTCAAGCTGGAAAAAAAATTCTACGTTTTTGCGTATACTTTAGAAAGTTTTAGATATTAGAATTATTGGGGCGGTCCCCTTGCCCCCCCTTGTCTCTGTAAATGCAGGTGGCTTCATGAAATTTCTCATTACATTTAAACTTTGGCGTAATAAGCATTTTTTTTTCAACGGGGAAGACTAAAAAAAAACCTTTTGTGACTTGCTTTAAAGGAATCTGACTTTTTTCCATGCATTTTTTCGTTTTAAATATTTTAGTTTGGAAGTTTCTGCTTGTACTTCTCTTCGTCTTCAACGATTTCTACTAAGCTTCAAACTTTTGGTTTTCTTCTTAAAGGTTTTGAATTGTTGTTATCCCTTGTCAAAAAATGAAACCCAAAACGAACAGAAATTACAATAAATAACCGAGTCAAACTCAAAACGAGCAGAAATTAACAAGAATAGGGCTCAAAACTCCTATGCCTTCCCAAGGCCAGAACATAATTTGCACTTTACTGAAAAAATATAAATGTTTTTACTTTTATAACTTCAGTAAATCAAATAATATTAACATTTTGATTGCTAAATATCAGTATATGTATATTAAACTGACAATGCACATTCATTTGTATGTTTTCAGTAAAGTGCAAATTATGTTCTGGCCTTGGGAAGGCATAGGGGTTTTGAACCCTACTCATGTTAATTTCTGCTCGTTTTGAATTTGACTCGGTTATTTAATGTAATTTCTGTTCGTTTTGGGTTTCATTTATTTATCGATGCTGATTTGTGGTAGTTTCACGTTTGGTAGATTATTTTTTATTGGAGTTCTTTACTCTTCTTTGAAAAACTTATTTTGTGCATAAGTTTTTTTAAATTAATTTCTGTTCGTTTTATATTGACATAGTCTTTCAGGGAAAAAAGAAAATAATTCTTTAAATCTTTTCGTTTTTTTAAGACTTTATGGTTTGGCCTGCTTTTTGTGTCCTGGAGAAAAATTTTCAACAATTTTTAACAAAATACAACCTTTTAAGAATCTGGACACAAATATCTGTTTACTTTCTTTGATAGCTTGGATACAGTTACGCTATTTTGATTTGGTTAAATTTTAAGAGCAGAAGTAGCCCCGAAAGTTTGAACATAATACCCTCAGTCGTTCTTGGGATACTGCTGAGATGCGGGAATTAGCATTAACACAGAATATTTAGATTTAATCTTAAGGCAACATTTAGTTTTTAAACATAATGGGCAAATGGGAGGGTGGGCGTAGAAGGGGACTAGATGCCCTCCGATCACTTTCAATCATTAAAAAGGGCATTAGCCCTTTCTATTTTCAATGGAATGAGCCCTTTTCGAAATTCCTAAGACAACTTGAGTTCCTAAGACCTCACAGCCTGAAGGCTGTGAGGGGGTTGTCATCCTCAAAGACATAATTTCCGGACCTTTCAACTACTTTGAACAAAATGGCTATCTCATAATTTGATTGGATGTGTTTAGGGAAATGGTGGGCGTGGAAGGGGTGTTAGTTGCCTTCCAATCACTTTCGACTATTAAAAAAGGCACTAGCCATTTCAATTTCCAATCAAATGAGTCCTTTTTGAAGTGTCTACGACAACGCTTTCTATGAAAAAAAAACCTTATGTGCCCCCAGGGCATAACTTAAAACCCTTGCCCTGAGGGTTGTGGGAGATTGTCCTCTTCAAAAACATATTTTCTATCTGGAAATCAACTACGCTGAACAAAATGGTTATCTCAAAATTTTGATTGGATGTGTTTGGAGGAATGATGGGCGTGGGGGGGGGCTAGTTGCCTTCCTATCACTTTCGACTATTAAAAAGGGCACTAGCCATTTCAATTTCCAATCAAATGATCCCTTTTTGAAGTGTCTACGACAACGCTTTCTATGAAAAAAAAACCTTATATGCCCCCAGGGCATAACTTAAAACCCTTACCCTGAGGGTTGTGGGTGATTGTCCTCTTCAAAAACATATTTTCTATCTGGAAATCAACTACGCTGAACAAAATGGTTGTCTCAAAATTTTGATTGGATGTGTTTGGAGGAATGATGGGTGTGGGGGGGGGGCTAGTTGCCCTCCAATCACTTTCGGCTATTAAAAAGGGCACTATCCCTTTGAATTTCCAATCGAATGAGCCTTTTTTGAAGTTTCTACGGCAACGCCTTCTAGAAAAACCTTATTAACCCCCAGGGCATAACTTAAAACCCTCGCCCTGAGGGTTGTGGGGGAGTGTCCTCCTCAAAAACATGACTTCCAGACTTTTTAACTAAGTCGAACAAAATGGCTCTCTCAAAATTTTGATTGGATGTGTTTGGGAAATGGTGGATGTGGAAGGGGTGTTAGTTGCCTTCCAATCACTTTTGACTATCAAAAAGGGCACAAGCAGCTCCAATTTCCAATCGAATGAGCCCTTTTCGAAGTTTCTACGACAACTTTTTCGATACGAAGTGCCCTGGTCTAAGACCAAGAAAAAAAAAATAACACATTGTGCCAACATCGTTCTTTACTTAGGCTATGATATTATTTGATTATTTAAGCAAGTCCGTTTTCTAACAGCGATTTCTACTTAGCTTCAAGCTTTTGGTTTTCTTTTTCTAACCGTGAGTGTCTTTGCTCTTCATTTTCATTTTTGACTCACCCAGATTCTCGGTGGCGCTTGTCTTCTAACCGCGTGTCTGTGCTCTTCATTTTCATTTTTGACTCGCTCAGATTCTTGGTGTCGCTTTTCTTCTAACTGCGTGTGTCTTTGTTCTTCATTTTCATTTTTGACTCGCTCAGATTCTTGGTGTCGCTTTTCTTCTAACCGCTTGTGTCTTTGCTCTTCATTATCATTTTTGACTCGCTCAGATTCTTGGTGTTGCTTGTCTTCTAACCACATTTGTCTTTCTTCGTCATTTCGGATTTTGATTACTTCAGACATTTTAGCAATGCCCTTTACTAGCTGCCCGTAATGGTCTTGTCTCATTTGGCGGTCCAGGTTGATTTTCACTCATTGTGAGTATAATTTCTTAGGGCGGTTCTCGCCGTCTTTTCACGTTTGATAGTTCAGGTGATTCCAAAGAATCATCATTTGTAATAAATTCAAATTTTCGTTTTTTGGGTCTTCCTAAAGGTATTATATAGCTGGTTATGTTCAAACCTATAGGCCTTATTCACGTATCGAGTCGTTTTTATCAAACAAAAAAAGAAACTAATTTCAAAATTGTCATGTATTTTACTAATTTGAGTTAAAACATTAAAATTACTGCTCACACACCATAAATATTTTGGAATTTACATAATGACTTTAGCGATTCAGAACTGAAAAAAATGTTCAACTTTTTTTTCATGTCTTAAATACTTTCCATTTGTAATGTTGTATGTGTCATAGATATAAAAACGATACATTCACTCTTGTGTGTGTGGGGGGGGGGGGAAATATTATTCGTCAAAATTTCGTTTTTTAAAGGTTTGTGAATTTTTGTAATCCTTTGTCAAAATATATGCAAGTATTTTTGGAATTCTAGTTTTTTTGCTCTTTAAGCAATTTAATATAAACTTCTCCATGCATGAAAATCTTCAATTTCTTTTACATAAGTTTGACAAGTGTGACAACGTAATTGCAGTATTGATGTACATAAAAATGACTTCAAAATTGTCAGGTAGAATGATATAATTCATCAAACTTTTGGTTTTCTTTTTTAAGGTTTTTGAATTTCAAAGATATTTGATTATTACAGCAAGTCCTTTTTTAAGAACGATTTTTACTAAGCTTCAAACTTTTGTTTTTTTTTTAAGGTTTTGGAATTTTTGTAATCCCTTGTCAAAATATATACAAGTATTTAGTAATTATCAGTTTTTTGCTCTTTAAGTAATTTAATGTACTTCTCCATACATGAAAATTTTTTAATTTTTCCACATAAGTATGACAAGTGTGACGACATCATTGCAATACTGATGTAAATAAAAATGACGTCATTCACATAAATAGTTTTTTTTTTTTTCCAAAATTAAGGTTCTTAACGAATTTTCTCAAACTTCTGACCTGTCTGAATCGTTTGTTTTAGGCCAGAGTATACCAGGATGCCAGTTTTTCCGAAAAAATAATGAGCCGTTTTCGAGAAAATATACATAAATAAACAAATATACAACTATTGCTCATTTATATATATATATATATATATATATATATATATATATATATATATATATATATATATATATATACTATATATATATATATATATATATATATATATATATATATATATATATATATATATATATATATATATATATATATATATATATATAATGCTAGAAGAGTAAACCTACTTGGCTTCGACTTCATTTTGGGTTTTCACTTTAAATCATCAAATCTTAATTTCATGGTTGAAATTATAAGGCATTATTACATTTTATATATATATACATATATATATATATATATATATATATATATATATATATATATATATATATATATATATATATATATATATATATATATATATATATATATATATATATATATATATAATATATATATATATATATATATATATATATATATATATATATATATATATATATATATATATATATATATATAATATATATATATATATATATATATATATATGTGACGTAATACATTTGTACATCTGGAAGTAATGAATTCTCCAGTAGTGATAACAATCTGTCTTAGCCCTCTTTGCGTCACCTTTATTCAAAAGTATTTAAACCCCAGCATATTGACATTATATGTGACATTATTAGATATATGTCATTAAGAAACCGAAATTTTAATATCGGTCTATAAGTTACCTACTATTTTCCTACAGTTGTCTTACCGTAGCATACTTTTTCATAATTATAATGCAAAAAGTCTCCAAGAAATTGCTTTTAACACCACCAATGTAGATTTTTTTTTTTTTTTTTTTTTTTTTTTTTTTTTTTTTTTTTTTTTTTTTTTTTTTTTTTTTTTTTTTTTTTTTTAGCGTTTATTTCCATCATATATCCATAAAGAATTAATTATACCCATAATTTATGTAACCATAAAGACAAAGATTAAACCCAGCTTCCTCTCCACTCGGTGGTGTCAATATGATCCTAATCGGAATTTAAGTCAAAATGTTTCCTAGCATTTTTCCTTATTTACGACGCTTACACTAACTTTATTGTTTTCCTATCAAATCCAATAAACATTTTATTTAAATTATAATACAGTTATAATTTTATTTAAATAGATTATTGTTATTTAAATAATTATGTTTTATTAAAATTATTGTGAGAATTAGATAATTATCATAATTATATGAATAAATAAGTATGATAATTAAAATAACTGTGTTACTGTTTAAAATTATTTACGTAATAACACAATTATAATTTTAAATAATAACAAAAATATCTTTTTCTCTCTCTGTATCTTTTGATTTTTATTTGTTGAAAAAAAAAAGAACACTAAGATGTTTAGTCATACCTTATTTTTCTGTACCTTCTCCTTCTCCTTTCTGTACCATCATAGATTCTTTAATTTTTCACAATTTTATATTGTAATATTCAAACTCTTTAATTATTTATTAATCCTTTTGCATTGATCAGGCTCGAGGACCTGTTTCTTCAGCATCAAGCAAAAACTCTAGCTTTTCGAGCAGTGGAAGTGGTAAGGGTCCAACACGATTGGCAAGACTGCCCTTCCTCAGTGGTGGCAAGGTAAGTAATTCACCTTTTAAGAGCCGTCTAGAATCAACTTATGTTTATTGTATATATATATATATATATATATATATATATATATATATATATCTATATATATATATATATATATATATATATATATATATAATATATATATATATATATATATATATATATATATATATAAATAAACCAAAGACTTCGGGAATTTTTCATGCTCTCTTGTTTTCTCTCTAATATCTTCTTGTTTCCTAATATTTTTTTCTTTGTTCTAAAAAAAAATTCTTGAAATTTACGTATTTCTCCCCTCTCTTCCTCCCGCACCCCTCCCTTGAATTTGATAAGCTTATGTACTCAATCCAAGCTTGTGATTTATGTATGTTTTTTTTTCTTCTCTTTTTTTCTTTTTCAATCAAATTATTGCTTCTGTATTTTTATTTACTTTAAATCTCTAGGTCCGTTCCCGTGTTTCATCTCGTATACTGATATCTTTTTTATGAAAGCAAAGATCCCGTAAAAATTATCCATTTTCGTCTCTCCATTGTTCTTCTTTACCACCTTATATCCTGTCTTTACTTCCTTTCCATTTTTTTTATTCCTATTCTTAATTATAAACATACAATCAATTACGATTATTTCCTTTTCATTATATTTACTAAATAATAAAGTAATTTATATTTAACTAATTAATTGTATGACATGATCACAGTCATGCATTGAGCTTAATTAATCTACACTGATTATTAATTACGATAATTCATCATTTTTATTTCTGTTGTTCAATTAGTCTTTTTTTTTTTATAAATGATCTTTGGTTCAATGAGACCAAGACTGATGACTTTCCTATAATTCAGTGGTAAAAAGTGTGCTTTGATCTCATTATTTTATGCTTGTTATATATTTTATTAAGCGCGTTATTCCGCCAATTGCGTTATTTCTATAGGAAATTTAGTTTCTGGAAAGACAACTATCTCCGCTTTTTAAAAATCTTATGGGTTCTATATATATATATATATATATATATATATATATATATATATATATATATATAATATATATATATATATATATATATATATATATATATATATATATATATATATATATATATATATATATATATATATATATGTATATATATATATATGTATGTATATATATATATATATATATATATATATATATATATATATATATATATATATTATATATATATATATATATATGTATATATATATATATATATATATATATATATATATATATATATATATATATATATATATATATATATAAATAAACCAAAGACTTCGGGAATTTTTCCTGCTCTCTTGTTTTCTCTCTAATATCTTCTTGTTTTCTAATATTTTTTTCTTTGTTCTAAAAAAAAAATTCTTGAAATTTACGTATTTCTCCCCTCTCTTCCTCCCACGCCCCTCCCTTGAATTTGATAAGCTTATGTACTCAATCCAAGCTTGTGATTTATATATGTTTTTTTTCTTCTCTTTTTTTCTTTTTCAATCAAATTATTGCTTCTGTATTTTTATTTACTTTAAATCTCTAGGTCCGTTCCCGTGTTTCATCTCGTATACTGATATCTTTTTGATGAAAGCAAAGATCCCGTAAAAATTATCCATTTTCGTCTCTCCATTGTTCTTCTTTACCACCTTATATCCTGTCTTTACTTCCTTTCCATTTTTTTTATTCCTATTCTTAATTATAGACATACAATCAAATACGATTATTTCCTTTTCATTATATTTACTAAATAATAAAGTAATTTATCTTTAGCTAATTAATTGTATGGCATGATCACAGTCATGCATTGAGCTTAATTAATCTACACTGATTATTAATTACGATAATTCATCATTTTTATTTCTGTTGTTCAATTAGTCTTTTTTTTTTATATAAATGATCTTTGGTTCAATGAGACCAAGACTGATGACTTTCCTATAATTCAGTGGTAAAAAGTGTGCTTTGATCTCATTATTTTATGCTTGTTATATATTTTATTAAGCGCGTTATTCCGCCAATTGCGTTACTTCTATAGGAAATTTAGTTTCTGGAAAGACAACTATCTCCGCTTTTTAAAAATCTAATGGGTTCTTATATGAGAAACTTCAAGCCGTAAGCCAGTAAAAAGAACGGAAACTTAAATTCTACCTGATTGGCTCTGCTGTGGGAAATTTTAAGCCAGTTAAAAGAGCAACAAGTTTCCGAGTCTTTTTTTTTACTTCAAATACTCCCTCTATTTCTTGGTGTCTGGTCTCTGAAGGAAGAAATGAAATTTGTCAAACTTTCAAGCCTTATAAATAAAGAAGGAATAAAAATAGGAATTTAAAAATCCTTCCCGTGTCCTAATCTGGGCTGCAGGTTTGTTCCTGGAAATTAGGTTTACTGAACACTGTAATTTTTTAATTTCATGACAGGTTGCTATTATGCGCTTTTATCTTCTTTTTAGTTGTTAATTAAAAAAAAATTCCGGAAAAGAAGTTTTTTAAAGTAAAGTGATGACCATATTAAAATTATAATCAAAAGAAATAAAAAAATCTACTATAAATCAAAACGGCCAGAAATTACTATTGAAGAATAAATTAAACTCAAAGCTAACAGAAATTAAATAAACAATCATTAGCAAAAAAAAACTAATATAAATGAATAAAGAAATCTTAAAACGAGTGCAGCGTAAATTGAACATGCAAATCAAGCTTAAAACGAAGAGAAATATTTTGCTATTGAAGCATAAATGAAACCTAAAGCGAAGAGAAATCAAATAAACAATCATAGCAAAAAAAGCTGATATAATTGAATAAATAAATCTTAAAACGAGTGCAGCATAAATTGCATATGCAAATCAAGCTTAAAACGAGTAGAAATATTTTGCTATTGAAGAATAAATGAAACCCAAAACGAACAGAAATTAAATAAACAATCATAGCAAAAAAACTAATATAATTGAATAAATAAATCTTAAAACGAGTGCAGCGTAAATTGAATATGCAAATCAAGCTTAAAACGAGGAGAAATGTTTTGCTATTGAAGCATAAATGAAACCTAAAATGAAGAGAAATTGAATAAACAATCATAACAAACAAACAAAAACCTAATATGCACCCAGGGCATAACTTCCAACCCTTGCCCCAAGGGCTCTGGAGGGGGTTATCATCCTCAAAGTCCTAATTTCTGAAACTTTTAACTACCTTGAACAAATTGGCTATTTAAAAGTTTTGATTGGATGTGTTTGGGGAGAAGGCCGGCGTGAGAGGGGGGTTAGTTGCCCTCTAGGGCAACTAACTAGAGGGCACTAGCCGTTTCAATTTCCAATCGAATGATTCCTTTTTGAAGTTTCTACAAAAACGCTTTCTATAAAAAAAACCTAATATGCCCCCAGGGCATAACGTATAACCCTTGCCCCGAGGGCTGTGGGGGGAGTGTCATCCTTAAAAACATAATTTCCAGACTTTTAAACTACGTCGAACAAAATGGCTATCTCAAAATTTTGATTGGATGTGTTTGGGGAAATGGTTGGTGTGAGAGGGGTGTTAGTTATCCTCCAATCACTTTCGACTGTTAAAAAGAGCTATTACGCCCACCATTTCCCCAAACACGTCCAATTAAAATTTTGAGATAGACATTTTGTTCAGCGTAGTTGATTTCCAGATAGAAATTGTGTTTTTAAGGAGGACATTCCCCCACAGCCCTCAGGGCAAGGGTTGTAAGTTATGCCCTAAAGTCATATAAGGTTTTTATAGAAAGCGTTGTCTTAGCAACTTCAAAAAAGGCTCGTTCGATTGGAAATTCAAAGGACTAGTGCCCTTTTTAATAATCGAAAGTGGTTGGAGGGTAACTAACCCCCCTCTCACGCCCACCTTTTCACCAAACACATCCAATCAAAATTTTGAGATAGCCATTCTGTTCAAAGTAGTTGAAAGTTCTGGAAATTAGGTCTTTGAGGATTACTATCCCTTCACAGCCCTCAGGGCAAGGGTTGTAAGTTATGCCCTGGGGGCATATAAGGTTTTTTGCAAAAAGCGTTGTCGTAGAAACTTCAAAACGGGCTCATTCCATTGGAAATTCAAAGTGGCTAGTGCCCTTTTTAATGGTCGAAAGTGATTGGAGGGCAACTAACCCCCCTCTCACGCCCACCTTTTCCCCAAACACATCCAATCAAAATTTTGAAATAGCCATTTTGTTCAAAGTAGTTGGAAGGTCCGGAAATTACATATTTGAGGATGACACCCCCCCCCCCCACAGCCCTCAGGATAAGGGTTGTATGTTATGCTCTGGGGGCATATAAGGTTTTTATTGAAAGCTTTGTCGTCGAAACTTGAAAAAGGGCTCATTCGATTTGAAATTCAAAGGGCTAGTGCCCTTTTTAATAGTCGAAAGAGATTGGAGGGCAACTAACCCCCCTCTTACGCCGACCTTTTCCCCAAACACATCCACTCAAAACTTTTAGATAGTCATTTTGTTCAAGGTAGTTAAAAGTTTCAGAAATTAGGACTTAGAGGATGATAACCCCCTCCAGAGCCCTCGGGGCAAGGGTTGGAAGTTATGCCCTGGGTGCATATAAGGTTTTTATAGATAGTGATGTTGTAGAAACTTCAAAGGGGGCTCATTCGATTGGAAATTAGAAGGGCTTGTGCTCTTTTTAATAGTCGAAAGTGATTGGAGGATAACTAACACACCTCTCAAACCAACCATTTCCCCAAACACATCCAATCAAAATTTTGAGATAGCCATTTTGTTCGACGTAGTTTAAAAGTCTGGAAATTATGTTTTTAAGGATGACACTCCCCCACAGCCCTCAGGGCAAGGGTTATACGTTATGCCCTGGGGGCATATTAGGTTTTTTTTTATAGAAAGCGTTTTTGTAGAAACTTCAAAAAGGAATCATTCGATTGGAAATTGAAACGGCTAGTGCCCTCTAGTTAGTTGCCCTAGAGGGCAACTAACCCCCCTCTCACGCCGGCCTTCTCCCCAAACACATCCAATCAAAACTTTTAAATAGCCAATTTGTTCAAGGTAGTTAAAAGTTTCAGAAATTAGGACTTTGAGGATGATAACCCCCTCCAGAGCCCTCGGGGCAAGGGTTGGAAGTTATGCCCTGGGTGCATATTAGGTTTTTTATAGAAAGCGTTGTCTTAGCAACTTCAAAAAAGGCTCGTTGGATTGGAAATTCAAAGGACTAGTGCCCTTTTTGATAATCGAAAGTGATTGGAGGGCAACTAAACCCCCTCTCACGCCCACCATTTCCCCAAACACATCCAATCAAAATTTTTAGATAGCCATTTTGTTCAACGTAGTTGAAAGGTCTGGAAATTATCTCTTTGAGGAAGACAACCCCCTCACAGCCCTCAGCACAAGGGTTGTAACTTATGCCCTGGGGGCAAGTAAGGTTTTATAGAAAGCGTTGTCGTAGAAAATTAAAAAAGGGCTCATTCGATTGAAAATTCAAAGGGCTAGTGCCCTTTTTAATAGTCAGAAGTGATTGGAGGGCAACTAACCCTCTTTTCACGCCCACCATTTCCCAAACACGCCCAATCAAAGTTTTGAGATGGCAATTTTGTTCAACGTAGCTGAAATTTCTGTAAATTATGTCTTTGAGAATGACACCCCCCCCCCCCCAGCCCTTAGGACAAGGGTCGTAAGTTATGCCCTGGATGCATATAAGGTTTTATTGAAAGCGTTGTTGTAGAAACTTCAAAAGAGCTCATTCGATTGGATATTGAAAGGGCTAGTGCCGTTTTTAGTAGTTGAAAAAGGTTGGAAAGCAACTAACGCCCCTCTCACGCCCACCATTTCCCCAAACACATCCAATCAAAATTTTGGGATATCCATTTTGTTCAACTTAGTCGAAAGTTCTGGGAATTAGGTTATTGAGGATGACAACCCCCTCACAGTCCTCAGGGCAAGGGTTTGTAATTTATGGGTTTGGGGTTTGTTAATTTTTTTTTCAAAGACCAGGGCACTTTGTATCGAAGGAGTTGTCATAGGAACTTCGAATAGGGCTCGTTCGATTAAAAATAGAAAGGGCTAGTGCCCTTTTTAATAGTCAAAAGTGATTGGAGGGCATCTAATCCCCCTCCCACGCTCACCCTCCCATTTGCTCATTATGTTTAAAAACTAAATGTTGCCTCAGTAGTACCCCAAGAACGACTGAGGGTGTTATGTTCAAAGTTTTGGTGCTACTTCTGCTCTTAAAATTTAACCAAATAGAAATAGCGTAAGTGTATCCAAGCTATCAAAGAAAGTAAACAGATTTTTTTTGCGAATGGTGTCAAGTTTTCTATTTCAGGTCAACTAGAGGAGATATGCAACTAAATTAAACGCTACTATTGTGTCCAGATTTTTAAAAGGGTGTATGTTGCTAATGATTGCTGAAATTTTTCTCCAGCATACAAATAGCAGGCCAAACTATAAACTCTTAAAACAAATGTAAAGATTTAGAGTATTATTTTTTTTTTCCTGAAAAGACTATTTCAATATAAAACGAACAGAAATTAATTAAAAAAAAACTTTTTCCACAAAACAAATTTTTCAAAGAAAAGTAAAGAACTCCATTAAACAAAAAAATGAGCAAAAATAAAATCAAATAATCTACCAAGCGTGAAATTACCACAAATCATCATCGATAAATAAATGAAACCCAAAACGAACAGAAATTACAATAAATAACCGAGTCAAACTCAAAACGAGCAGAAATTAACATGAGTAGGGCTCAAAACCCCTATGCCTTCCCAAGACCAGAACATAATTTGCACTTTACTGAAAAAAAATACAAATGAATGTGCATTGCCAGTTTAATATACGTATACTGATATCTAGTAATCAAAATGTTAACATTATTTTATTTATTAAAGTTTTAAAAGTAAAAACATTTTTTTTCCAGTAAAGTGCAAATTATGTTCTGGCCTTGGGAAGGCATATGGGTTTTGAGCCCTACTAATGTTAATTTCTGCTCGTTTTGGGTTTCATTTATTTATCGATGCTGATTTGTGGTAGTTCGACGCTTGGTAGATTATTTGATTTTATTTTTGCTCATTTTTGGTTTAGTGGAGTTCTTTACTTTTCTTTGAAAAACTTATTTTGTGGGAATTTTTTTTTTAATTAATAAAAAGAAAACATCGTATTTGCTTTTATTTGAGTTTTAGCTTAGTTATCAGTTCTTAGCTGTGGCCTCGGCAAATTGTTTTGATAAATTTGTCGTTGACAACATAGTTTAGATAGGATGAAAGAGTATACGTCATTTTCATGGAATGTTTTTTTATGCTGTATCGTAATTTAATAATCGCGTCGTGGGAAATTACAATTTGAGCCCTTTAAGGGCTAAAAGGGTTCAAAACACCCATAGTTTTCAAAATTAAAAAAAAATTGTTTCTGAAAACTGGCTAGTAAGGAAAAATTGCCATTCTTAGCTGATTCCGGAATCGTAATTTTTATTTTCAGTAGTCTTAATAGTAAAATATTAGTATAAACACAAATTTGCAGGAATTATAAAAAGTAAGTAACACTGGGTTTATTTAAAAATAAAGTATACATCTTCGATTCCCTGAAGCAAAGTTGTACGGGAGAAAACCCTCCTAATAAATCAGTAAACCAAAAAATAAGATTAAAAAAAGAGAGAGAAAAAAAACGACAAAAAAATCCTAATTAGAGCTCAACTTGCCGGACCCGAAACCACCTCCAAACAGCACCGAACCTCCATTATAATATTTATGTTCATATTCATATTCAGCTGCAACTAAACCCCCTCAAAAAAGACCAGGAACTCCTCAAAATGGCATAAAATTTGCTGCGATGTAATAGAACACAGTTTTTTTAAAGACAGTTTCTTTAGAAACATATTTTTAAACTGTTGGCTACTATGGACTGTTTGGGACCCGATTAAGAGCTCAAATTTACTCTACCCCAGGAGCGATTATTGAATTATGGAAGAGCATAAAAAAGACATGAAAAGACATTCACTTTCATCCTACCTAAAATATGTTGTCAACTACAATAATGCCCTTTTGTCTCAAGTTAAAAGTTATGTTCTTGGATAATTATTACGATTGCCAAAAATAACTTCATTGAAATATCCTAATGGATTAAAGGGGCCTTCCAACTAATCTAACCAATCAAGGTTTGAGTCACCTAACTTGACTTTTTACCTTTTGCTAGTCGAAGCCTGGAAATATTGTAACAGGTGTGAAATCATTCCTTCCTTCCAACCGCCAACCGCCAAAGCCATCTGAAGAGGAACAAAAGAAAAAGAAAGAGGAAGAATTAAGAGCCAAAGAACAGAAAGAATTAGAAGTAAAACGAAAAAAAGAAGAAGAAATCCGAAGGAGAGCCGAAGAAAATAAAAGGTGTGTAGTATCTTTGAAATCTTTTAATCTATTATTTTTTCAAATTTATTCAAGTTATATATATATACATATAATATATATATATATATATATATATATATATATATATATATATATATATATATATAATATATATATATATATATATATATATATATATATATATATATATAATATATATATATATATATATATATATATATATATATATATATATATATATATATATATATATATATATATATATATATATATATATATATATATATATCCTCCTGAATCCCGAATAGGTTTCCTTCGTCCGATTTCAATGAAATTTGAAACTCTTCGATGAAAAAAAAATTGTAGAATATATATCTGGGTGAAATATCTTTTCACGGACTTAGGGGGAGTGGGGATGATATACAACCGGTTGGACATTGGGTCTCAGCTTGTTGTTTTATTAGGGTATATTGTAAAATAAAAAAGAGCAAAACTAGTTATCGGTGAAAAAGATTAAAACACTGTCTAGTTTAATTGCCAATGTGAAAACAAAGAAAAAGTTTACACTTGAAGCAGTAGACTTTCGCGCGCATTGGAAAACCTGGGTAGCGATAGCGAGCACCATTCTTCAGGGTATCATAAAATTTCGGGAGATGTTATCTGCTACCAAGCACTCTAGGTCCGAAGGCAGAGGACAGAGCTTTCTTCTTTTCGTGGAGGTTTTCCCCTCCATTTTCATGTCTTCATCTTCAATGTGAGACTCAAGAAGGTCGGCTGAAACTGCCCTGGCTTTCTCAATGGCTAGCTACTCCTAGACATGGAACCGGAAGTAAAGGAGATGATCATAGGAACGTTAAAGTTTGATTGATTCTCTGCTATAGAACCATCAGGCATTGGATAGGGTCAGATCAATGAAACGGTGAAAAACCGTAAGGTCCACTTTTTGGTCTGGGCGTCAAACCGGTAGTAGCTCGTCATTCTGCGGAATAAATCTACACCCACATGTGGCGGTTGTAGTTGCATACAGTCCTAGGGCATTGGACGACAATGTATTTCTTCTGTTTTTTATCATACATCCTTACATTTTCCTCAGGCAGTTTGGCAACACTGTTTGAGGCTAGAAATGAGCTTTTTGTCATACCCTTGGGTCTGAGCAATTTTCTGTCTTCTCGAACGAAACTAATAGACGTTCCTCTACCTAGTCCTTTCAGCTCTCCGTCAGATTTCACCGGAGCTCCTTCTAGACGATTCTTCATCAACGTGCCTGCTCCTTTGATTTTTAGAGCGTCAAGGTCTTCGAGAATTTTCATCAAAGTAAAAAAATACCTGTCGAAAAAGAGGCTTGTCCCTTCTTTGGTGCCTTTACTTAGATGCCGTTAGATGGCAGCACTTCCTAATCCCTTCACTTGAAGGTCTTCCGAGAACGTAGTCTTCCCTTGGTAAATGATAGCCAGATGTCATACACCAAGCCAGATGAACCAGCCAGCAAGAAGTTCTTGAAACCCAAAGGATTGATTTATTTGGGACGTACTGCTTCATTGAACATCGTCTGGAAAATGGGATCATCTGCTCGTTGATGCTCAGGAACTCTCCTCTTTCCAGGGACGTGCACATTCTACAAACTTCTTCCAAAAGTGGTCTGACTTCCCATAGTCGGTCAGTAGCTCTGGCGCCTTGGTCGTATTTATCTTCCACAATTTGCTCCGGAGCTTGAAGTACCTGTCTCGATTTATGTTCTTAGCAATGTTTGCACTTCGAATATTTTGCTACAGAACATTCTGATCTTCGGGTATTTCAGATTACCCATCAGAATAGTTACATGGAAAAATATCTTAAGTTGCGATTTCGTCGCAGAAAGTAGTTTTTCTTACGTTTTCTGGTAGTGATGATTCATCGCGAAAGACATTTGTTCAAAGAAATGGTCTGAGAAGCATGTAAGAAAATATTTGTGAGGCTTCCTTTCGCTTCGGTCTGATGATCGCTGATTTTCTTCAACTAGTTTCAAATCCAACAATCGCACCAGTAAACTGTTCTGAGGGCCTCCATTTGTGCAAAGGGCGACGTGCGTTTTTTGGATCTACTTTTTGGATCTAGTTGAAAATGGGTCCTCAACGTTGAAAGTGGAATATCATCCTCTTCTTCATCGAACACAGAATCAAAATTATTCAGATCGAAAGTGTCGAGTGAACTAGGCTCTTCTTCCTCTTCGGATGAGGATTGGCAGTCGTCGGTACGAAGATGGCCGTCATCATTGAAAGGCCTCCATTTGTTGCCGTCATCGTCGCTATCCTCCAGATCCAAATCTCTTAGGTTGCTGTCATCTAGCAAACCGATCGCCTGATTCAAAGTGAGCGAAAAGAGGAATTATTATTTTTAGATGCCATGGCGATCAAAAACATCAAAAATTTAGCGAAACGAAAGGATATATGACTTTTTAATACTAAATTCAAAGAAAGTCAATTTATTGCACAATATTGCTTCTAGATATTATTTTCATTCTGGGACGAAATCAAAATATAGTTATTAATGATTTAGTTCATGATTCGCCCGACACAGGATTATTCCGGATTAACAGAATGGCATAGAGCAGCATCTTTGCTACATATTTCGGAACCACGTGACTTCACTTTCAAATTTAGCGGGCGATCCGTCAAATTCTGAAGCAGTGAAGACAACATCTCCAGATACGGAATCTGTCAATGAAGAAAGAGGTACACAGTTGCCAGCGACTCTTGCTCCTGGTGCACTATTTCGGAGAGCTCGCGAGAGACGTTTTCCAGGGAACTCGAGCGACATGGAAAAAATATAGTAAGGAGAAGGAACAATTCAACGGATATTGAGATAAAAATTGGGCTTGCCATCTATTGAGTGTCAAAGGTTCTGTTAATTTTGTTTAGGTAGCGTTACTTCTGCTTTATGATAACCATAAGTCGTTCAACATCGCTACAATGCAAATTGCGCTGATTTTATCGTATAAGATGGGCCGTATAGGGACTCATCACCAGTTTCTTCTCCTTACTATATTTTTCCATGCCGAGCGAGGCATGTTTTGGCTTGTTTTCGGAATTGCTTGTGCGTTTTTCCAAAGTGACCATCTGGCAACACTGCCCAATAGTTTAGGTCCATGGACGCAAACCTTCACCTATATGGCAGGTCAATTAATCAGTTCGGGTTTTTAAAACACAGAAATGTAAAAGAAATTTATTTTAGATTGCCTGATGTATTTCGCATTTCTATGCCTATTCTATTAGATTATTTTAATTTTCTTACCTTTGACATTTTTTCTGCTTCTTCCCATCACTGTCACTTTTCCATTACTTTTTCTATTACTAGTATCTGGTAGGTCAGCCATTGTTAGTGCTTACTAAAAAAAAAATCACAGGTGATATTCAAGTTGCGCTCTTTCAGAATATGCCATCTTAGAGCTCGCGTAGGCAACGGGTTGGACAAGGTAAATTTATAATCAGTTGTACAACGGGTTGGACGTTAGGTTCCTGGAGGATATAGCGGGAATATCCGAAATTCGTGAATGTTGACATTCACCGCTGTTCTTTTTTCTCCTTGGACTTAATCAGCGTTGCCAGTCTACTTTTTCAGTTTAATGCAAGGTTTGATGATGACTGGTTATGTTTGGTTAGGTTAGGCTAGGTTCGGTTTTTAACCCATTTGTGATATTTATAATCAAATTTAACCTAACCTAATCTAGCTTAAATTAACATAACCTAATTTTAGCTTTGGCCATCATAGCTTGCGTAAGATTGAAAAAACTGACCGAATAAATAGCTAAATTATTCAAGCTGAAATTCCTAAATTGTGCCAAACTTATTTCGGAAACACGGGGATTGCCATGGATTAAACAAACATTAAGATACATCAAAAATTTCTTACACCACGCTGCCTATCCATTTACACAATTTAACAAATGAAAATATAATGAAAACGAATATGATAATTTAAAGCTAAACAGCTTACAAAACAAAAAAAGCAACAAATTTTAAATAATAAATTAATCGGAATATTTTGACTTCACATCCAGAAGCTTTTATCAAAGGAAAAAATCAATTAATCTAAATTAAACAAGAAAAGCTAGCTTAGTTTTATATATATATATATATATATATATATATATATATATATATATATATATATATATATATATATATATATATATATATATATATATATATATATATATATATATATATAAAACTTTCCGGACGTGAAACTGAAACATTCAGATTTATTTATTATTTAAAGTTTTTTTTGTTTATTCCAATGCCTTGTTTCAAAATATTATACCCGTTTTGTCTAAATTTTCATTTGTTAAATTCAAGACACGTCAAATTCGTTGAAAGACGAAGACCTAAGCGAACTTGCTATCCTATGGCCTTCGGGATGTGGGTTTGAGTCCCGGTGTTGCCAATCCTTAGACTTGAAGTGGGCTTCGATGGTGGTACTCTGCAAGCTCAGTCGTCGTAAGTTTGGGGAGCTTACGGTTAAACCAATCTCCTCGCAAAATTTCAAACGCCAGGCGTTGAATTTCAAACGCCTGGTCCCGCAGAAAAACACCAAAATGGTCGAGAAATTGTGTAGAGCCACAACACCGAAATGGTGCTGTCCTGGAGTAGACAAATATATGTACATGTCAAATTCTTTAAAACACGAAAAATTGAAAAAAAAATGGCATTTCTATTGGATACACAAATCTCAAGACATGCCAAATTCAACAGAAACACCAATAAAGGGTAAATTGTACCAAAATTACGTGAAGACAATCGTAATGATCGTATAAATCATCTGTATACATTACGGAAATTGAAAGGGGAGTAATTGACGGTGAAAGGAAAGAAAGAATTGGAAATAAAATGGAGATATAGATGAAACTGGACGAAAATCTGAAGACAACCTAAAGTTTACAATATATATATATATTTTTTTTTTTTTTTACGAAAATTATAGATCCAATTTAGAGATCGCGATCTTTGACGTATATAAAAAGATTTTTCTGTATGTCTCCTAAATAAACAGCTGAACTGTCCAAGCTAGAAACATCAGAATCGCTATAGGCTCTTAATGCTGATTTCAAATATATAAGTTACATCAAGTAACTATAATCGACAAAAATTACAGAAAAATTAATCGGAACAATTATTGCTATTTCTGTTAAAAAATAATTGCAGTACTCTGTTGCCAGGGGTCAGCGCAGCTGTGCATGCTCCTCCTCCTACAAGCTCTGTTGAAAACTTCAGTTTTTACCTCTTACTATTAAGTTTTAACTTCCTTCTAATCCTTTCTCGTGAATTCTTTTTTTTTTCCATTCGGGGATGATATGCTTTTTCATTTCCTCCCATTTGTATGATAACGCATTACTTTTTTGAAAAATGGACAGCGATTTACGGTGGTAATGAGAGTTATGGGACCAAGGGTGGGGATAACCTATTATATAAATTACTTTTTAGCTGGCTTCTTAGCTACAGACTTTTTAGATCCCACTTTCTTGGCGGGATCTTTCTTGACTGATGGCGCCTTATTGGGTATCGATTTCTTTGCTGGTATCGCTTTTTGGTAACAGGTGTACCTCTTATTTACCTTCTACCGTTCCTTTGCTATCGCTTCTGAACCCTTACGAAAATCACCTTGAACTTCACAATTAGTATTATCATAGCAAGTAAGGACACTTTATGGGAAAGGGGGATAAAACAGAAGACGGTTCTCACAATTTTTGTCATATTTTTGTATACTTTTCTCGTACTCTGTTCAGACAAACATGACAAACATCAGCAAATCTCCACAAATGTTCTATTACCATATCAACAAACATTCTATTACCATAAATCTCCACAAACGTTATATTACCATAGCCTATTACCATATTAATCCAATAGAAAGACAACGTTTAGAAAGTCCACGGGTTTTATCCCGAAGACTTCGCAAAATTCTCTAAGTAATATAAGAGAAAATCAAGGAAGGCGAATTAACTAATAGTACATAAACAGGACTGCATTTCGCAAATACAACAACAGAAAAAAACAAAAGCCTTTAGTCTCATTCTACAGAGCTTTTGTGGTAATGGTAGTAGTAGTGATTGACCCACTTTGGGCTGATTGACCCACTACCCTAACTTTTGAAAAACTATATTGCATGTTCTCCTCTCATTTTCTTCCATTTTTCTTATTTTCCATTTTACTTGATTGCAAATTCCGGGCTAAAATACTTCCTTTGTCAAAAATTAAGCAAGAAAAACGGGTTTTACTTTTAATAAAGCAGTGAATAAATAACAACCAAATAAACACGTAATTAAAAAAAATCCGAATATTTCGGCCCCACATCCGGGACCCTTTCTCAGCGAAAAAAAAAGAAGAGAAAAACAAAAAAAAAATGTTCTTAAAAAAAAAAAAAAATCACATACATCGAAATACAACAAAACTAAACACACGAAGAGAGAAAAAAACAAAAGAAATGTAAATAAATAAGTAGGAATCAATCTTTTAATTAAGTGTTTATTTTGTTGTTATTTGTTCACTGCTTTATTAAAATTAAAACCCGTTTTTCTTGCGTAATTTTTTGTAAATGGAAAAGCAGTGTGGTCTAAGAAATTATTGATCTCCTTTGTCATTAATATATTCATCGTCAGTAATTTTTATTTGTCATTAATATATTGTTATTGTCATTAGTATATTCATCACCGTAATTTTTTGTTGACATTGAAATCTTATTGTTGTTCTCGAACAGAAAACGAGAACAAAAGATGAAAGAAGTGATGATGAGACGAGAACTGATGAAGCAGGATGAAAAAGTTCAAAAATTTATGGCACAACAAAAACAGAAAGCAGCAGAATTAGAACAGAAAAACGCTGAAGCAATCAGAAAGCAGAAAGAGTTGGAAGAAAAGAGAAACTTAGAAGAGAAAATGAAATCGCAGAAAACCAAGGTACATAACCATTTTATATTGTAGAATAATAATATAGTTGAGCTCTTTAGAAGTTGAGTCGATTAAGTCTACTTTCCAACTATCTTACAACTTAACACTTGTTAATACTACTAGCCATCTTATATTATAAGATAATAATTTAGCTGAGCCCTTCAGAAGTTGATTCGATGAACTCTACTTATTGTCTATCTTACGATTTGAGACTTCTTAAGACTACTAACCGTCTTATATTGTAGAATAATAATATATTTTACCTGTTCACAAGTTGAGTCGATGAAGTCTACTTTCCAACTATCTTACAACTTCAGACCTTTTAATACTACTAACCATCTCATATTGTAGTATATAATAATGTAGTTGAGCCCTTCAGAAGTTGATTCAGTTAACTCTATTTTCTTATTATCTTACGACTTAAGACTTCTTAAGACTACAATATTTTTATATTGTAGAAAATATATTTCAGCTGTTCAGAAGTTGACTCGATTAAGTATGCCTTCTAAAAATCTTACGACTCAAGACTACTTAAGACTACTAACCGTCTTATATTGTAGAATAATATTTTACCTGTTCACAAGTTGAGTCAATGAAGTCTACTTTACAACTATCTTACAACTTCAGACCTTTTAATACTACTAACCATCTCATATTGTAGTATATAATAATGTAGTTGAGCCCTTCAGAAGTTGATTCAGTTAACTCTATTTTCTTATTATCTTACGACTTAAGACTTCTTAAGACTACAATATTTTTATATTGTAGAAAATATATTTCAGCTGTTCAGAAGTTGACTCGATTAAGTATGCCTTCTAACCATCCTACGGCTTAAGACTTGTTAATATTATCAACTGTGTTATGTTGTGGAATAATAATATATTTGAGCTGTTCAGAAGTTGAGTTGATTAAGTACGCTTTCTAACCATTTAACGACTTAAAGCTTGTTAAGACCACTAACTGTTTGATTTTGTAGGATAATAATATATTTGAGCTGTTCAGTAGCCGAGTCGATTAAGTAACTGTAAAATAACTGCAACGATTTTACATCAAGCACATAGCCAATAAATTTGCGGGGGGTGGGAGTTGGGGGCAATTTTCCCATGAATAGGTTCAGTGGTAATATATCATTAATGGTTGTATTATCTTCATCGTTAAAATGGTAAAGTGTGCAGCATTGGACTTACAGTCGTACGGGCGGTGCTGATCTCCGTTTCATGGCCCTTCTGCCAAGAATTGCGATGAGGTGTTGGGGCCAGTCGCCTTGTGCTTTTGCACACCCTTCCTGTTTACCTTCCCCGGATTTCTTCACGTAATCAAATAGAGCCGGGTTGTCTCTGGTTGAGCTTAAAGAGTCAAGCCACTGACCCCCGTCACAAAGCAAACAACCAACAACACTAGGACTCGAACAGCTGTCCTAGTCCTAGTGACATCCTAGGACAGTCCTAGTGACTGTCATAGTGACAGCTGTCCTAGTCCTAGTGACATTTGTCCTAGTGACATCCCAGGACAGTCCTAGTGAGAGCTGTCCAGCTGTCCTCACGGACAAAGCATTTCAAGTCTAGCGTGCTAACCAATTTCTAGAACAGACAAATTCAGAATGGCTTGCTTATAAATAGTTTCGAGGAGAACAGGGAGCAAATACACCCAGGCCTAAGTCTCAAAGGAAAATGTTTGTCGCTTCCATTCTCCAGGGTCCTCCTTGGCAGTGCCCATAATAACCCTGAAGTAGTGATTTTTACTGCTCATAATCTTTCTCTTTACTAATCTAAAGCTGTTTACATGCTAAAATCGATTTTTCTGCTTTAGGATACTCCAATTCAACAGATAGGACAACAGAAGAAACTTCCCCCCTCTGCGTTGAAGAAGAACTTGGATGTAACATATGATGGAGGTTTGATTTTTTTTTTTTTTTTTTTTTTTTTTTTTTTTTTTTTTTTTTTTTTTTTTAATCCCCCTTTTAAGGCTAGAATTATATTGACAGAGTTGCCAGTCATCCAGTCGTCTAAATCCCTCCTCCCCTTTTTTAATGCTAGAATTATATTGACAGAGTTGCCATTGGGTTTAGGAATTTCCCTCCCCTTTTTTAATGCTTGAATTATATTGACAGGGTTGCCAGTGGGTTTAGGAATTTCCTCCTTTTTTTAACGCTAGAGGTATATTGACAGATTTTCCAGTCTTTTTAGGAAATTTCCTCCCCTTATTTAGTGCTAGAATTATATTGACAGGGTCGCCATTCATTTTAGCAAATTCCCTCCCCTTTTTAATGCTAGAATTATATTGACCGGGTTAACAGTGGGGTTAGGAAGTTTCTTCCCTTTTCTTACAGCTAGAATAATATTGCCAGGGCTGCCAGTGGTTTTAGGAAATTTTCCCTCCTTTTTTAATGCTAGAATTATATTGACATGGTTACCAGTGGTTTTAGGAAATCCCCCCTCACCTTTTTTCAATGCTAGAATTATTGACAGATTTTCCAGTCTCTTTAGGAAATTTCCTCCCCTTATTTAGTGCTAGAATTAAATTGAAAGGGTCGCTATTCATTTTATGAAATTTCCTCCCCTTTTTATGGTAGAATTATATTGACCGGGTTACAAGTGGTTTTAGGAATTTCCTCCCATTTTTTCAATGCTAGGATTATATTGACAGGGCTGCCTGTGGTTTTAGGAAGTTTCCTCTCTTTTTTTAAAGCTAGAATTATATTGACAGGGTTGCCAGTGGTTTTAGGAATTCCCTCCTCCTATTTTTAATGCTAGAATTATATTGACAGGGTTGCCAAGGGTTTTAGAAATTCATCTCCCCTTTATTAATGCTAGCACTATATTGGCTGGTTTGCCAGTCGTTTTGGGAAAAAGATTGTTGGCCGAATCGTCAAGAAGTCTTGAGAGCGGAGGCAAAAAAAGACCTTAGATTAATATCTAGGGCTTAACTTTTGTTTTTGAATTTGTTCAGTTATTTTTTTCTGATCTGTCTTCGTTTTTGCTTTTTTCTACCTTTTTTAAGTATGTTGGCACATGGGCGCTTCAAAATGCAGAGAAAGGTTTGTTACATGTTTTCCAGAGAAATTTTTAAGGATACTTTTAGTATTACTGACTGTTCTACCGGCAGTATGTCGAACAATTCAACATGCTGAAATCAGTGTCAGCTAGGCTCTGATGAGGGTCGAACTATGATTTGGCTGTCCAGTGGAAAAGGCTTTGTGATGAGTTCAAAATTTTTCTTTGCCATCCCGCAAAATTTTGTTTCAAAACTAACCAAAGCTTATTTAAGCTCACATTGAGGTTTTAAATTCGCCCCGTAAGATGAGTTGTGACGAAAGCTCATTTTTGCTTAGGTAGTTTGATTTAAAAAAAAAACGATTCTTTGTGTTGTCGAATATTTGGTTTTATTCTCTTTTGATGCTAAGTTGAAGTATCTCATTTTTTGGCTCGATAAAATTACATTTAAAATTAACCAAAGCTTATTTAAGCTCACATTGAGGTTGTAAATTCACCCTATAAGATGAGTTGTGACGAAAGCTCATTTTTGCTTCGGTAGCTTGATTTAAAAAAAAAACGATTCTTTGTGTTGTCGAATATTTGGTTTTATTCTCTTTTGATGCTAAGTTGAAGTATCTCATTTTTTGGCTCGATAAAATTACATTTAAAATTAACCAAAGCTTATTTAAGCTAAGTTGAAGTATCTCATTTTTTGGCTCGATAAAATTACATTTAAAATTAACCAAAGCTTATTTAAGCTCACATTGAGGTTGTAAATTCACCCTATAAGATGAGTTGTGACGAAAGCTCATTTTTGCTTCGGTAGCTTGATTTAAAAAAAAAAAAAAAAAACGATTCGAAGTTGAAGTATTTGGTATTGAAGTATTTGGCTCGATAAAATTACATTTAAAATTAACCAAAGCTTATTTAAGCTAAGTTGAAGTATCTCATTTTTTGGCTCGATAAAATTACATTTAAAATTAACCAAAGCTTATTTAAGCTCACATTGAGGTTGTAAATTCACCCTATAAGATGAGTTGTGACGAAAGCTCATTTTTGCTTCGGTAGCTTGATTTAAAAAAAACGATTCTTTGTGTTATCGAATATTTGGTTTTATTCTCTTTAGATGCTAAGTTGAAGTATCTCATTTTTTGGCTCGATAAAATTACATTTAAAATTAACCAAAGCTTATTTAAGCTCGCCTTCTTACAAGCCGATTTATGATGGAAGCCAATTTTAGCTTCATTAGCTCGATTGAAAAGGAGTTTTTTTTTTCATTTCGAAAGTTCGGTTCCAATCTGTTCTGATTCCACGTCGAAATAACACGTTTTTCTGTCCGATAAAATGATGTTACAGCATATTAATTAAGCACCTTGTAGATAAATCGACTCACCAAACAAGTTGAGTTGTGATAGAAGCCGATTGTTGCTGCGACTGCCCGTTCTTTAAGTTGTTAAATATTCGATCCGATTCAAATTCGATTCTAAATTGAAAAATTTCGTTTTTCTGTCCATTGAAATTGTGTTACAAAAGATGTCCTGAAAACAGTGAAACTTCAAATGAGTTTTAACTCAATCGAACGACAAAAAAAAAAAATAAATAAATGAAAGCTGAATACAAGTTTAGCTTATTTTATTTTGTGTCCCTTATATATTACAGATAGTCCACTATCAGATTCACTCACACCTAAGAAGAAGGTAGGATTCCAATCTAACCCAGACAACTATGGAATTGATGACTTAGACTCTGGAGATGAGACTGATGACGATACAAGGCCAAAGAAGACTGTTCCTGAATGGGCTAAAGGTAACACGATTCTTTCTTATTCCTTTAGTTTCGTTAGTAGTCTCTTTAGTTTTTCGAGTTTATTTGCTATTAATTCTCTTAGTTTCATCATTTTTGTCATTCGTTTTGTATTAATTCCATTAGTTTCATCAGTTCCTCCCATTCATGTTATATTAATTCTTTACTCCTCTCATTTATTTTTATTAATTCTTTTTGTTTTCATTGTTCCTTTCACTCATTTTATATAATTTCTCTTAGTTTTTTATTCCTCCTATTCATTTTATTATACTTATCATTTTAGTTTTTTAGTCCTTATCATTCATTTTATGTTAATTGTTTCAGTCTTGCCTATTCCTCTCATTTATTTTGTATTAATTCTTTTTGTTTCCTTTGTTCCTCCATTACATTTTATATTAATTGTTTCAGTTTTGTTTATTCCTTTCATTTTTTTTATCCTTCTAGTATCTTTAGTTCCTCTCATTCATTTTATTATATTAATTTTTATTGTCCCTACCGTTCATTTTATATTAATTCTTCTAGTTTATCATTTCCTGTCATTTTATAATTGCTCTTTGAGTTTTTTGGGTTCATCCCATTTATTTTATATTAAAACTCTTTAAGCTCAGTCGGTACATCCCGTATACTTATGTTTTTTTTTGTTTTTTTTAACTTTGTTAGCTATGCCGTTTTTGAAGTAGAATAGCTTTATTGAGATCATGGCTTTCCAAAGCCGAAAGTATGATCGACTATGCTTTTCCTTACTTTTTCAAGCCTCTACTTAGACAGATTTTTGAATCATCACGAGGGTTTTGGCTAAGCTTGGCTAGTTTATTAGTGAGTTCTAATCAGCGGATTTTCACAGTCTTGTACAGTGTTGCCATATGCAATGCATAATTTGGTGCTGTCGTAAAAGCGAAAATCTATTGAAAGCATCAGTTTTGAGCGAAAGTTTTAAAGTTTATAAGCAAATTTTGCCTTGAAAAATGCATTGATTTAAAGGATTCAATTTGCAACCACGTCAAAAAAGTGACAATATGTCACAGATGCACTTCATCAGGCAATACTGGTCCTGGAGTAACTAGGACAATGTCCTAATTAGCCGGATGTCAGCCAAAAATTATTATGAACTAGTTCAAGGTTTGTTTTGCACATCTAGCTTTGAATTGGTCTTTTCTGATATTCTTTTTCTTCTTCCTGATGTTTCAGAACAATAACTATATGAAGTGCATACGAGAGTTGGCGACGCAGCTCAGTTTACTCCATGTGCAGTCTGTGGTCAAATTCTTGCTCCATCAGACTTGAAACACCATAAAGTCTCACACACTTAGATAATGATTTTCCTGGTTTAAATTAGCGTTTGTGCTATAATCATAGATATTTTATGTGAATAAATACCAGATAATTTAGAAAAAGTATGCAGATTCGAGCATGTTCTAATTAGACAATGTCCTAGCCGCCCAGCATGCTCCGAGGTGAAGGAATCTGGTGGTTTACACCTGGTGACTGCACATTCATCACTGGGTCTTAAAAGTTCTATACTCGCCATTAAAGATTTTTGAAACATCAATTTAAATCTCTCTTCATAACACTGCCTCTTTGCGTACCTGCAATGACACATTTTTAGCGCACTACGGTGGGCTTAAGGGAAACTATTGCTGTGATGTACTGGGAACTTCCCAGTCAGCGCTTAATGATGGGTGTCATTTTTGAAGGAACTTTGCTACTCAAGGCCGCATCCAGGGGGGGTTACCTGGTTTGACCCCCCCCCCCCCCCCGAAATTTTTGACCGAGTCGAAAATAAGTCGAAAATTAGTAAAACCTAGATAAAATCAGTAAAATCAGTCGAAAACTGATTCAAAAATTAGTAAATCCCCCCCCCCCCCCCCCCGAAAAAAATTCCTGGATCTGCCCTTGTCGCTACTGTTTGTATATATACTTCTGCTGTATAGAGTACCATAATCCTTCAAGGTTTGGTACTTGTGTGTAAATTTTTAGATGGAGATCTTGCCAAAAACTAATGATTTATGTGAAAATCAAAGGGTTAAATAGGTGACAGAGTCATCTTTGTTCCTTTGAAAGTTTCATCTTTCAGTTTGTCCTTGTGAAAGTTTCACCGATTCAGTAAGAATTGGTGTCCATTTTCTTGTATTTAAATTTAAAGTATTCTGTTTCTTTAAAGAAGGGGGAAAGGGCTCAAGTTACTTCGATTCAGAATTTTGGAGAATATTCTGGAGTTAACGTGGGTTTTGAGTTGAATGGAACGTATTTTAAAAAGTTGTGCTTGTTTAGGGAAAAACTTGAAATGACTAAAGAAAATAAAAGTAAGCATGAAAAAATAAAATTTAAATTTAAAAAAGTGAAAATATCAAAGAAATTCACGAAAACTGAGAAAGGGTATTATGGGTCATTGTATTTATATTTCACGGTAATTCTTTTATGCTAACCTAATGAAAGCGTTTTTCTTTATATTGCAGTGGCATTTAGTCATGAGAAATGGGGAGAGAGGGGTAAAATGTATTTTTTGAAGCCTGGGTGGACAATTTTTTCTTCTTTTTTCAATCAAGAACACCAAAAAAGGGTATTTTATATGAAAATTCAGAAAAAATATTCAAAATCTAGGGTACGGGGGGGGGGCAAATTTCCTTTTTGACGTAACAGAATCATTTGGTCTAAAAAGTGTAGAAGACTAGACGCTATTCACGAGGCACTTCTGTATTTAATTTGAAATTACTACAGGCTGCGGTGCAAAATGCTAGGGTTTTTTTTATGAATAAATAGATGTATTTTTTTCAGGTCGAAAATTAAAGGAGGCACTTTTGAAACAGTCCCTTTCAGCACAGGATCTAAATTCAATCTTTCCACCAGAGGAATTGCTAATGCTGCCACCGGATTTGTCGAAAATATTTCCGGTTACCAAGAAACGATTCAATAAAAGAACATCAAGTGCAATTTGGGATACCCCACCAGGAAACATAAGCCTGAACGCTTCAAGAAGATGAAGCCTCGGCATTTTCGTGTAATCCTACATTGCCAATCGAAAATTTTTAGTCTTTCGATAATTTTTAAACTACAATAAAAATAGAAGACTTTGAAATTTAAAAATTATTATATTCTAAGCGTACACTTTAGTATATTCCATGTGTTTGCTCTTTAGTTTAATAGAAGGAAATTTCTAGAAACTTTGTTATTCAATTTTTGCTTATCCTTTTTGTAAAGACTAGTGTATATGCATCTGTTCAATAAATTGATAAAATTGGTCAATTCCAAAGGATGTTTTATTGTATACCAAATTTGAATTTTAGCTTGCAAGTTTACCTTTAAGCACCTTTACATCTATAATATTCAAGTGAAAGTCGTAAGAGGTATAATTATTAGGAGGTATAATTATTAGGAGGTATAATTATTAGGAGGTATAACAATCGTCCTAGCTGAGTTACAAGTGCGCTTGACTTGAGACCCTTTGTCCGAGAGGACATGGGTTCGAGTCCTGGTGTAGCTGGTTACTTGGTTTAAAACTCAAATGATTTTTCTGTCAAACGGCTTACACGGTCATTGTGATCAGTGGCAGTTCTGTCATAATAATCTTGTACACGAAAATGAAGTTTTTCTTAAAAAAAATTATTTTATTTTTAAAATTATTTCTTTAGAATTACGAAAGTTTTTAGCCACATCAGTTTCCTTTAAAATTAGCCATTAAACAACTCTATATGATGCTCCAGTGCCAAGTGCCGGTGCCATTGGCATCTGAGGAAGAAAACAAGAAAAAAATGCCATACAGGCAGAATATCTTTGCAGCCACTTTCCTTGATTTTCAAGCCAAGAGACGATAAGTTTTCTATACAGAGGTTTCGGACAAGGCGGTTCTAATAATGTACTGTTTGTTTTGATCTGACTCTATTTTTAGGAGTTATGGGCTATTGTAGTTTTTACTAAAGGACGTGATCGTCTCTTACTAGGTTGATAGCTACTGCTGCAACCCCGATAAAAGATAAGGCACTAAACATATAAAAAATTCCAGCCATAGCCCTCGCTATACAAATTTTCATGTTGACTCGAAATATCACAAAACAGAGTCAAGCTAAAACCTAAAACACTGAAATATCCAACTATCTGTAAAAATAAATAAATAATTTATGTATAGATTATTTGGTTGTTTAATTATAAAATAATTTCGGTTTGAACGGGGGTCAGTGGTGTTACTCTGTAAGCTCAACCAGAGTCAATCCAGCTCTAAATAGGTACCTGGACATTTCTGGAGAAGGTAAACAAGAAGTTTGCGCAAAAGGACAGGATGGCTGGCCAACTATTCCCCCTTGTAATTCCTAAAATAGAGTGAAGAATGGCCATGAAACGGAGATGAGCACCGTCGGTAGGGATTGTAAAATCCAAATCTGTATTTTTACCTTCATTAATATACCACAGAATAGTCTTATCACTGATGCGAAGAAAGTAAAGGTTTCAGCAGCTTTTGCTTGAAGACATGCGCACTGTTTTATGAGCTGTATACAAGAATGAAGCCATATGTACAGCCATAAACTGGAATTCGTAAAGCCATAAACTGGATTTTTCATTTTTAAATGCGTTCTAAGAGCAGATTGGCTATACATGACTTTTGATACTATACGTAAAAACATAAAAAGAAACCGAAACGAGGATGATTTTCAGCCCGTAGAAAAGAGGAAAAAAAGGAGAAAAATACAAAAATTTAGAAAAAATTTATTGGTTCTTTATATTCTTTTTTCGTACTTTTTAACTCACAGAAGAATAAATCTGCCAAGAGCTGTTTCGTTCGAAATCATAGCATTTATAATTATTAGCATGTTAACGGCCGTCTAGGTGAGTGGTTAATGCTGTTAACTTGAGACCCTTTATCTGAGAGGACAGGGGTTCGATTCCTCATGTGGCTGGTTATTTTAGGAGGTATAATTATTAATAAACTACTGAAGAGTCCATCAATGATGGGAAGAAAGAAAAAGGTTTCAGAAGCTTTAGCGTGAAAACAATGCGCACTGTTTTATTAGCTATTTTGCATAATGAAGCCGTTTTTAAAGATTTGTCCTTTTTAAATCACCAAATATGTTCTAAGACCACATTGGCTATACATGACGCTTGATAAACTACGAAAAAAAAACTATACAAAATAATAAAACTAATAATAGATTTTAAGGATAAAAATTATAATAAACCTAAAAACAATTAGGAAACCAAAAACAAGGCTGGCAATATTAAAATTTATTTCTTACAGTTATTATTCCTGAGTAAACTATTGCTATTGTTATAGATGACAAATATTTATCTGGATGGCAAATGTCTAAAAGTGTTTATCTTGACATCCATTTTAACTCTTGACTCTCTCAGTTTTTTTTCAATTTAGCAAGAAATTGCCATGAAACTCCTTTAAATAGAATATATGTTGTTGAGAGAAGCAATATCCGTAGTTTATTATAACCCAGATAGCATCCCAGCCTAACTTTTGTGTAATTTGTAGGATGTATGTTCGGCCATTTTTTCCCTTTTTTGTGTCACCTAGGGTGAGAAAGTGGTCTCCAGACAAACGTTCTTTCATATTTTACAGAAATATCGAATAATATTTACAGATATATATTTACATCTGTTAATAATATATTATAAACAGAAACATCTCCTTACAATATACTTTACAGAAATATCAGATTACAATAGAGGCATTTACAGTAGTGTCAGTCACCAAAAAAGAATAAAAAGGGAGAAATATATATATATATATATATATAAAAAAAAATTGCTGGTATCTTCATTTTTTCGTACTTTTTAACTCATGCTTTACTATAAATTATGAGAGGTCGGAACAATATGTAGAATCTTGAATCCTAAATTATGAAAGGTTGCTACTCGATTATTCAAACTAGTCTTGGATTTCAGGCTCATGTAGGGATCTCAATCAATTAAGCAAACCCGAAGCAGAGCTAACAAACTTTTCTTTCATCTTTAAAACTGAGGAGCTCGACTGTGGAAATACGGAAGGTGTTATGTGACAATCAGTCAAGAATGAGTTATAAATCGATTCCACTAAAACCAGGGACGCTCGATCGATCGGTTTAATCAGAATGCACGCATCCGCTTTCGTTCTTGAGATATTTTCAATTTTTTAATCCTCTCAAATCGTGTTATTAACAAATTTCGACCCGTTTTGTTGACCGAAAAGTGCACAGCTCTTCCACAGCCACAAAGATGGCTCACCATGAAATGACCTGAAAGGCACAATTGGAGCTCAAGATAGATATTAAGCCATATTTTCCAAAGCGTATTTTTGCTCCTCCTGAACATTTTGGAAAATGTCACTTAACGCTTTTCGTATTTTCACTGTCAAGCTAGTGCTTCCCAGCGTTGAATTTGAGACAAAGCTCAATCTTATAGGTTTCGGAAACTTTACAAAAGTTACTCAGTAGTTAAGCATATGTTAAGGATATTATTGGCGTTTGAAATGGGAGAGGAGTCATTCAAGAGAGGAGTATGAAATAAGAGATGTCATTCAAAATGCAAGTAGAGTAATAATTGTCACAGGCCTCAATAGAACAGCTTTCAGTGCCTCATCAACCTCAGGGTGGCTACTGTGAGCCTCCACACTAAACTTGAACTTCAGGCCCATGAAGGTAGTTGAAGCAAATCTGAAGAAGTATAAACCAACTTTTCTTTCATATTTGAAACCGAGGAACTCGCATTTCTCGGCGTTAAATTTCAAACCAAACTCAGGGATTTACCGAACAGAAGTTGTTCTGTTATTAAACCGATGTTAAAATTGTTCTGTTATTAAACCGATGTTATTAAACCGATATCAGCATGTGTAACAAGAGAGGCCATTTAAAATACAAGAAGATGGTAGTATTCAATTTTCGTGTATATTGATTGTAATATCCGTGGAATTCAACAGTACAGTTGTGAAAAACAGGAGAAGAAAAAGCATCTTCGTGGGTTCCCTCTTAGACAAGGTCGTGGCTTTTTAAATTTAGGAGACAGAAGCCAGACTTAGAACGTGATCGTGACAGACATGTCACGGAAAGTTTTAATGAAATGATTTACAGTTCTTTTAGCAGCAAGAAGAGACTTTTTCACGTTAGTAAGGAACATGAAGGCCAGTCGGTATTGAGTCCCCCAGGAAACACAGGAGAACTAGAAGTGTCTGGGTCTGCCAAAAGCGGAAGAACCGAAACCAGTGGAGCACAAGGGAAGGGCTTCTTTGCAGACAGCTAACCCCATCGATACCTAAACACGGCTTTGGCTTCGTTTAGATTTTTGCTCTCTCTCTCTCTCTCTCTCTCTCTCTCTCTCTCTCTCTCTCTCTCTCTCTCTCTCTCCTCTCTCTCTCTCTCTCTCTCTCTCTCTCTCTCTCTCTCTCTCTCTCTCTCTCTCTCTCTCTCTCTCTCTCTCTCTCTCTCTCTCTCTCTCTCTCTCTCTCTCTCTCTCTCTCTCTCTCTCTCTCTCTCTCTCTCTCTCTCTTTCTCTCTCCCTAAGAATATATTGGACTAATTATTTTGTTTGTTTTCATTGTATCTTGCGAATTTTCAAATCATAAATAGAAATAAAAATTATATGTGAAAAGAAAATATGCTAAAATACACACATGACAATAAAAAAAGCCTCCTTTGACGAGATAATCGTCATATCAATTAACCTTTGGGGGCTAAAAAATCGCTTTGGACATATTTCAGTTGTTACCAGCACATTTGAGACGAAATTGCTTATTTAATTTAATTAATTATTAATTTAATTTATTTAATTAATTTAATTTAACTAATTAAATTTAATTTAATTAGCTTCGTTCGAATTTTGCTTCCTTCTCAAAAGTACTTTGGAAAAATGTTGCTGTTAAGATAATTGCGTTCAAAAATAATTCTTTTGAAAAACTCTATTTTTAAGGCATATATTAAAAATAGAAAATTATGTGCCCACTGCATCAATGCATTGGGCTATTAAATCAGATTTGTCTACAGTCAGCTTTTTTATCGCTACAAATCTACCTTCACAATCGGTACTTCGATACGACACTACTCACAATCGATATAATCGATACAAAATTATGAATTGGGGTCAGAGTTTGTGGTAGTAAGACGTTGCTTCTATGAATATTCTGCCATTCCTGTTGTTTAAAGCTTTGTGAAAATCCCAGCAAAAATCTTAGTAGTGCTTTCCCCTTCACCCCTCTCTAAGAAAATTCCTGGTGGCATCCATGGCCCGGTCCCGGTACTTACGAAATATGATACTTGTACTTACGACCCGGTATTTACGAAATTTTTTTTTGTTTAAATCAAAGGAGTAAATCTCTGAAGAATTTTGTCTCTAGAGACCATTCCATTTCTTATATCACTTTTCTCCTGTAGTTAGTTACTGCAGGGATGAATGCAGTAACTGACTAATAGTGGGAAAGGGGGGAAGGGTGATAATAGAAACTAATTATATTTGTTAATTTGAATCGGAAGTCCCCAGAATTTTGGGGAAACTTTGGATTTTGCATCATATTCAAACTTTATTCTCTAAGAATCTAGAGTACAGCCATTTGAAGTAGTATATTGATGAAATATTTTGAACGCTTGAACAATTAACTATTTAAAGTAGTTTGTGCTAAAACAAAATTTGTAACTGCAAAAGTCGGCCAAAAGAAGATTAAAAGGCATTGCTTTTAGTATTATCACCAAACTTATGAAATCATTTAAATAAGAAAAATAACTTAGTTTAGTTGAGGGGTAACTCTGCCCTCAACAGCTAATTTGCGCGTTTAGTCCAAGTAAAATAATATTAGGGGGCAAGTTTCTGATTGGTAGTAATATAAATGGCTTTGAGCGAAAACTTTAAAAATCTTGGAACAGAAATACTTTCCGCTTTTTCAATCTTTGGCTATTATTGAAAAGGGCTGATCTTTACTTACATTACAGAAAAATTTGATATGCGAAATAATATGCAAGATTTAAGATTTCTTCCCTAAGAATCCGAAGTACATCATTTGGAAACATCCTCATAAAATACTTTGAACACAAGGACAAATAGATATTTAAATTATCTTATATTAAAAATCTTCACAATAAACTTTATCCTTATATGTTCGCTTTAAAATAAATCACACATTCAAAAGAACAATTAACAATAACAACAAAAACTTTCAAAAGAGATAGACAGCAACAGTAAATCCGCAGAGCGCGGAGGATGGCACAAAGAAGCAGAAGAAAACACGATTTTCCGATAACTTCAAAACAGACTAAAAAAATTTGCATATTCTTTTTTTTAAGTTTTTCTTAATCCTTTTTTTAAGTTTAAAATTTAAGTTAAGTATTTTTTAAGTTTTCATATTCTTTTTTTTAAGTTTTCTTTGAGTTTTTCTCTTCCCTCTTAAATCAATTTGTACCTTCTTTGTTGTATAGCTATGCTAATGTTAAATTGATGATACCTTTATTTGAATTTTTGATAAGGAAAAACTCAATGAAAGTGGAATCATATAAAAATTCAAATATACTAAAAGCACAAAAAAAAAAATCAAATCTAATTTTAAAATTCAGTTTTAGCTTGGGTTTTATAGTGCTTTGTTTCAGTTTTTAAATTATCTGAGTTTTCAATTTGATGCCACTTTTATTGATTTTCCAATTTCGGTTTTTAACTTAAAATTTTACTTAAGAGCATCTTTGATTCAATAGCCTAGATTCTGCACAACTTTTTAAGTGGTCGTTAGAAAATTTCCCGTCATTATTGGCAATATTTTCAACCATAGGAATCGTTGTTACTGGGGGGTGGGGGGGGGGGTGAAGGCGGTGCCTGTTGTCTCCAAGACTGGGTTTCATTAAAACGACTATGAAATTTGTAAAGCGATCAGTTGTCCATATTTTTTTTTATTCCAACGCTAACTTAATATTAGAAACAACTGATTTATCTGTTCACAATTGTTTTTGGTAATTGGAAAATAATAGTATATCTATCAGATCTTTGATACTCTTGCTATCTCAAATAAGATAAAAGGTTATAATATCTGTTTATTATAGATAATATTTTCGAAAAGCCTCAAGTATACAACAGAGAGGCTTTCAATATAGCAAAGCAGTGTCAAATTGTCGCAACTATTTTAACTTAAAAAAAAAACGTGGGAGCAGTCAAGTATATCGCTCCTGGGTCGAAAACCAAAACGCAAAGAAAGAATGGTATTGAAAATAGTATAATTTGACTCATTAATAAGATAGCAAGAAATACAAGCAAAAGGTGGGCGGATCTAGAGCGAAATCATGGGGGAGGCCTAATGTGACAAGGGCGCCAATGAGCAAGGTTTAGGGGGGGCAATGTGACAAAGATGCCAATAATTGACAAATTTATTCTAAAAAAGGAATAAAAAAAGAAAAAGAGGGCGCCATAAAAAATCTTGGGGGGCCACGGTCCCCCCCCCCAGCCTTCCGCTTGGATCTGCCATTGAAAAGATTAGGCAAAAAGAAAATAATACAAAGGGATTTGCTTTTTCAAAATATGCCGCTATAAATAAAAATTTTATTCATTTTTTATTTTTTCAAACCGAAATTTATTATCTTCGTCCATGAACTCGGCCCAGCTTTTTATATTTGAAATTGAAACTAAAGAAAAATGTATTTTGTATAACAAGTATTCTTGTATCTTAAATGGTTCTCAAGATAAGGGAGATAGTCTAACCTATGTTTTCAAAGCGTGTCCTGCTCGCTTATCTGCTACAGAACGAGCCAAATTACAAATTGCTATCCTGGTGACAAAATCAATCTAAAACTTCAAGGAAGAAGGGAAAAAAAAACAGGTAGCCTACTGCCAATAGAATACAATTCTTAAGCCCAGAGGCAGTTTCAGGGGAGGGATAGAGAGGACAATTGCTCCGAGCCCAGAAATTTAAAGGGCACGAAATTCAAAAAAACAATCTAACATTTACAACCATTTTTTGATTTTTGAAATTTTATTTTTATTAAAATAAAGTAGAGGGTGCAGTGGGTGGTATTATAAGCAAATTGAATTTGAAATTTTAATTTTCCCACATCTTTTCGCATATAACTTAGAAAAGTCAGATTTAAGTAAATGAAAAATTTTGTTAATAAATGAAAATCTTGTTCAAATTTGGCCTGAAAATTTTTGGGAGACAAGAGGGGGGACGCTAATCAAGATTTTGCCTCGGACGCAAGAAAGGCCAGAACCGCTACTGCTTAGGCCAAAATTCAATGTTTAAGGAATAAATAAATAACTTGATTATGCCAGTTAATTATGATTATGTTAAATTAAATTAATAATTAAATTAAATTATTATTAAATTAATAATAAAATAAAAAATAAAAAAGTAATTAAATTAAATTAATAATAACTTGATTATGCCAATTAATGAATGTAAATTGTTTTCAAGAAATTCAATTTTTATCCTAATGGTTTGTTATAAAACACATCTTAAATTTTTCTCAGGGGTTCAAATTGTTCATTAGAGTATATTCTAGGTAACAAAAAAAGGACAGTATTCTTAGGCTAAAAATGTAGAACATATGTTATGTAGATGTTATGTAGTTGTAGTATGTAATGTTATGTAGAACATAACATGTTCTACATAGCCACTTCCCACTTTTGGTTTCTCGGGTAGGGAGAGGCTGTGTTTTGGCAGGGGAGGGGGGATGTAGCAGTTTAGATAGTGAGTCTTAACCTGAAACATTTAGCTTCTCTTAAACAAATTGAATTTTAATTCCATTTTTTAACTGACTTTGCCCCAGCTGACTGATGCTATTTTTTTTCTTTTCGTTTTTGCTCAGATTTGTTTCGTTTCATATCACACATTTTTGGCTTTATTTATGATGCATTAAAAAAAAAAAAAAAAAACTTTGCCCAATTTGCTGTCAATGATCAAAATTAAAAGGATCACGGGGCAGATTTTAAGGCTTAGTTAGCCGATTTTTTGCTTTTTCTCGGGTAGGGAGAGGCTGTGTTTTGGCAGGGGAGGGGGATGTAGTAGTTTAGATAGTGAGTCTTAACCTGAAACATTTAGCTTCTCTTAAACAAATTGAATTTTAATTCCATTTTTTAACTGACTTTGTCCCGGTTGACTGATGCTATTTCTTTCTTTTCTTTTTTGCTCAGATTTGTTTCTTTTCATATCACACATTTTTGGCTTTATTTATGATGCATTAAAAAAAAACTTTGCCCAATTTGATGTCAATTACCAAAATTAAAAAGATCACATGGCAGATTTTAATGTTTAGTTAGCCGATTTTTTGCTTTATCTATGATACATTAAAAAACCCTTGCCCAAAGTGATATCAATGAACAAAATTAAAAGGATCACAAGGCCCACTTTTAGAGATAGCATTTTTTTTATTCTTTAATTTAAATTTCCCTATCCCTACAAAAAAAAACAACATTGGAATATCCCCTACCCCACCACAAAATTAAACTTTTTTTTTACTTCGAAGTTTTAGACCAATTGCCTTGAAAAAAATAATAATAAGTTGTGATTTGGCTCAATAAATTTTGTCTCTCATGTTGTGCCTTTCAGGAGTTCGAATCCAAACATGTGACAAAAGGCAAAACGTGATTTTTTCCTTTTTTTCATCCATACAATTTGACTTATTCTTTCTTTTTTCATCCCTACGATTTGACTTATTCTTTCCTTTTTTCATCCCTACAATTTGACTTATTCTTTCCTTTTTTCATCCCTACAATTTGACTTATTCTTTCCTTTTTTTATCCCTACGATTTGACTTATTCTTTCCTGTTTTTCATCTCTACGATTTGACTTATTCTTTTCTTTTTTTCATCCCTACGATTTGACTTATTCTTTCCTTTTTTTATCCCTACGATTTGACTTATTCTTTCCTGTTTTTCATCTCTACGATTTGACTTATTCTTTTCTTTTTTTCATCCCTACGATTTGACTTATTCTTACCTTTTTTTCATCCTTACGATTTGACCTATTCTTTTAACCTTACTTATTCTTTTGATTTAAATGAAATATATATCCCACTTCGTCGAACTTAACAAATTATCAATTTTTATGTATTTACAAATCCGTTTCTCATATTTCAGTTTTCTTCCAAAGGTAGTATGTGGGAATATGACCTGAGACTTCAGCAAAATTACAAACACGGAGCAAACTAGACAAATTACAATTTTCGATACAGAATATAAAGATACACAATACAAATATAAACAAATACTCGGTTTGGTCGTCATTTTGAAGAAGAAGAATAAATGACTGTGAATCTGAACAGCAACTCTACAAGAAAATTAAAACAAATTTTCTTGTGAATTATTATCGCTTCTAATCAGCAGTTATACCAAACCAATCCTGCTCAACTCATCCTCAGGGCTATACTGTGGTGTTCTCCTCCCCATAGTATAGTGCAGACGGTTTGATATCATTCCATTTTCCCTTCTTGCTTTAGTTTTGTTTTTCTCTGTTTAAAGCTTTTTCCAATAGGCAATGTTTAGAAGTCCTCCAAAAAAAATGTCCCCCCAGATCCCAAATCAAATTCCAGTGAATGTGCCATAGTGAAAGATACCCATCTTGGCTGGTCAAGCACACTTTCTCAAAGTTCAAATGATAGCTCCAATTCGGAGAATAGGACAATGATAAGTGTAGGGGCTAATGTAACCATAAATGATGATAATGGGTTTCAAGAGGTCCTCTCTAGAAGTTCTAAAAAAAGGAAAAAAATCTCCCCAATTAAAAGCATTTCCCCTCTCCCTGCCCAAGATCCTCCCTCCAAAAACTTAGAAATTTACCTTAAAATTACTCCCACTACCCCCTTTGAAATAAAAATGATCACTGCAATAAGAGTTGCAATATTTAAATTGCTAAAATCAATGTTCTCTCTTAACATTAACCGTGATGGATCTCTGCTAATAGCTGTAGAAGATCAGAAATCAGCAGATACAATAATTAACCTTAAATCCCTTCTGAATACCCCAATTATTGCATCTAATTGGAACCCAAAACAATCACCAACAAAAATAGTAGTTTATAATGTTCCCCCAGAGATATCTACTCAGGAGTTAAAAGAAGGCCTTTCAGAAAGGGCTGGAAACACAATCCCAGTTGAGGATGTTACCCAACTTGGAAAACCCAACTCTAGTGGCCTAAAAACTAGTAGATCCTTCTTATTCACACTGAAGGATAAAATTGATATCCCAGAAAAATTATTCCTATTTGGGCAAATCAAACCACACAAGGAATACAAACCTAAGCCTATTCAGTGTCAGAAGTGTTTCAAACTGGGACACACAACAAACAAATGCAATGAAATTCTCCAAGAGTGTAGTAATTGTAAATCTTTCCATCCTAAAGAGCTGACAACTTGCAACAACACTCAGCCTACATGCATCAATTGCAAAGGCCCACATGAATCTACAAATAAATCATTATGCCCTGCATACAAGAAAAGAGCTCTAACACTCCAAATATCAACAGAGAAGGCAATCCCATACCCCTTTGCAGCAATGGAAGCAAATGCTGCCCAAGAATACCAAATAAAGCCTGTAATGAAACCAACCAAAACCCCCAAGTCAAATGCCCCCAATGCATCAAGCACCCCATATAAAACACCATCTTCTAAGCCCCCTAGCTCAAATCCCTATCAGAAGCAATCACCAAGCCAACAAGCCTCCTTGTCCGGTGAGATGAGGCCAGCCTGGCCCTCCCTCCCAAGAAGAAACAAACCAGAAACACTACCAGGAATCAATCCATTAACCAACAAACAGGATGCACTACCAAAAATGCAATCCCCAAATATATGCTTATTCATTCTAAACTGTAATGCAGTTCAGGCCATGAACATACATCAACTACAGAAAACAAAAATTATTGCAGAATTGGCAAAAATTTACATCCCAGATGATATGCTCATTCAAGCAAAAAAAGATCTTGCTTTACTCTTAACAAAGCTGAACATTGATACACATTCATATGAAGAATAAATCAACAACACAACATTTATCAATACTCCAATGGAATGTAAGATCACTCACAGAAAATAAGCTAAATGAACTAACATCATTTATGAATAATAATTCAATTAATATTGCTTGCCTCCAAGAAACTCATTTAACCCAAAATCAACAAATTAAGTCTCTGGGATATACTATCCTGAGAAAGGATAGATCTTCAGAGAGAAAAGGAGGTGGTGTAGCTTTATTAGTTAATAATAATATAAAATTTTGTGGCATCAATTTTCCAGATTTTGAAAATGATGTTGATGTAATTGGTATAAGCGTTTGGCTGAATAATTTAAAAACCTACATAATAAGCTTTTATAACCCTAATGGCCAAACTACAGATGCCAAGGATTTCTTTAATTATATAAATAATTCTAATATGTTAAAAAATATCATTATTTGTGGAGATTTCAATGCCCACAGCCTTTTGTGGGGGAATAAACCAGCAAATAAAGCTGGTAAATTTATTGAGCATATGACTTCAAATAATAATGAATTAGTTGTTGCTACCCCTCCAAACCTGAATACTTATTTCAACCCCAAAAGAGGCAATTTCTCCACAATTGACCTACAAATTGTGTCTTTAAATTTTTTGAACAAAATTTACATAAATAAAATTGATAGTCTATGTACAGACCACTTTGCTATAGTTTGCTCCCTAAATGAACCTGCTGAAACTTTATCTCATACATCCAAATATATCAACACTAAAGCAAATTGGTCTATTTTCCAAAATAAGCTAAATGATGAAATTACAAGTTTCACCCAAAGTTCATGCATTTCTAAGACAACAGTTGACACACATGCTGAAGCATTGACATCTTTACTAATAAATACAGCTAATCATGCTATCCCCAGGACAACACCTAAGAAAACATTCCCTAAACAAATTCCTAAAAAATGGTGGACAAATGAGTGCCTAAATAAATGGAGGATAAAAAAGGCAGCTAGGACAGAATTCATAAAAAAACCAACACCTACTACATATTTAAAAAAATTACAAGCAGAATCTAATCTAAAAAGGACTATAATAGATGCTAAATATAAATACTGGAATAATTTTGCAAATAATCTCTCCAGAGAAACAAATGAGCCAATTATCCATAAAGTCATAAGCCACATATGTGGGAAAAAGACTTCTCCCAGCCCACTCCTGTATGAGCTTATACATAATAATACCCATTATGACAATGATAATGAAAAGGCTAACCTATTTGCAACTCTTTTTGTTAATAAGCTAACATCAAATAATCAAAGCAAGCTGTCCACAATTCCTATGAACCCTAGTTACCAACCACGCCCAGGATCCGAGTACATAACTAATCCATTTTCAATCCAGGAATTGAATAATGCAATACATCATATTAGGTCCAAAACTAGCAGTAGCTATGACAATATACACCCTACATGGATAAAGAATCTCACACCTTCATACAAACAAGAACTGCTAAATTGTTATAATCACGCTTGGGCATCTTCTAGGTTCCCCAATATATGGAAATGTTCGTCCCTCCTACCAATCCTAAAGAAAAATAAACCAAAAGATAACCCTGAGTCTTATAGGCCCATAATGATTACACCTGTGATGGGGAAAATAATGGAGAAAATGATTTATCACAGACTCCTCTGGTTTGTTGAGAAAAATAACATGATCCCACACACTCAAACTGGATTCAGGAAATACCACTCCTCAACAGATGCTTTCATTTTGCTAACAAATGCAATAAATGAATCTTTCTCAAAAAATAATATCCTAGTGGCAGCTTTCCTAGATTTTGAAGGAGCTTATGACAATGTGAACCACCAAATCCTTCTAAATAAACTTGCAAACCTTGGAGTACCTCCTAAGCTAGTATCCTTTATTAAATCCTTCATAGAAGTGCGAAGTTTCATTGTTTGTGTTGATTCAGCCTCTTCACCCCAAAAGACAATATCCAAAGGCCTACCTCAGGGAGCAGTCCTCAGTTGCCTCCTTTTTGCCCTATATCTCTGGGACATGAACCTACCCCACACGAATCTACAATATGCTGATGGTCTGGTGCTATGGTCATTTGGCAACACCTTTCAGATAGCACAGTCAAATCTGCAAAAGTCACTTTTCCAGTTTGAAAAATTCTCTCAACATTCAGATTTACCCATTGCACCCACCAAGTCAAAAATAATCCAATTTCACCGGAAGCGAAACCATGTTAATGCAAAACTAACTCTAAATAAAACAACTATTCCAGAAGATAATAATATTAATTACCTAGGTCTCATGCTTGACCAAAAACTTAATTTTCACCTCCACATTTCAAACACAATAAAAAAATGTTATAGAAAAGCAAATATACTAAAAAGACTTCTTTCCACACCCTGGGGTTGTAAGGAGAAAACCTTACTCCAGTTTTATAAATCACATATAAGACCCCATATTGACTATGGTGCATGTGCAAAGACCCAGATGCAAAAAATTGAAACAACACAAAATGATATAATACGTCTCATATTTGGTCTTAGGAAACCCACAAGCACCAAGTTTCTGCTTATGGAGAGTGGATTAACAACAATAAGGGAGAGACGTAGCTTTCTCTTGATAAAACATCTTACAAAAATTGAATCAAATAGCTCACACACATTACATAATTGGTTAAGAAATCCAGCCATGTATAGAGGTATTGCAGATGAGTATGCCAATATTCAAAAGAAGTTCCCTGTACCACCAAAGTCTATTGCACCTACTTTCCCCCAATCCCCTCCATGGAATTGGTCATTTCCCATAATAAATACTGAATTTTCAAAATGGAATAAAGATTTAACCCCCATTGCTTTTGTCCAGAAAAAATTTGCAGAACTTAATACAATTACCTATAAAAATCACTTCCAAATATTTGTTGATGGGTCAAAAATGGATGAGAAGGTTGCAAGTGGTGTTTTCCTTCCTCACCTGAAAATTGCAATGGGCGAGAGATTATTTAATAATTTATCTATAATGTCTGCTGAGTTAAATGCCATAATCATGGCATTAGAACACCTTAAGCAAAACCAACCTTTGATTGAAAATTCGAATAATATTATCATCTATTCCGACTCTTTATCAAGCCTTGAGTTGCTGGCCTCAGCTCCTCAATATAAGTTGGACATTGACACTTATCATTGTCTCAGTATTATTGATAATCTTGCTTCAAGTGGCATAAAAACTTACTTTCAGTACATTCCTAGCCACTCTGGCATAAGTGGTAATCATCAGGTTGATGAAATAGCAAAAAATGCTATAAATATTGACCAGCCAAGTGGGAGACCAATCCCAATTAGAGATATTTACCGATGGAGGCTATCAGATATTAATTTTAATAAGATTAATCCTATCCTTTCCCCCTTTCCCAATAAGTATCTTTCTAAAATTTATCATAGAATTCGTTCTGGTGCAAATGGACTAAATTTCCTTGCATTCTCATATAAGCTTTCTAATTCAAGTGGCTCAATTCCCCTGTCCCCTCTTTGCAGGCATTGTAATATGAATAATGAAACAATTGACCATTGCCTATTTGAATGTAATATGCTGAGGTCTGCACAACATACCTTGCTTTGTAAACTGTTAAAATGCTTCAAACACCACAAAATCCCACTATCAGCCAAGAGCCTAGCCAGCTATACCTGCACACAGAGCATAGAAATCGACATCTATCATCTTATATTTGAACTCCTAGAGTCAAAAGATCTGCTGAAAGATATCTGAATATACCTAATAAATATGAGGCAATCAAGCCAGTAGCTCTGTAGCCCACAGAGTGAAGCAAAAGGAAAAGGGCTAAATAGTTTTATTGAAAAGCCCGCCTGCTGTTAAATAGAAGAAGAAGAAGAGAATGCTTCGAAATTCTAAATAATAATAGGGTTAGGTTAAACTGAGAGTCTTTTCTTTAAAGAACATCAGTCACAATAGGAGTATATTTCAATTGCAATGTCAGGGGTGGATCCAGGATTTTTTTAGGGTTGGGGGGGGGGGGGCAAAATAGGTTGATCCGATAAAAAATTTAGGGGGGGGGCAAAATAGGTTGATCCGATAAATTTGCGTTAGGAGCAAGTTTAATTAACGCAAACTTGAGTTAATTAAGTAAATTACACTACTTTAGACTACGCTAGGGGGGGACCGCGCCCCCTCACCCCCTCTGGATCCGCCATTGTGCAATGCATAGGCCTACTGTATAATATTATTTTCAAACTTTAGATCACTATAAATTACGATTTCCTAAGAGTTAAACGTAAATTTTAAAAGCATTCAAGCAGGGGCGTAATTTCGTCAAGATCCTGGGGGCGGGGCAAAGGTGGACGAAATTTTCTCAGATCAAGTGAAAATAAAGAATGAGCCATATGGTACCATGAATGCAAAGAAATACTGAAGAAAACTGACCAGTTTCTCTGAATTATGCAGGCTTATCTTAGTTTTGACAAGATTTTTGAAGAAATTTCGAAGAAATTATATATTATGGATATTATATAGGGATATGGAAATATTTATATATTATTATGGATATATTGATATCACTTGCGCTATCAGTTGCAATGATTCTGGGACTGGCAATAAAATAAACATTTGAAAACCTCTATATTGCATTAAGTTGTGGTGGGAATTTTTTTTTTCTAGGTGCTTATTTTGATTAAGGGAAAGAGGCGACCAGACAAAATGCCGAAATTTTGCTGCAGAATTCAAAACTTTACCCTCAACAAAGTTAAAAAGGGTTTTACTGAATCAGTATATAAAACTAGTAGAATCTGATGCTACTACATATCACCGTTTGGTTAAATATTTAATGAAAATTGGTGCCCAGAACAATGGAGTTGGCGCCCATTTGAAGGGTCACTTAAGGTATGGTGGGCAGCGGCGTCAAATCATAAAAATGTAAAAGACGCTAGTGTTTTTAGTTTCTTTACAGAAAAACATATTTCTGAAAATATTAGACTGAATAGTTGCTTTTCGTTGATTTCTTCAAATGAAAACACCCTGAAAAGGAATTTCCCAAGTTTAGGGAAAGCAATCCCCCCCCAGTGGCACCCTTGGCTTTAGATCTGATCAAATGAAGATGGATCTCAACGGTAAATTTTCTCTTCGAGTGTAGTGCCCTCTTAAGTTGATCATTATTGTAAGATAATACCAGAGTAGCAAAGAGGACAATATTCTTAAACTAGAAATCTGTTCCAAGTCATATAATTTAATTAAAAAAAAAAAATAAATCGCTATTTCAAGTTTTTAATGTGCTTTTCATCCCAATAATTTAATCAAGTAATTCCAATACACGTAAATACATAAATATCATACATGGTACCACAGTGAACATTAATGAGCCTCTCCACTCCATATAACAGGATTCTGGTTGGAATTTCCAAGGACTTGTGAAAAAAATGGTATCAATTTAGTGGTTCATCTTTCCAGAATTTATCAGGTTAATCAAACAATTCTTACTTTATAATATACACAAAAAATGTGGTCAACGTATTTTCTATTCGAAAACTACTGCCATTAACTTTTTTCTGATATTTTAATTAATTGTAAAAAAAAAAATTAATAACAGCGTGCATATTTGAAGAATGCTAATAAAAAATTCATATTTTTAATTTAAAAATTCACATTTTTTTTATTAATAATAAATTCATATAATAAAAAATGTGAGAAAAAGCGTGCATATTTGGTTGATACTATTAATCAGTATCTCAAAACCTTTCCTTTAAGGTATATTTTAGGTTTTACTGGTACTCCTTGTAGGATCACAAAACGGTCAGTCCAACTGCTAGGACATTTTAGTACAATGACAAATTTGAAGGATATAATTTGATCTTTTTTCTATTTTGCCTCATTGTATTATTGTTATTTTTCTGTATTTTTATGTATGAAAGTGACTTTTAATAGTGCCTACAATGTTAGTTAAATCACAGCTGCTTTGTTGGTGAGGAGGCAGTGACAGTCTTTCTACAACTTCTAAGCAGAGTCTTCAAGACTTAGCTGACTCAAGACTAAGACTCGAGCTGATTCAAGACACAAAACTTACTCAAGCTGACTCAAGACTAAGCTGATTCTTCAAGACTTAGCTGAATGAAGACTAAGGGCCAAGACTAAGACTCAAGCTGACTTGAGATTTTAAGAAAATATCAAGCTTAAGCTGAGTCTTCAAATTTCAGCTGACTCAAGAGCCTAGACTAAGACTCAATCTCACTCAAGACTCAAAACTAATTCCAGATGACTCAATACTTCAAGACTCAGCTGAATCAAGACTTAGCTGAATTTTCAAGACTCCTGACTCGAGCCCAGTCGTCTTCAAGAAAGCTCTATACTAAATTTAAGTTTTTTAATATTTTTGTGATAATAATTGTTCAATGAACACTATGCTTGAATATATTGTTTATACCATGCGTGCAGTGGTTTTTAGTGCCCAGAAGCACTAAAATCAGCAGCAGGAAAAAGAAAAGGAAATCAAGGTGCTTTTTCGCACAGAAAATCTGAAAAAAACATTAAATAAGGAATCTAATACTAATAATTTACTTTATTTTTACTTTATTTTACTTCCATATGGAAGGTGAAACCACTAAACTGATACAGAAAAACTTAAACTATGACTCAGAAAACAACTTTTACTATGTTTAACAATATTTATAAACACTTTGTCCATATGGAAACATCAATATAACACAAAAAATGTGCACAAATATACAAAAACTGAAAAACTTAACTCGCATAGTTGCTTAAGCAGCAACTAATTGCATTTCACAATAGGCACCGGGATTTGAAATTGAGAAACATGGAAAATTCTTAATTATAGGTAACTCTGTTTGATATTCTTATGAAAATGAGAATAGTGACTCGAGCGTGATTTTGGCGCTTGAACTGTGCCTTATGGACTATAAAAGGGAGCTAGCATGTGAAATATTCTTTGGCTTAACTAAGAATAGTGACTCGAGCGTGATTTTGACGCTTAAGTTATGTCTTATGTGCCATAAAAGAACGTCAGCATGAGATATACTGGAAGCCAATTTTGGCGCTTAAGACCACGATGCTGTAATAAGCTAATACTACTAGGCAAAAATAGTGCTGTTTTAAGATCCCCACCCCCCTTACCTCTTATTGCCTTTGAGAGCTGAAATCACAACGACTTGTGAAATGTACAGGTAAAATTTCTTGCGTATTAAATTTAGTATAGTGTAAAGTTATAATATATTTGTATTTTAGAACATATTATATTACAGTATTTCATGACATCCCACACTGTTCATAATATGCTATTTTATGATTTTTTTTTTTTAATACTGCTATTTTATTATTTTTATATTCATCTTCTGATGATGCAAAGGGACGTTGTTAAGTCTGACATTCAATAACGACATTTAATAAATTTTAACAATAACAATTTAATAATGATATTCATTTTCACATTTAATTTCAGGTCACTTGTTGTTTGACCAATATTTATTTAGACCAATATAGTTTGACCAATATTTATTGCTTCTGGTGTCCTACATAGCACAAGAAGCGATTATTTGTAAATAATGACATTTAGCGACAATTAATAACAATAGCAATTTTACTAATAATAATAGTTTAATGTTTAATGGTGGCTTGCATAGCAGAAGAAGGAATTATGTATGAAGAATGACATTTAATGATAATTTATAATTTTCAATGATAACAATATTAATAATGACAATAAGTATGACTTATAATATTAATGTTGGTAATTGGATTACTGTTTATTTCTTCAAGTGCCTTGAATAGCATAGACTTGATATTCAATATTGACCTTTTATAAATTTTAACAATAACAATTTTAATAATGATAGTTTGACATTTAACTGAAATTCGACATTCGATAACAATGAATTTTAAGAATTATATTAATTTCATTATATTAAATTCAAACCTAATTTCAATCCTGTGACTTTGACTACTGTTTTTTGCTACTGGTCATGGACACCTATAAGTTAGATGGAAAAATACTTCATATCCTTGAATATCCATATATACTTTATTATTTTCATTAAAGAGCCACTTATTGTACAACCACACGATTTTCCCTTTAAATATATAAAATTTGAAAAGAAGGGGGAGGGGTGTTGACGCTTCCCTGCCCCTCTTATGGGCGCCCATGCTACTGGGGCCTTGCATATCATCTTATGCTGTTCATAACATACTAATTTATGTTAGACTTTTTGATAAATAGCACTATTTTATTATTTTTCATATTTATATTCACTTTCTTATGATGCAGGGGACATTGTTAATTTCAATATTCAATATTGACATTAAATCAGGGGCGGATCCAGGATTTTTAGGCGGGGGGCAAAATAGGTTGATCTGATAAACTTGCGTTACGAGCAAGTTTAATTAACGCAAACTTGCGCTAATTAAGTAAATTACACTACTTTAGACTACGTTAGGGGGCGCCCCCCTTGCCCCCTGGATCTGCCACTGCATTAAATGAGACTTAATCTAACAATGTTAAATTGACGTTTATTTCAATCTTGTTAGTGGGACTACTGCATGTTGTTTCTGGTGTCTTGTATAGTATCAGTTTGACATTACACAATGAAACTTAAGGACATTCAATAGTTTTACCAATAAAAATTTAATAATTATATTAACTTTGTCATTTAATTTTAATCTTGTTAGTTGGACTGCTGTTTGTTGCTACTTATGGTAGACAAGGGTGGATCCAGGATTTTTTTTAGGGGGGGGGCAAAATAGGTTGATTCAATAAACTTCCGTTAGGAGCAAGTTTAATTAACGCAAATTTTTGTTAATTAAGTAAATTACACTACTTTGGACTATGTTAGAGGGGGGGCCCTCCCCTGGATCCGCCACTGATGGCAGAAGAGATTAGTTATCAACAGTGTTTTGATTACCAAAATTTCCAAAGAAGAGAATATCCCCAGACTAAAGTACTATTTGGGTTTAAATACATAAAAAAATTGATTAATTTCTAATAAATATTTTTTCCACTTGCCATCAGTTCTAACAGGGAATTTGTCTTAGGGCATTTAACTTGCTGAGGTGTCAAGAAATTTCTTGGCTTATTAATATAACCAATGTTTTTCAATTAATTTGCCTATTTTGTGCTGTGAGACAAGTTTGACAAAAAATAAAACCTCTATTGAATAATAATTTCTATAATCCTTCCATTGCATATTTTTTTTTACCTATTTTTTTTATTACAAAAACATAATTTAATCTAAATTTCAAAATTAATACCTTACATTAGTCCATATACCCTTACACAAATTTTGGAAAAGGAATTGAATGTTGAATGAGTATTAAAAGTTAAAGTTGTCGAGAATAATTTTTGTCTGTGTCCTTTTTGTTTTTCTTGTTTTTGTTTTTTGTGTTTCCATTTGTTTTTTGTTTCATTTTCTTATTTTCCTCTCTAGTGCATTTTTGTTGTGTACAGAGGGTAACAATAAATTATTATTAACCTAATTTTTTGACAAACATGACACATTTCATCGTAGATCATTCTCCAATCTGATTAAACAAGCTCCGATCGAACAAGTCAGTGATTCTGCAAGCAACAAAACCCCTCTTTATGACAAGTTCAATTTAAAATCTAATATCTGATATCGAGTTGACTTTCTAAGTAGCTCTGACCCTCCAAGCAACAAAACCCTGTTTCATAACAATTTAAAAATCAAGTTTAATGTCCGACATAACCTCGATTTTCTTGAAATTACTCAGTCCATTTCCAGGACAATTTGAAATTCATATTTAATATTGTGTCAAACCGTTTCTCTAAGCAATAAAACCCATTTTTATAATTTTTTTCTAATCAACTTCTATTCTCTAAGTAACAAGGCCCATTTTTATGATAATTTGAATTCCAAAATTAATACCAGTTAACCAAATAACCAGGTCACAAGTCACTAAGCAAATTTTTTACATGACAATTTTAATTCCAAATTCAATACCCAATATCGAACCAATTTTGAAAAAACAAGACCCATCTTTATAACGATTTGTTTATCAAAATATCTTTCAGGAATTGATAAATAATGGCAACTTACTAGCACTTTATAACCAACTATATTTCTTTCTCTCTGATTATTTGTTAAGGCTTGCCTAAATTAAAAAAAAAAAAGAAAAAAAAAAAAAAAACAGAAAAGAAAAAAAAGAAAGAAAATCCAGTAGACCGTCTTACTTGCCTAGTAAATCTTTTGTATATACGGTACAAATATTTGGGAGCTATTTATACTTAGTTTAAAAATCAACTCGTTTACCAGTAGGCTATTACTATAGTATATAGCAGTAGGCTATATACTTGCCAATTGGGGTTATGTTCTAAGGTTAAAATTTTGAAATATAGTCCTCCTTTTTCTGTATCAGTTGACTCATGATCAGAGACCAACACTTATTAAGAATTTACCATGATAGAACTACTGGGATTGGAACATATTCTTTAGAGTATCTTTGAGGAGTGTGAATTTGTTTTCTTTGTCCCGGGGGATGTTTAACTTTGATGAACCAAGACTTCTGAGACGATCACCAAGTCCTAAAACATAGAAATTAAATAAATGAGTATGGAAGCAATTTATCTAAAATTTATTTTAAATAAAAAAATTAAAGAATTTAAAACTAATTTCCTAACCTTTTGAACCTAGCCAAGGTTGAAATTCATTAATTTGTTTGACTGTTTCTTTGTAAAAAAAAAAAAATACATACAAAAATACATGACTTACATAGCTAGGGAACTTGATTGACTTTTTTTTGCACATCTTTTTTATGGTCCAACACAGTTTAAACTATCATGATTTAATACATAGCTATAGGCTAGGCTAGTAGGAAAACTATAGAACTATAGCTATAGAACTATAGAACTAGACTAGTAGGACAACTAGTATAACTATAGGCTAGTAGGAACTTTATTTTTTTGCAATTTGAAGTTTCATCAAATTCTTTCTCAAGTTTTTGTAAAATTCTTTCTGATTTTTGTATATTCCTAGACCAGGAATACATCCTATAAAAATTTAAATCCAACCAGAGTAAAGGAGTATGAATGAATGAATGATTTTATTCAGTGACTAAACCTGTGAGACTTATTGGACCGGAAACTGAGATGGGGTACAAAAGAAAATCAGCAACATAGGCTAGTCAATAATAAATTATTGATTTATTAGGAGGGTTTTTCCCATACAAGTTTGCTTCAGGGAATCGGAGCTGTATACTTTATTATTAAATAAACCAAGTGTGTTGATGTTTAGTAGGAACTTTATTTTTTTGCAATTTGAAGTTTCAATTCAATATAGTTGATATGCATGTATATACATTACAACATTCCAATGTGTTTTAAAATATATATGTAAAGTATTAGAACATTAGAGAACCCTATTGTAAAGGTTTTTATGGCTTCAACCACTTAGAAGATCACAAGTCACACAGATTCCTTCCTAGTGAATGACAATACTCTTCTTCCTCTTGAAATTTTCTATTAAAAATATTATTAAGCTCTTCTTCAACAAAATTATGGTACATTATTTTTATAGTACAACATGGTTTAAACCATCATGATTTAATACATAGCTAGGGAACTTAATTGAGTTACGGAATATAAATTAATTAGTATGTTTATGACTTTGTCTGTTTTAATCAGTTTAGGAATTAGTCTGTTTAGGACTTCGTCTGTTTTAATCTGTTTATGAATTAGTCTGTTTAGGAACTAGTCTGTTTAGGACTGCTTAGCCAACATTAAACCATGATAATTTTATTTAGTTAATTGCTCGCTATGGAGTCAACCTAGTTTAGATCACAGCAATTTCATAGGTCATTAAGGAGATCAAGGGGCTTGTGGATCCTAGGTGATTCAGTGTGATACGTTCTTTTAACCAACATGAAACAAAGAATTAAAAGTAATTGGATTTTAGCAAACTGCAATTTTTCATAAAAAATGCAACAAAATAAAATCAAAGGCTAAAATTGGGAGTTGTGTCGTGAATATCACATATAAGTGAATCTGATATTCACGACACAACTCCCAATTTTAGCCTTTGATTTTATGGAATCAAAGCAATGTGATTTAACAGAATTAAACATCCTTTATTTCCTTCTGGAACGTATATCAGCAACAGGGAAAGAATATGCTTGTTTTCGAGAGCAACCGTCTTCGTAGGATACTGCACCAGCATTGTCAGATTGTGAAACCAACTATTATGCTTAGACGATTGGAAGATATGCAAAAAATAAACTAGACGTTTTGCCCCAAATACAAGATAACTTTTACCTCGTGTTTTTTACCTTTTGTGGCAGCACCGTATTGGAAATTATCTGGAGAGATTACGTTATCAACCAGACTCTTCGCTCTTTTTCATACCCGTTCGTAGTCATACATATGTTTTTGATCAACATAGATGACACTGTTGATCAACATAGATGACACTGCTATTCATATCGTAGAATCCACACTTAACAGAGCGGTACACGAGTTGCAGCACAGTTTATAGAATTAGCAGTATGATCATTCTCTATCTCTCCCATTATAAAAACCCGGACAGGGGTGCGAGTGCTCCGGAGAACGTTTTTGCAGATAGAAACATAGGCGTTATTAGATCTTTTCGCGGGTAGACAAGTCAGATTTCTTTTGGACACGAAACAAGTGGAAACCCGCTATTACGAATAATGCACTTGGTAACCATTTCTCAGTGATTGACGATAACAAACTAATCCGCTAAGGCAGAAACAAGTGGGAGGAGCTTTTTGTTCGCACCGAGACCGAAGACCAGAAATTATCTGCGATAAGCTTACTGTCTATAAACTGTGAGTTGCAGTTAGAGGGACAACGAAGAAGAGGAAGATCCAAGAAGAATCTTCGCTACGCCTACCAGTAGCACTCAATGGATATCAAGACGATTGCCATACCTGGTAGGAGGACCTCAGGGCTTTGGAACGCATAAGGGATGACTGGTGTCTCTTTTTGGATGGTCAATATGTCTCTCTCAATATTAACTAAAGTTTAAGATGAAAGAGAAGCAGAGCAAGATTAATAAAATTAACAGTTTTGACTTCAGAATATAATATATACTACCTATTGACCTGTCTTCTAGTGAGTTTGGAATTTTCCAGGATCCAGATCGTTCCTGCAGTCTGAGAAAATCCTTAGCAACTGTAATAAATACGTTTTCTACTTCATTATAGTTTTCAGCAACACTAATCTCATGGAAAGTAGCATCATATTGACAGCTTAGGTTTGAGCCTTCTGTGTATGTAACTTCCCTTTAAATAAAATATGTACTTTAGTCTTAGACATCAAAAAGGAAATAAGCAAAATTAGGGGTAGAGACACTAACTACCAATCCATGTGATTAAAGGGGACGGGTACATAACATATGATGAGATATAGATGATTTTGAAGACCACACTGCCTTTCCATGACGACAAATAAAGTTCAAACAGGGATAACATCCTATTAATAGACAGTGATAAATTTCACAACAATACTAGATATTTAGGTCAGTGACCATCATCAATAGTAATACTAAACTAAACCCATTAAAAACAACAACTTATATACAAATAAAATAAACTAAATATTGTTTAATAATCTTATTTGTTCCAAAGCAAAAACAGAAGCAACTCTCTTTGACCTTCTTGGATCTGGTTCGTTAGCATTGAATGAACTAACATTTGGACAGAGGTTAATCGCATTGGGTGAATTGAACTTTACTCTATCTGATTTTAATAAATTATCGCAAATAGACTTCAAACCAAATTGTCCCGTGTCTCTATTTAAAGCCATATTCTTGAATAAAATTTTCTTAATTTCAAAAGTTTCACGAACATTTTGCTTTAAACGTCGGTCTCTAAAAATCAAAGAGACATTATCGAACAAAATAAAATGGTCTGAAAAATTAAAAATATGTTCCGAAAGGTCTGAAGTGAAGTTTTCAGGCTTAGAATTTTGCTTTAAAGCCTAGGAAATTTAGTCTTTATGCTGTAGTAATCTCATTTCCAAATTCTGGTTAGTACGTCCCACATACTAGCTTGCCTAGTAATAATTTAACAAGGCATGCCTTTGTGTCCCTAGGCCCAAACCATAATATTATTCGTGTGTTTTTGTCAGTGATTAAGGTTTAAGGTATCTTCGTTTCTGTGTATTTGATTTTTCTTCCTTTTAAGTATACTTTACTCCGCTTGTTTTGTATAAAAGTGGGTTATAAATAAATTATAATTATTATTATTTATACGAGCTTACACAAGTACATGGGATCTGATAGACCCAACTTTGTTGTCCCAATGAAGTCATCAGAATTTAGAAAACTACCCTTCCTTAGAAAACTACGATCCTTCTCAGAATTTAGAAAACTACCCAAAGTACTACTACTCTTTAAAGATACCTTTAGACCGTTGCTCTGTAAAATTCTTTTAAGTTTTTCACTTAGCCTGGGTGAACAAAAAACATCCTTCTCCTGAATTGTTTCCAAGGCTTCCTTAGAAATCTTTAGACACTTTTTCCTTCTTTTTGAGAAAGTCTGGTTAATTAACCAATCTGGATACATGCTGCTTATTTGTATTTTTCTTAGAAAAGACAAATCCTCCTCAAAAATTTCGGATAGCAAATACAGAAGATCCGGTCAGCTGAAGAAATGATCAAACGAATTTTTACTTGGCGAGCGTGACCGGAGATAAATTTTAAAATCCAGACTGTTTTCACTTTTTAAAAGAAGAACATCAAGAAAAGGAAGTTTCCTACCCTCTTCTAATTCAACAGTAAATTTTAAATCACCGACCAAACAATTAAGATGTTCCAAAACTTATTTTAATTCCTCCTCTCCATAATTCTATACTGAGATTACGTCATCCATAAACCGGCCCCAAAAATTATGTTTTAAAAAATATGACTCTAGCGCAATTGTTTCAATATTTTAACAAAAAATATTCGCTAATAATGGTGATAAAGGGGCCCCCATAGGTAAACCATTTACTTGTTTGAAAAATTCCTTTCTAAATTAAAAAAAAATAAGAGAACTTATTGCACAACCTTACTAAATACATACTTACAGAAACTTCCAAATCCGTTTTACCACTACAAATTTCTTAATAGCTTTCTTTCTAGAAGAGTTTCGGCTGCTTCTACATCAATATGTGTGTACATTGATACAATGTCGAAGCTTGAAAGCAAAGAACTTGAAGAAATTTCTACTTCTTTTAGTTTTTCAACCAAATTCGAAGAATTCTTAATATAAGAAATTTGTATAGACAAAAGTGGTTTACAGATTGATATTAACCACTTGTTCAAAATACTTGTCGGTGATCTTGTACTTGACACAATTGGTCGTAATGGTAGGTTCGGCTTGTGGATTTTGGGAAGTCCATATAATTTAGGGCACAAGGAACTGTGTGGCAGGCATTTGTAATAAAGTTGAGGTGTAATTTTTCCTTCGTCCTTCAAGCACTTTAATTTGTTCTTAAAATTATTTGTATAAGAGTCTGTCAGATTATATGAATGCTTTTTGTAGTTTTTTTCAGGATTTTAAAGACCTTTGAAATCCTTTTTGAAGGATTTTATCAAATCCTTTATTTTGACTCATAGTCCTCAGTACTCATCACAACTAAAGTATTACCCTTATTTGATTTTGTACTAGTAAATGAAACATCCTTTTTTAAGTTTTTTAGAATCCTTATGTCATTGATGAACGTACTAGGAAATTCCGGTTTCAATAAAAAAAATTGAAAGGGTTTTCATGGTGGAAGCTCTTATCAAGCTAACATCTTTTATGTAAGCTAACAGGCGTGCCAAGTAAAAATTGGTTTGATCATTTCTTCAACTGACCGGATCTTTAGTATTTGCTCTCCGAAAGTTTTTGAGGAGGAGTTGTCTTTTCTAAGAAAAATACTAATAAGTAACATGTATCCAGAGTAGTTAATTAACCAGACTTTTTCAAAAAGAAGGAAAAAATTTCTAGAGATTTCTAAGGAACTTGAAAACAACTCAGGAGAAGGATGCTTTTTGTTCCTTACCATATGTACCCAGGATAAGGGAAAAACTTAAAGGAATTTTATAGAGTAATGGTCTAAAGGTAGATTTAAAGAGTAGTAATACTTGGGGTAGTTTTCTAAATTCTGGGAAAGGTCTAACGCTATTGGGGCAATAAAGTGGGGTCTACCAGATCCCATGTACTTGTGGAAGCTCACGTATGGGACCTACTAATCAGAATTCAGAAATGAGATTACTACAGCGTAAAGACTATATTTCATCGGCTTTAAAGCGAAATTTTAAGCCTGAAGATTTCACTTCAGCCCTTTCGGAACATATTTTTAATTTTACAGACCATTTTATTTTGTTCGATAATGCCTCTTTGATTTCTAGGGACCAGAGTTTACATAAAAAAATTTCGCGAAACTCTTGAAATTAAAAAAAAAATTATTCAAGAATATGGCTTTAAATAGTTACACGGGTGAATTTGGTTTGAAATCTATTTATAAAAATGTATTAAAATCAGATAGAGTAAAGTTCAATTCACCCAATGCGATTAACTTCTGTCCAAAGGTTAGTTTATTCAATGCTAACGAACCGGATCCAAGAAGGTCAAAGAGACTCGCTTCCGTTTTTGCTTTGGAAAGAATAAGATTATTAAACAATACATATGTAGTTTATTTTGTTTTCTATATAAATTATTGTTTTAAATGGTTTTAGTTTAGTATTACTGCGGATGACAGTCACTGCACATGTGACCGAAATATCTAGTATTGTTGTGGAATTTATCACTGTCTATTAAAAGGATTTTATCCCTACTTGAACTTTTATTTTTTTTATGAGATAGATAAATAGAGAGAGTGAGAAACACAAAGAAAGAGATTGGGAGAGTCTTTCTTAAAAAAGAGACAGAGGGATTAGTTTTATGGGTAGACTCACAAAACACAGTCAGGGTTCAGTCCAAAAATGCCTCAAGATAAAGGGACACCGTTGTAGCAAACCCAGATTGATTAAGAGAATCTTTAAAACCCACAAGCTACGAATTAAATTCGTAATTCGTAGAGAATCTGTGAGTCCAACTCACAGATTCTCTTTGAGTCCATTCTCTACCGTGAGTAGAGAATACTGTGAATCCACAATTTTTCTGTGATTCCTTCCTCTACCGCATATTACAAGTAATTTTGTTATTTTTGGCGTTTAATACAAAATCCCTACAATGAACTGTGCCATTGAATTGAAAAGCGCCTTTCTTGCAATCTGTGCAATTTTTTTCTTACTGGCCTACAACTATCATTTTGAAGTTATTTCTGTTACTTCGTATTATTATTTGTTTACTATTATTATTATTTTTTAATTATTTTGTTACAATTAATACTGCTTTTATAAAAGCTCTATAAGCCGTAATCTGTCCCTTCCAGATAGAAAATTCTTGACATCCTGGCGGTACATCTTGACATTTAGTAAAGGATCCCCTCAAAATTCCCTCAAGATTTCAACTTGATATCCTTAGCTATTTCAGTGATATTGCAAATACACCGTTTTGATAACCAGGGTGCATATAATGTCTTTTTGTATAGTTAGGCATCCTCCCCCTCAACAATTCCTGGAAATATCAGTTAATACCTTTAGCCGTTTCTGAGATATGACAAATAAGTCCTCTTCACCACTGGTTCCACATGATGTCTCTTGATCCGGTTCAATATCCTCCTAAATTTTCCCGGACAGATTTAATTTAATATCGTAAACTTAATAAAGTTTTCTTAGTGTCGATAATCCATTTTTACATCCTTGATGAACTTGGTGTCTTTATTCAATATCCCTCTCCTAATTTTGTGAAGATTTCAGCTTGATGCCCTTAGCCATTCTTGAAAAATTGCAAATGCATCCTTTTGATGACCTACATGAAGGTAGTTTATTTTGATTTAATTCAACACCTCCTCACCATTCCCTCAAAGTTTTAACTTAATGCCCCTAGAAGCTTGTGAAATGCTCCAGATATACCTTTTTGACAACCTAGATCTACATAGTGCCTTCTTATTTAATTTAATATCCCAGCCAAAATTCCTTGAAAATTTTAAATTAACATCTTTTGTCGTTACTAAGATGTTGCAGATACGTCTTTTTGACAATTTTGAAGCACATTGTATTTTTCTGATTTATCTAAATATTTTAGAAAGTTTTAACTTGATAACCTTAGGTCTTCCTGAAATATTGGAGATACATACTTTTGACGACTCGGATGCATATAGTGTCTTTTGATTTGGTTCAACAAGCCTTGACACCTTCAACTTTCCTGATATATAACAGATGCACTCTTTTGACCACTTGGATGCACATAGTTTCTTCTGATTAGTTCAACATCCTCCGAAATTCTCTGAAAGCTTAAACTTGATCTGCATTGATGCATTACCCTTATGCATTGCAGATATTCCCTATAAATAGCTTGGATTCAAATAGTGTCTTTTCACTTAATACAGCATCCCCCTCAACCCTTTAACGTTCCCTGAAAGTTTGAACTTTATACCCTTAGCCATTTCTAATCTATTGTAGATAAACTCTTTCGACAACCAGGATGCAAACAGTGTATTTTGATGTATTTAAACAACCCATTACCCTCTAAATTCCTCTAAATTTTTAAGTTAATAGGCATAGCCGTTCTTGAGATACTACCCACAAGTCCTCCTGACCACCTCAATGCATATAGTGTCTTTTTAGTCAGTTCAACATCTTCTTCATCAACAGTTTTAACTTAATATCCTTAGCCATTCGTGAGATACTGCAGATACCCCTTTTGATTTCCAGGATGTACGTAAATTATTTTGAATTGGTTCAACATCTCACTAAACGTACCCTGAAAGTTTCAGCTTACCCTTTTAGCCGTTCCTGAGATGTCACAGATGCATTCTTTTGACAACCCGGATGAACATAGTGTCTTCTGATTTAGTTCAAATGCTCTGAAAGTTTCAACTTAATACCCTTAGTTGTTTTTAAGATATTACATATATACTGTTTTAAAAACATGGATGCATATAGTGACTATCGATTTTGGTTACCACCCACCTCAATATACACCAAAAATTACGACTTAATACCCTTACCTATCTTTTAGATATTGTAGATGCTCCCTTTCGATATCTTGGATACACATTGCGTATTTTCAATTACTTAAAAATTTTCCTCACATTCTTTGAAAATTTCAACTCACCCTTAGCTGTTCTCCCTAAACAGCACCGAGAGTTACACCTTAATATCCTTAGCCATTCCCTACATATTGCAGATATGACTTTTTGGCAAATTGAATGCACGTGGTGTCTTCTGGCTGAGGTCAACATTCCCCGAAAGTTTTAATTTAACACTCTTAGTTTTAAAAAGTTGTAACTAATACCTGACATATTGAACCTCTGCCCCTTTGACGATCTGATCAGGCTCAGTGTTTTGGCTTAGTTCAATATCCCTCTTAACATGCCCCGACAGTTTCAATTCAATTTCCTTAGTCCTATTCTTAATTTCTGTTTTGTTCATTTTTGGTTTCTTTTATTCATCGATAGTAATTTAGGGCTGTTTAAAGTTTGAATTACTATAGGAATTATCCCTGCTTGGCATATGTTTTAATGTGGCTCTTTATTTTTCTTTGAAATACATCCCTTTCGGGAAGTTTTTTAAAGCCTCCATTTTTACACCCTCCCAAAAAGTCCACATTCCCCTTAAATCTTTCCTTGCGATATCCTCCCACCCCATTCGGGGGCGTCTTGCTTTTCGTTTGACCCGAGACGATTGACCGACAAGGACAATCTTTGGCAAAAGTAAATAATAAAAATAACAAACGATCTAAGAGAAGAAGAATATAAATTGGAAATATTTCAATAAAAGGCGAATTAAAAAATAAAAAACAAACCTCGATTTCTCCAAGTCTGCCTTATTACCAACTACCCCAATAATGACATCCCGCTGGGATATTAGTTCCAAATATTTCTGGGCTTCTACAAAACTGTCGTGATTTGTTATGCTATATACAACAATGTAAGCATCTGTCCATAACAAATAACGGGATGGATCTCGACCCTCCTAGAATCGAAAGTATTTTAGTGTCTCCAATATTAAAGTAATTAAGTAACAATAAATAATAACTTTCAGTTCTAATAAAGCAGCAAACAGCAAAGGGGAAAGCGAAACAGCACAAAGCAGAATAATATACAAAACCAAATTCTTGCATTTCTGTACTTTTGGACGCTAAAAAACACATATGACATTGAAGATAGAAAATTGAATTTTGATCGATGAACTAGCCAAGTTATTTATTTAACAATTATTTTATTTTTTTATTGATTTTATTGTTTTATATTTATTTTTTTACCTTAGACTTTTTGTTACTATCTAGTATTTTGACTTGTTTAGGAGAAGCCCAACTAGTTGAAGTTTTGCCCCTGTAAGTTTAAAATTTTTTGAAGGAAATTCAAATTCGACAAAAATTGCGTACCACTGAAAATAAAAATGTGTTTCACTATAAGGCTTTATTTCAAATAGCCTAAATATTATGTTTCAATGGATTAATTTTTTTATAGGGGGGAGGGGGCTGAGTTTAGTCTGAGTGTGACTTTACTCAGATTGAGTCTAGCGTAGTTTACTGCTTAGCTGAATTTTGGGTAGTTCATATCAATTTTGGCGGTTTTAATTTATATTGGCCGTTTGTGATTTCTGCTAGATCTCATTTTGGAAAGATTCAGTTATGAGGGGGGTTCAATCTTGGGGTTTAGTTCACTGGTGATTTTAAACGGAGACAAAGGTGCAATCTGCGATCACATCAGTTTCTCTGGGAACAGAACATTTAACATCTAATATGAGCTTAACATTATATGGGCAACGTTTACCGAAATGATCAATTTTTTTTTTTTACCAAAATTGTAAATTTACGGAATTCGTCAATTTTTAGCCTAGCTTTTACCAAAATCGTGAATGATTCCAGAAACAACATGAGTAGCATTGTTAACCAAATAGCTAAAAAAACGAGAAAAACTAGGAAACACAATTTGAAGACATCAAACAACGCATTGCACGTTAAAAGGTCATAATCGAAAAATTACTTCTAAGATTTTATCGTTCTTTCTGTAGGTTAATTTTGAAAACTTTCCAAAAAGAAATTTTTCAATGGAAAGTAATGGGCCATCTTAAAACTTAAGACGCCCAGAAGTAATATTTCAATATTAATTGAAGCTTAAAACGTTCAGAAGTTACTAACAAAGAATAAGTGAAACCCAAAATGGATAGAAATTAAAATAAATAATCATATCAAACACAAAATCAAGAGACACTAATATTGCAGCTTTAAATTGTTTTAAAAATAAAATTTTTTATAATAAAAGTAAAGAGTGAAAACGAAACTTAAAATTAACAAAACTTATTGATTTGTAGTTTATTCAATAAATAGTTCCCTAAATTTACAGAATTTTGACAAAATAATGCTTTACTAAAAACTGATCTTACTGTAACTCTTTTCACGATCAAGAGAGTTTTTTTTTATTTACTAAGACCCCTAAGGCTAATATAGCAAAAACAATAATTAAAATTCTCAATCAAACTAAAAGAATTATCTTTCCCTACCAGGTTCTCTTGATTGGAAGTCAAGTATAATATCTATATTAGAAAGATTCTATTCCCCTCATCAGTAAATAGAGAGATAAAGAAATAATCAGACAACGTCCACAAAGTGTCAGTATCAAGCCGCAGCTTCAAATCCGAAGTGATGTTGGGGGGAAAAGTAGCACTTAGCATGGCGCATTGCACAAATTACAAGAAAAATAGTACCAATAAGTAGATGAAGGCCATGAAAGCCTGCCGCTAAAAAAAACGTAGATCCATAAATTCTATCTGCAATAGTGAAAGAGGCTTCTATATATTCTAATCCTTGCAGGAACGAGAAGTACACCCCCAGAAGAACATTCAGTAAAAGCTCTTGGGGACACTGATCAAAATTATTCTCTATAAGTGCATGGTGGGCTTAAGTCACCGTTACCCCTGAAGCCAAAAGAGTTCTTGCATTAAGCAAAGGTACTTGGAACGGGTTAAATCTTTCTACCCCGATTGGCGGTCATAGAGCTCCAACTTCAATATTCGGTGACAAACTTCTATGAAAAAATGCTCAAAAAAAGGATACAAAAAAGAAAACCTCAGAAATGATAAAGAGGATTATTCCCCATCGTAAGCTGAAGCCAACTTTACATGAATGTATTCCTTGAAAAGTAGCTTCTCGTGAGACATCACGTCATCACTGATAGGAAACAATTGTAATTGTAATTAGTGCTGTGAGGAACAACATTCTGTCAAAAGAGTGAAATCATTTGACAAGTCCTGAAGACATCGCAAAGGCTCCCATCCATATGGCCAAGGGCCATGGTCTAACGTTAACTAAATGATAGGGTTGATTTAATTGATTCAGTATTCTCTTGCATAGAGAGTTATCAAAGTCATAAAGACACAGGATTGGATAATAGCGACTGAGAATTCTAGCACTAAGAGAATAATTTGTGTAAATACTACAACTATGGCCATATAAATATCTTCTATGGTGCCTTGGCTCCCTAGAAGAGTTAGAAGGAGGTGACCTGCAATTATGTTGGCTGCGAGTCGCACAGAGAGTGATAGGCCAAATGAGGTTTCTAATAATTTCAATCAGCACTATAAAAGGGCATGAGGGGTGCTGCTGCATGATAAAAGGGCAGCACTATAAAAGGGCATGAGGGGCACTGCCAATCTCAAGGTAACGGCTAAATGTCAGGTGGTAGTAAAAATATATGGAAATAAGCCAACAAAATTATTAAATAGAATAAACAAAAAAAGAGCAATTACTAGAATGTTGGCCCCGATTCTAGTTGTCCCTATAAGGAAGGATATTTCTCGGTTCAGCCCGTTCAAGATTTCTCTAGTCAAAAATTGAGCTCGTGAGGGGACCAGTCAAAAAGCCATTGCTATAAATAAAAGCGGGGTCAGCATTCTCAACCAATTAGATAAAAAAGAGGATGTCGGATCGAATACTGAAAACAGATTCGTTATCATTTTCAATTCGGGTAAACAACTCGATTAAATAACGCCCTAGTAGGAAATATTGGTTGCGGCTGATAGGGGAAAAAGACCAGAGCTATAAGAGTTCATAAGAGGAGTATAGAGGCAAGGAGTTTGTAAACTGGGTTATAATTAGCCCTAGAAGAGGTCCAATTTTTTGAAAAGTTATTAAGAGGGCTAAGATCTTCCATGATATAGACTTAGAAATATTCACTATTCACATGTGAAAAGGGGCTGCCCCGATCTTAATTAATAAGGCAAGGGGGCTTAAAAATGAAAATGATTGATTTAGAGTGCTTGCTAAAAAGATCACTGAGGCTACTGATTGAATTAAAAAATATTTTAGTCTATTTTCATTTCTTTCTTCAATCATAATGGGGATAAATCTCAAAGAGTTTATCTGTATTCTAATCCCCAAACCTAGCCAGGAATGGGCAGATAGTATAAGGATGTAGGAAAAAAATAAGCATAATCATTTAATCATTTAAAGAGAGATTTCTCTATCATTGGGGTATGAGCCCAGTAGCTTAACTTAGCTTACTCTTTAATTCAGCCGGATGAGAAAGACTCCCCCCCCCCCGAGAACGCTTCATAATTGAAGCGGTTTGAGGGAGGAGTTTTTCTCGGAGGCTAATTCAAAGTTTAACACACAGCATTACTTTGATAGTATACAAAATCTGTACTACGAAAAAACTAAATTTCCATGGCAATTATCATGAAGAACATCCTACTTACCAAGAGTAATTTACCAGCTCGTCTTAAGCCATTCTGATCGCAGGAGGGTCGGAATTCCCATATTAGAAGTTCTGGGGAGTCAACATTGGGGCGAATTAAAATTTACATTTTTTCAGACTTTAAGGCAATATCTTGAATAGGGCTATTTTTCGGAATAAATTCAACGGACCCTCCATTAATATTGAAAAATTGGTGCACAAAATTCTCTAAACGTAATGTTTAAGCTGATTTTTTGTGATTTTAAGAGTTTTTGGACCTGAATTTTTAAACTAATTTATGTATACAGAACGTCATTGAATTATATTAAATAAAGAAAGTAATTTACTAAAATGTATATATAAGAACAGATACAAACTTATTAGTAGTATATTCTATCCTAACACTTAGTGTTAGGATAAATATACTACTGATAAGTTTATAACTCTATTAAATTTTAAACCCTCTTAGGAGGGTTGTATTAAATGAGATAATGATTTTATTTACCCTGGAACAACAAATCTTCCAGGGTACATATAAATCAATATCTCTGTGTTACTATAGAAACCCTCCTAAGAGGGTTTAAATAAAATTAATAATATATAAATGATATAAATAATTTACATTTACTGCTCTTTTATTATTCTAATAAAAGAGCGGTGAATGCAATATACAGAACGGTATATACAACAATAATATATATATATATATATATATATATATATATATATATATATATATATATATATATATATATATATATATATATATATATATATATATATATATATATATATATATATATATATATATATATATATATATATATATATATATATATATATATATAATATATATATATATATATATATATATATATACATATATATATATATATATATATATATATATATATATATATATATATATATATATATATATATATATATATATATATATATATATATATATATATATATATATATACATACATATATATATATATATATATATATATATATATATATATATATATATATATATATATATATATATATATATATATATATGTATATATATATATATATATATATGTACGCAGGCTTGGCTTCTTAAGTAACACCACTCTCGGACATGTAGGGCTACGCCCACATGTCCGAGAGAGGTGGGGGGGGTCTTAATCCGAAGTCAGCCTGCGTGTATATATATATATATATATATATATATATATATATATATATATATATATATATATATATATATATATATATATATATATATATATATATATATATATATATATATATATACATATATATATATATATATATATATATATATATATATATATATATATATATATATATATATATATATATATATATATATATATATATATACATATACATATACACAGACATACATCTAATATACATACATGTAATTTTACTATGTGTATAGTTTAACGTTAATTGGATGTTATTCAGGTTTACATATAACATTAAATGTGCGTTAATTAGCTTATTGTTCATCGAAGATTTAAGGTTTCTAGGGGTGGGTTTGTTCCCTATTTTTCCTTTAAGTGTTATTCTGCTCTTCTTTTAAACATAAATAGATTAGAGCCAGTATTCAAATAAACTTTTATCAATTTATTTATTAGCCATCACATGTAGTATATTTAACTTCGTTGAATAATATGCTGGGGCTCACTTTCATTGAGTGGTCATTTCCGGGTTTTAAACTATATTCATTTGATTCGTATACCGAGCAAGTATTAAAAAATAATATAATAGATCTGATTACTCACTAAATGTATACTGAGTTAGATTCATTCATACAACGCTCTTTAGAATTTGGGGGCGATTTCTATTGTTAAATAAGATTATGTTGTGGTGGGTCCACTTAATATGGTGGCTAGAGAATGAGTTTCGGTCGCTCGCAGGACGGACTGCTTTTATACGTCTCCCAATTCTACCCAGGACAGCGGTTTCATACAATTTAATTCTAGTATTTTTACTAGCTAGTAATCAACATAGGATATAGTTATCCCTCCTTTTTGATTGTTCTAGTGTGTTCCTTTATTTCCATGGGCCGGGGTATGCAGCCCTCCATTTATGGGTTGGAGTAAAAGTTTGATTCTAGCTGGGCTGTTTACATTTTCTTCGAGTCATATGCAGGATATCCGTTTAGATTAGTGGTGCAGTGATTGATATTATTACCTATTTCTTAGGGATAGCGATCGGGAAGATAGGGGGATCATTCTGTGCCAGCATCCGCGGTCGTACAGGTTCCTAAAGTAAAAATTTTAGGTTAATAAGGGGGCTTTGAGACAAGAGCGTTTCACTTCAATAAGGGTGAAATCTGAACTCATCATGAACTCTTTGGTTAAAGTGCCTTTTAGGTGGTTAAACGACTAGGATTAGATACCCTATTAGTCCATTCTTAATTAACCTGGGTAGTAGCATCAAAACCTAAAGAATTTGGCGGTTTTTAAACCTACTAGAGGAACCTGCCCCGTAAACGACAATCCACGAAGAAATCCACCCGGGCTAGTTATGCAGCTTATATACCGCCGTTTAGAGGACTAAATAAATAGATCCTCTTAAAAGTTTAGGCTAATAAATCAGATCAAGGTGTAGTTTATGCCCGAGAGAGGGTGGGTTACAATGAAAACTCATACGGAATCTCTATTTTATGATAGTAAAGAAGGTGGATTTAGAAATAAGATTTAATATATTGAAGAAGGCTCTTAAAAATGTACACATCGCCCGTCGCTCTCTTGTCCGAAGAGATAAGTCGTATCAAAGTAGCTGAACCGGAAGGTTCATCTTGAAAGAGGGGAGTGAGTTTGAATAAGCATCTTATTTACACTAAGAAGATACTTTGTAGTGCTCCCTAAATCTTCATTTATATTAGTTATTTAAAACAATATTATATAAGTAAAAGAATTGAACTTTACCTGCAAACAAGTACTGAGAAGGAACATTTTATCAATTTTAAAGAAGTTATTTATCATACCAATAAATTTTATATTTATTAATATTGATTTATATTTATATTAATTATAATATAATATTAATTTATTAAATAATACAATATAATATTAATATAATATTAAAATTAATAATATAATAATAATATTAATAATATAATATTAAAATAATGTAATATTAATTTATATTTATATTAATTTATTATACCAGAAGTTATTTATTATATCAATTTTAGTTATTTAATAAGTTATTTATTATACCTTTTGTATCAGGGTTTATCTAATCTTGACCGCTATTGTCAAATCCCGAAATAGGGTGATCTATATTAATCAAAGATTATTTTCATAATTCTGTTTAAGATTAATGTCGGTGTAAAAAATATTTCGAATCTTTATATCTGGAGGGCAGAAGACTCCTTTAGGGTACTCCGCAAGGAAGATTTTCTAGGGGAAGAGCTCTAGAAAAAATTAATCAATCATCATGAGTGACATGAATAAGCTTAAAAGTTGCCAGGGTGTAATAACCACGTCCACTCAAATAATAATTTAAAATTGATCACTGGAAACTAGCCGGCGCTCATTATTAAAATTTAGCAATCATAGTGATAAAATTAGTATAAGTGCACAAACACAATAGAATCCATTCTAAAAATTTTGGAAGGAATTCGGCAAAACTTGCCTGCGCCTGTTTAACAAAAACATCGCCTCCTAATTTTAGGAGGTCGGGCCTGCCCACTGATTAATTAAAGGGCCGTGGTATACTGACCATGCGAAGGTAGCATAATCATTAGCATCTTGATTTAAGGCTGGAATGAATGGTCTGACAAGAGGCAACCTGTCTCCCTAATTAAGTTGAATTTAATCTTTAAGTGAAAAAGCTTAAATATTCTTGGAGGACGATAAGACCCTATAGATCTTTACATCCGAGTCTTCTATTTAACGGTGGGTAATTGGGTGGAAGAAAATGATGTTTGGCTGGGGCGACGTCGGGAGGAGAATAAACACTCGAGAACATACACACATCAATAACTGATCATTGATCCTTAGATGAATACAGAGTAAGTTACCTTAGGGATAACAGCTTAATTCTTTTTGAGAGTCCAAATCGACAAAAGAGTTTGCGACCTCGATGTTGGTTCAGGCATCCTACTCGGTGCAGCAGCTTAGCTAGGTAGTCTGTTCGACTATTAAACCCCTACGTGATCTGAGTTCAGACTGGCGTAAGCCAGGTTAGTTTCTACCCCCAAGATAAATTCACCTAGGATAATACGAAAGGACCTCCCGGGGTTTTATATCAACTTGGCAGATAAATGCATTAGATTTCGGATCTATTTATAAGGATACCTTAGTTGATAGCATGGGCATAGATGATTTATTTCATTTTTCTTCAAATAATTATGGTTCTAGTCTCGCCTTTTTTAACACTACTAGAACGAAAGGTTCTAGGGTACATTCAATTACGTAAGGGTCCCAATAAGGTGGGGTTTTGGGGAGTACTTCAGCCGTTTTCTAATGGAATTAAACTCTTTTGCAGGGAAGTTTCACTCCCGTTAGTTTCGAACTTTATACCTTATCTTGCGGCTCCCGTGTTCAGTTTGTTTCTTTCTTTTTTCTTATGGACATTAATCCCATTCACATCCTACGGCGCAAAATTTAGCCTATCATTTCTCTTGGTCATTTGTGCTATAAGAGTGGGAGTTCATAGCATTATAGTGGCCGGTTGATCTTCTAATTCCAAATATTCTCTGTTGGGAAGAATTCGGGCAGGAGCTCAAACCATTTCTTACGAAGTGTCTTTGATTATTATTATTCTTTCCCCTTTAATATTGTCTAAAAATCTCGATTTAGGGGGGTACTTAGTTAACTCTCTTTACTTAGGGTGACCTCTATACTTGTGTTTTCCCTTGAGAGTCTGCTGATTTATTACAATTCTGGCAGGAATTAACCATACCCCCTTTGATTTGGCCGAAGGAGAGTCCGAATTAGTGTCGGGATTCAATACAGAATACATAGGGGCTGGGTTCGCGCTTATCATATTGTCCGAATACGCTAGCATTCTCTCCATACCTTTATTATTCAGTGTCGTTTTCGGGGGGGGGGGGGGTTAATGTGTTCTCTCATTGTGCACTTCTACCATTGAAGACGGGGGTCTTCAATGGTCTTCAAAAAGTCTCGTTATCGATATGACAACTTAATATATCTATGTTGAAAGAGTCTTCTACCGGTATCTTTAATGTTTCTCTGCTTCTATTGAGGTCTTTGTCAAGGTGGTTAATATTAAAGATCCCTGGTTGTATGATCAACCCTATTCTGCTTTCAAAACAGATGCTTTAGTCAATCAAGGGACCGCATTAGATGATTTTGTCGTTTATACTAATCATAACGGGAGTAAATAGGAAATAAGAAAAATAGAGACATGTGAGGATTTGGCCTAAGACAATATAGGGTTCTTCTACAGGTCGTGCCCCGATTCAGGTAAGAAGCAAAAAGACTGAAACCCACGATCAAAATCAGGGTTGGGCGACAGAATAAAATTCAAGGCCTCGGAAATTGGGCTTAAACGTAAAGAGTAGAGAAATGAGAATAAGAATAGAAGAGACGAGCGCAATCACTCCGCCCAACTTATTTGGATCGGAGGATAGCATATGCGAACAGGAAATATCCCTCCGGCTGGATATGGGCGAATTATCAATTATTTATTAACCATCAGGTGTATGTGTTAAGCTGTAGAACATGATACTCCAGGTAATTCACCCCACAATGACATTACTTGACTGCCCCACTGACATCACGTCATCATTCCTAAGCCATTTTTCAGTAATTTCATAATAAGAATTATGCATTTCAATCCCGTCATTCAAGTTTTTGCAACCCAAGCCTATCATGATACCCCACAAAACACTCCACACCACCATGGCGTCACACCCCCCTCCATTTTGAAAGAATTAGGTTTTTATAGAAAGCATTGTCGTAGAAACTTCAAAAAAGGTTCATTTGATTGGAAATTCAAAGGGCTAGTGCCCTTTTTATTAGTCGAAAGTGATTGAAGGGCAACTAACACCCCTTCCACGCCCACCATTTCCCCAAAAACATCCAATCAAAATTTTGAGATAGCCATTTTGTTCCAAGCAGTTTAAAGTTCAGGAAATTATACCTTTGATTAGAACACTCACCCCACAGTCTTCAGGGCAAGGGTTATAAGTTATGCCCTGGGGGCATATAAGTTTTCATTGAAATCTTTGTCGTAGAAACATGAAAAAGGGCTCATTGAATTGGAAATTCAAAGGGCAAGTGCCCTTTTTAATAGTCTCGAAAGTGATTTGAGGGCACTAACTCCCCTCTCACGCCCACCTTTTCCCCAGACACATCCAATCAAAATTTTTAGATAGCCATTTGATTCAACATATTTGAAAGTTTTGGAAATTAGGTCTTTGAGGATGACAACCCCTCCACCCCTAAAGCCCTCAGGGCAAGGGTCGTAAGTTATGCCCTGGGGCATATAAGGTTTTTTATAGAAAGCGATGTTGTAGAAACTTCAAAAAAGGATCATTCAATTGGAAATTGAAAGGGCTAGTGCCCTTTTAATAGTCGAAAGTGATTGGAGGGCAACTAACCCCCCTCTCACGCCCACCATTTCCCCAAACACATCCAATCAAAATTTTGAGATATCCATTTTGTTCAACGTAGTTAAAAGTTCTGGAAATTGGGTCTTTTAGGATGATAACCCCATCAGAGCCCTCAGTGCAAGGGTTGTAAGTTATGCCCTGGGGGCATATAAGGTTAATATAGAAAGTTGTTGTAGAAATTTCAAAAAGGGCTCATTTGATTGGAAATTGAAATTGCCCTTTTTAATAGTCAAAAGTGAGTGGAAAGTAATTAACCCCCCTCTCACGCCCACCATTTCCTCAAACACATTCAATCAAAGTTTAGTGATAGCCATTTTGTTCAACGTAGTTGAAAGTTCTGGAAATTATGTATTTAAGGATGACAAAACCCCAAGAACCCCCAGGGCAAAGGTTGTAAGTTATGCCCTGGGGGCATATAAGGTTTTTATAGATAGAGTTGTCGTAAAAACTTCAAAAGGGGCTCATTTAATTGGAAATTGAGAGGGCTAGTTCCCTTTTTAATAGTTGAAAGTGACTGGAGGATAACTAACCCTCCTCTCACGCCCACCATTCCCCCAAACACATCCAATCAAAATTTTCAGATAGCCATTTTGTTCAACGTTGCAGAAAGTTCTGGAAATTAGGTCTTTGAGGATGACACCCCCCCCCCCCCAATCCTCAGGGAAAGGGTTGTAAGTTATGCCCTGGGGGCATATAAGGTTTTTATTGAAAGCGTTGTCGTAGAAACTTCAAAAGGACTCATTTGATTGGAAATTGAAACGGCTAGTGCCTTCTTTATTAGTTGAAAGTGATGGGAGAGCGACTAATGCCCCTCTCACGCCCTCACGCCCATCGTTTTCCCAGACACATCCAATCAAAATGTTTAGATATGCATTTTGTTTAACGTATTTGAAAGTTCTGGAAATTAGGTCTTAGAGGATGACAACCACCCTCACATCCCTTAGGGTAAGGGTTGTAATTTATGCCCTGGGGTATATAAGGTGTTTATAGAAAGCGCTGTCGTAGAAGCTCAAAAAGGGCTCATTCGATTGGAAATCGAAAGGCCTAGTGCCCTTTTTAAAAGTTGAAAGTGATTGGAAGGCTTGACATTTTTATAGTAAAGATCGATTCGGGTATAATGTATTATTTTTTTGTTGTTATTGCTGTTTAGACCAGGGCCCTTCGTATCAAAGGAGTTGTCGTAGGAACTTCGAAAAGGGCTCGTTCGATTGAAAATAGAAAGGGCTGATGCCCTTTTTAGTAGCCGAAAGTGATTGGAGGGAAACTAATCCCCCTCCCACGCCCACCCTCCCATTTGCCTTTATGTTTAAAAACTAAATGTTGCCTTAAGATCAAATCAAAATGCACTGTTTTAATGCTAATTCCCAATAAAGCATCTCAGCAGTATCCCAAGAACGACTGACGGTATTATGTTCAAACTTTCGGGGCTACTTCTGCTCTTAAAATTTACCCAAATCAAAATAGCGTAGGTGCATCCAAGCTATCAAAGAAAGTAAACAGATTTTTTTGCGAATGGTATCAAGTTTTCCATTTCAGGTCAACTAGAGGAGGTATGAAACTAAATTAAACACTACTATTTGTGTCCAGATTTTTAAAAGGGTGTATGTTGTTAAAAATTGCTGAAAATTTTTCTCCAGCATACAAATAGCAGGCCAAACTATAAATTCTTAAAAAAACGAAAAGATTTAAAGTATTATTTTCTTTTTCCCTGAAAAGACTATGTCAATATAAAACAACCAGAAATTAATTAAAAAAATTCCACAAAATAAGTTTTTCAAAGAAAAGTAAAGAACTCCATTAAACAAAAAATGAGCAAAAATGAAATCAAATAATCTACCAAGTGTGAAACTACCACAAATCAGCATCGATAAATAAATGAAACCCAAAACGAATAAAAATTACAATAAATAACCGAGTCAAACTCAAAACGAGCAGAAATTAACATAAGTTGGGCTCAAAGCCCCTATGCCTTTCCAAGGCCAGAACATAATTTGCACTTTACTGAAAAAAAAATACAAATGAATGTGCATTATCGGTTTAATGTACATACACTGATATTTAGTAATCAAAATGTTAATATTATTTGATTTATTAAAGTTATAAAAGAAAAACATTTATATCTTAAGATATATAAAACATTATTATAATTTTATAATTTTATATTTAAAAACATTTTATATTTACCTACTTAAGTAAGTATACTAATGATATAATATTAGAGCCAATTTATTACTACATCGGTTACTATTATTAAACTTTGAACCGAATTTACGGAATTTATTAATTATTAACAATGGGACGGAAAAAACGATCAAGGCATGATGAGGATGAAAGTGGGAATTAAAAATAATTATTTGACGTATCAGGTATTAGTTCAGCCTCAATCTCAAATATATCGTTGGCAACTTTAGCTGATAGCATCAAAACTGTGATTGGGCTTGTAAGTGACAACGGAAAAATTAGACTCACTTGAAAATAAACTTAAGTCTCTGGATGATCGAGTGGCTAAGTTAGAGAATATTCAAAGTGGTTTTCAGCTATCGTTGTCAAATAATGATACCCGCCTGGGTTCTCTTGAAAAAGAAAATGATGCACTAAAGAACCAAATAAAAGTTCTCACTGATGAGGTTTTGAATCAGGGCACTGAAATTAATGTCACTGGCAACAGATTAGCTAAGCTTGAATTCGAAAAACTTCATAAAAATCTCATATTGTGGAACGTCCCATGTGAAACGATATCTGCTGCAAAAGATATCTTTGCGAGTGTTGTATCTTCAGGCCTTGAATTTGCCGCGGTGCCTGATTTCAAAATCATTGAACAAAGTATTCAGAAAAGGTTCATCAAAGTTCAGGTACAAGATAAGGAGACGAAAGTGAATTTACCGAAGAACGAAAAGAACGCAAAGAAGCTAAAAGGCAAAACACTCTCGCCATTGTCCCATGTCTACATTAGTGATGACGCTCCCCCCGAAGTACGGAAAATGAGGAAGAATCTGCTTGCAAAAAAGGCAAAATTACGTGAACTCGGTTTTGAAGCTTGGGTCTCTAATAGTTTTCCCCCAATTCTGCATTTCAACTGTCCAAATGGCACGCATGCAATATACATATGGACTGACCCTATTCCTGAAATATCCCCACCGCAAAATTATTATCTGCGATCTAGTGCTGCTAATTAAGTTGTGCCCCATTTGAAACATAACTTGGCTGGTGTCAGTAGGAGTCGATTTGACACTCAGAATGAATCAATGGAGTGAAGGTTTAATATAATATTGCGGGACTTTTGCTACTCCCTCTGTTTGTTGATTATTAATGGATTGAAGTATACATAATGAAGTGAAATATGTAGTTTTTCTTTTTTTGTCAGTGTCCTTATTCACTATTTTTCCATTACACCCTCCCTTGTTTTGTACACTGTATTAAAGAAGTAAAGAAAAAAAAAATATCACTTTGCAAAAATATCATGCAAAGTACCTAATCCTTAGCCCAGATTTTTTTTTCTCGTATCATGTCAGTGTTTTAACTGTTTTCAGTACTTTCATTCTATCCAATAGAGTCATCATTTATTGCAATGACTAGTTTCGTAATCTCTTTATTTCGTAATAGGCTCATATCTCACCTGATTTAATTTCAACGGGCTTCACACAAATCTATTTTTTTAAGATGTTCACTGGTCATTTGCCAAGATAAATAGCAATGTATCATTTTAATAGGGGTATGGCTAATCACTATTTACTCTATGTTTAATGTATATTTGTTAACATGAGTAAGTTATCAGTTTTATTTTTATTTATTTATTATTTTTTTTGTAACCTATTGTTGATTTTTATTTGTCAATTTGATGCCCAATTTGATTTCATCAAGTGAATTATGATTAAATTTTTGGTCCCATTATATTTTTATTTTTCATGTTTTTCTTCTACGCAAATTTTTCGATTATGTTTTGTGATAATAAAGTGAAATTTAATTAATTATAATTGCAATTAGTCCCCCCCCCTCCTATGTTCTATCCCCTCTTGTCTCATGTATTATTAATTAAAAATTATTTTTTGTTTTTATAGATAAATTTTGTTCCCCATTCTCAACAATATATTTGTAGTTGGAGAGTTTTTTAATTTGTTGGAAATATTTGCGCACCTTTAGGAAACGAAAGGGATACGGAAGGTGTTGCATGGTTAGAAAGGTCGTGTGCACTAAGCGACTAAACCATAAGCAAAGTATTGTTTTGTTAATAATAGCAAAGTTAAGTTTGAGTTTCTTTTTCTTAGTTCATGAAGTAGTTAGAAAATTGATATGTGTATTTAACCTAATGTCTATCTGTGTCAACGATTGATTGAGTCACCGTACGATAGGGCTTGTAACTCTTAGTTATGGATGGTATATTTCAATCTCCTTCAGCACCTCAGAAATTAAAGGAATTAGAGAGTAATAAAATAGATTTTGCGTTTAGATATAATGATGTTTTGAGTGGAATTTCGGACCTTGGTTGCGGTGTTCGCTTGCAACTCGAAGATTTGAATTATCTTTTACCGTGTGAGATAGGTCCTATATGCAATAAACCTGGCAATTTTTTCAATATTTTTTATCTGAATTGCCAAGGACTAAATTCAAGTTATAGCTTTATTGAAGATTTAGCTAATATTTCTGTTTTCAGGTGATAGCTTTAACTGAGACATGGCTTAATGTTCATAATTCAGAGTTGCTTGGTGTAGAGGGATATAATTTTTACACAAAAAATAGGCAATTACGTCAACATGAAGGCCTTGCTGTATATATTAGATCGGATACTGAAGTGACCATTTGGAGCGATTTAACTATTTATAGGGAGATGGTGTTTGAGTCATTCGTGCTTCATCTTTGTTTAGGTGATTATTATTGCTACTTAATAGTTCTCTACCGCCCTCCGACTTCCTCATATAATGAATTCTTTGATGTTTTGGAGGAGCAGCTTGAGAAGTTGCCTGGGAATCTCCCGTGTTTTCTTGTGGGTGATCTAAACGTTGACCTGATTGAAATAAATGCAAAGAGCCGCCGACTATTGAATATTTTCGTATCATTTGGATTAATTCCATCAATCAACATAACTACGAGGGTCACGGATACATCCGCGACATCTAATGTTAACCCTGATTCCCCCCGTGTTGTTGTTAGTGACACTTCTGATTATTTTGGTGTGTTTTCTAGACATGCTATTCCTCTAGGAAATAGTTGTAGGTTAATGAATGAGTTTTCTTGGCATTATGTGAATAAAACAATTCTTTTGCGTTATAAGAGGGTTTTATCTCAAATGAATTGGGATAATATTTTATCAATTGCATCTAATAATGAAGAGATAGTTAATTTGTTTTACCAGATTATCCAAAGTGAATTAGAAAAGCATTGTCTAAGGAAAAAAGGACGGCGTAGGACAACCCCAAAGAAGCCACGGATTACTGGAGACCTTCTAAAATTGATGCGTATTAGAGACCAACTTTACAAAAAAAGATCAATCACAAATTCGATTTAAACGATAGAATATATAATAATTATCACAAAGCTCTGAATCGATTATTAAGAAAAGCAAACAGAGAATTTTACTCGAGGAAGTATCGAGATGTCCGGCAAAAACATGGCGCATGATTAGAGAAGCACTTCACCAGCCAACGAAAACGATCCCACTTGAAATAGTTAAATAAGAAGGTGAAATGCCCAAAAGTGCTGATGATGTCTCGGAGGTATTTGGAAATTACTTCTCAGCGGTAGGAAAGCGTGTTGCTGAAGGAATCTGTCCAATGTTACATAATCCAAGCATTTTTGACTACCTTGGTCATTATGAATCTGAGGTTTCAATGTATTTAGCACCTGTATCATTAAGTGAGATGAAACAGATCATCTACAAAATGAAAAGTAATGCTTCTGGTAGTGATGTTATACCATTAAGAGTGGTTAAATTTATTCTGCCACTAATCCAGAAGCCACTTTTGTCCCTAATTAATTCTGCATTAAAAGAGGGTTTCTCCCCGTCTTTTTTTAAGTAGCTCGTGTTACTCATGTTCATAAGGGTGTTGAGACAAATAATTTAGGAAATTATAGGCCGATTTCTGTTCTTCCTGTGCTATCACGTGTTTTAGAGAATTGCTTTGCTGCCCGTCTTTATGCATATTTAGAGCGTTGTAATGTGTTAAATCCTATCCAATTTGGATTTCGGCATGGTTACACAACAGAACAAGCGGTTGCTTATCTAAGCAGCGTAGTCAATCAAGCGTTGGATGAAGGTTACAGGGTTTTAGCAATATTTTTAGATATAATTAAAGCTTTCGGCACAGTAGATCATCATCTCCTACTTCTAAAATGTAAGTTTTATGGCATAAGAGGTCCTTGGCTTATCTTTCTACGTGCATTTTCAGCAGGGCGGCTGCAGTATATTCAGATTGACTCAAAGCGTTCATCAAGCTTTCCTATTACATGTGGAGTTCCACAGGGCTCTGTTCTTGGACCGCTATTATTCTTAATTTTTGTAAATGACCTAACTCAAGCCATGTCTAATATAAAAAAAAATTCAGTGAATTATTCCATGATCCACAAGAAGTGACAGTACCGATGTTTGCTGATGACACGTCGCTTGTTTGTCTCAGAAGAACTGAGTAGGGATTACTTGAATTAAGTAAACAATCGTTAGACAGAGTTTCAACTTGTATGCGCGTAAATAAACTATAAGTTCACCCGGCTAAGAGTAGTTTTATCATATTCTCAAGAACAGCTACATATTATCCATAGATTTCTCGATTAAAATACAGTTATGGTGAGATTGAAAGGAAGTCTTGTGTCATGTATTTAGGTATTACACTTGATGAAACTTTATCGTTAGGAAACATGTTAGGAACACGTCAGCAATTTTATCACGGAACATCGGACTCCTTAGAAAACTCGCACACTTTGTCCCGCATCGCATTTTAAGAATGTTGTATTTTTCGAAAATACATCCATATATTTTATATTGTTCTTTGGTATGGTTAGGGACATTTCCGTCGCTAGTTAATCCAATTCGAGTTCTCCAAAATAATGCGACCCGTTTACTTTGTAATAAATCTTATAGTGATTCTCTGAGATTGGAGTATAGAAGACAAAAAAAAATTTTACCAGCTGCTGGCTTACGGGATTTCTATTACCAGTTATTTATGTTCAAGTATAATAATAATAATTTACATTTATGCTTCTCAAGCATGTTTCAAGT